>CM042394.1:22235426-22822926 GCA_023634145.1 Thymallus thymallus | reverse complement strand
CATACATACATTCATCTACAGATCTATGTAAAACATACCCATACCTCACACACCAATAAAATAGCAATCTGGGATTCAAACAGCAACAAAGGGATGTACCAATCCCAGATTTCCCCTTTAACACCCTAGAGTCGAATGAGGTACCGGTGCGTCAATCTAAGTAACATAATAAAAAAAATCCCGATTAAAATACGTCAGTTTAAACTAGAGATATCTGTTTATATATTAATCCGCCGATATTGCACTTCCACATCTGCGGTGAAAGGTGGCAGAGCTAGAGCGGTGTTTGTCAGACCATGAGACATCGCGGAAATCGGTCTTCTCACGAAAACAAAGAACACGTTCTCTGTTTTGCTCTAAGACCCCTACTAGTGTCACAGGAGTCGCCTGAAGGTAACCGGTATCGATTAAAAATGTTTTATGGAAGTATGGAGGTACTTTTGTACTTAACAAAAAACCCTGGAAACACTATGTCCCTGGTAGGGATGCAACACTCTAGTAACTTTTCCAAAAATCCCAGGTTTTCCACAAATCCTGGTTGAAAGATTACCGGAGTAAGGATGGAATAAGCAGCAATTTCAGTCATCTCCAATCAGGATTTCTGGATAACCAGGGAATTTTGGGAAAATTACAAGACTTTTGCAAACCTAGACCCTGGTAAAAAACAATCATATCTCAGTTCTGAGCTTCTTTCACTGGCATGTATCCGCCACTAGAGGGCTCTATTGCCATGGAAGAAGACAGGAGAGACATCTCCTCGATCAGCCTGCCTGGATGACTGGTACTCATGCCCAGGGATGAACCCAACTCCAACCCAGAGAAGGGTATCTGGGGTAAACCTTCCAGTGGAATGGGTAAGGGGATGGAACAGAAGGGAAATATATTGTTATTGGTAATAAGAGGGATATGGTTGAAGGCAGTCGCAGTAGACCCGACCGCATCCTCCATGCTCTCCTGACTTTCCTGATCCTCTCCCCCACTGCCGATGCCTGGATCTGGGCTCTGGAGGTCCCGGCGTTGGGACTGGAGCTGGAGCTTATCCACACGTTCATAGGAGGAAGACATTGTGAGAGAACCTCCTCCAACCACCGTCTCTCTACCCTTCCCCCCTACACTATCCAACCCAGGGAAGGTGAAGGGTGGCTGGGGGAAAGTGGACAGGGCAGTGGGCAAGGGGGTGGAGCAGAATGAAAAGTTATTGTTATTGCTAAGAGGAAGAAGCGGAACAAGATGGAAGTCCTGAGAGACAAAATGGGGGATGGTCGCAGTAGGCCCGTCCACCTCCTCCACACTCTCTTGACTTTCCTGATCCTCTCCCCCACTGCCGATGCCTGAATCTGGGCTTACGAGGGCGCGACGCTGGGCCTGGAGCTTCTCAACACGCTCGTAAGAATAAACCTGGACGATATCTTTGCCTCCACTGATGCCTCCAAATATACCTCCACCCCCCATCTCTCCATCCTTCCCGCCAACCCACATCTCTCTATCCTTCCCTCCACCCCCCATCTCTCCATCCTTCCCTCCAGCCCCCATCTCTCCCTCCTTACCTCCATCCCCCATCTCCCCATCCTTCTTCCCTACACCACTATCCATCCCTTTCCCTTTGTTCTCCTCCTTCCTCTCTTCAGTAGTGCCACCTACTGGTCCGTAAGGGGAGTGTACAGAGCAGGGTTCCAGCTTGGTGGAGGTGGATCCAGGCTGGGAGCAATGAGATAAGAAGTAGCTGCAGTTAGAGAAGCCGGAAGAGTGGCCACTGTTGTCCCATCTCTTCTTCAGTGATGGTGGCGTCCTCAAGGGGGCAACGTTGTCCAGGCTGTCGGTCATCTTTACCTGGGAGATGTCTTCATGGTGCACGGCAGAGTCAAAGGATTCACGGGCAAACAGAGGACCCAGCCAAGCCTGTAGGCACACACACACACACAGACATGCATGTACACACACACACACACACACACACACACACACACACACACACACACACACACACACACACACACACACACACACACACACGGGGAGAGAGGAAAATAATATGATGATTATTTTCATTGCTGTCCTTTTTTTGTTGCAGAGGAGGCTGGTAAGGTGAGGACGGCACTGTCTTCCGACAGGTGGCTTCACTCCTACATGATGCTAACGTAAGACAATGGTGAGGACAACTCATAATAATGTCTGGAGTAGAATTCATGGAAAGGTATCAAACACATGGAAACGATGTGTTTTATCTGTTTTCCATTCCAGCCATTATAAGCTAACTAAGCCTACAGTCATTACAAAGTAGTGCACGATATAGGGAATAGGATGCCTTTTGGAACATGACTTCAGTCAAAAGTAGAACTGACCTTGAAGTCTCCATCGTGATCGAGGTTGAGGCCGTCAAAGTACCTGGAGGGATCTGGTATAGGAGGATTCAGAATCTTCTTGACCCTGTCAGCACTGAAGGAAATGAAAAGAGGTTTCAGTTAACCAACTACAAAACATTACATCACATCTAATACATGATATTTACTTTGCAGTCGGTTGGTGTTAAAATACATGACATTTACTTTGAATTCCCCTTGATTCCAAGCTTACCTCCTACACACATACACACACAATCACAATCACTCTGAGACACACACAATAAACACTCACACACAATAAACACACATAGTACTCACAATGTTCCTTTGCAAAGGAATATGGAGACCAGCAGGACCAGTACAACAACAGCTCCCACCACGGTTACCACCACAAAGTCCTGGTCTAAAATACCAGGACTGCCTGAGAACCGGACCAGAGGAACAACATACTTATAATATACAGTTAAAGACGGAAGTTTACATACACTTAGGTTGAATTAATTAAAACTCATTTTTCAACCACTCCACAGATTTCATGTTAACAAACTATAGTTCTGGCAAGTCGGTTAGGATTTCTACTTTGTGCAAGACACAAGTAATTCTTCCAACAATTGACAAATACAAACAACTTATATAATGCACTGTATTCTGTGGGGTAGATCATTCTCACTAAGGGGTGCAACAAATATGGTCTTTTACAATGCATGCCTCAAAATATGTTAATGAGCCAGAGATTCTTTCAACACCCAGAACAGTTTCCGCAATGCACCATAATTCACAATATGCTGCTGTAATCATACAGCAAAACAGGTAATACAGTAATTTACTGTAAAATTGTATTGTACAATTAATTTTATAGCAGAGTAGTCGAACGCTGTTGAGACCCCATAATGCATTGCTCTTTTCAGTGCTGTAATATAGAATTACAGTAGCTAACTGAAAGATTTGCTGTAAATTTACAGCAATTTGTTACAGCGTAGGGAATAGGGCTACATTTTTGTGCACTTTGTAGGGAATAGGAGGCCATTTGGGATGCAGCTGAAGTATATATCGTATATATACGCCAAGTATACATAGGCGGAAGGTAGCCTAGCGGTTAAGAGCGTTGGGAAAGGTTGCTGGCCCCCCATACCTTTCACATTTCGGTTGAAAACATTCAGTGGTGCAACTGACTAGGTTTCACCTTTTCCACATTCAAACATGTACCAATAACATCACTGATGCTGTATTTACCTTTTAGCTGTGGCTTCGTCTGGCCCATAGAGGAGACCCATGATGCACTGGGGCTCCAGTCGCTCCACTGACAGGCTGGGCACTGGTTTGGGTCGGCTCGGACCCTGACTCTGACCTGGTATCTCCTTCCTCTGTCCAGCATCTCAGGGTCCAGGTCAAAATACGTCTGTTTGTTTACTCTGTTCACCTCCACAGCATCCTGCAGTAGTACGACATACAGTAGGTGTACTTTTAGATAGTGTACAAAGAGATGTGCTCTGTCTCTCTCTCTCTCTCACTGTATTCTCTCTTTCACATCTCTCCCCTTTCCCTCTTGTCATTATCTTTCCTCTGTCTCTCTGCCCCCCCCCCCTCTCTCCCACTCTCTCTCTCTCTCTCTCTCTCTCTCTCTCTCTCTCACTGTATTCTCTCTTTCACATCTCTTCCCCTTTCCCTCTTGTCATTATCTGTCCTCTGTCTCTCTGCCCCCCCCCCTCTCTCCCACTCTCTCTCTCTCACCTCCCAGTCTCACCTCCCAGGGCTGTAGTTCCTGTTTCCACTGTAGCTGGAAGTCATAGTTGGAGATCATTTCTGAAATGGCAGCTCCTGGTGTCCAGGCGATCGAGGCATTGGTGACGGTCGGCTCGCCAGGTGGGTGCATTTTAACTGCCAAATACAAAACATCACAGTTAATGTAGTCGTAGTAGTACTAATATAGCACTAATATAGCACTAATATCACTATAACATAACTACTAGTACTAAGTTGAATTAGAAGTGTTAGTATCAAGTATGAATTATTATTAGATTTAATAAATTAATACGCTTTCCAGCATTTTTGTTTCGCATTATGTTGCATCATAGTGTATTGATTTTGTATGCTGACAAAACCTCATAAAGTTATAATATCATATTGTTGTAGTTGGTGTACAATTAGTAGTGTAGTAGTAGGTTAGTCATAGCTGACATATCGTACACAAAATACTGTACACTTACTGTGGTTAAATGGTTGATACATGTAGTTAATCTGAATCACATAATCTTCTGCTTGTCCACACTGTACACCAATGGGTATTTCATCACTTTCCCAAAAGGTCTGAAAGAGAATTTACAGAAGTTCACTTATCCAGAGTTGTTTGTCTATTGGTCTGTATATACAGTATACGCTGTCATTGTTTCATTATTATTAGGAAAACACGTTATAAACAATATATAAAATTCCTAGTAAATTTGTTCATCCAGATTAATGTATTACATTCATGTTATTACTTGTATAATCTGTTATTAAATGATTGTTTTCATCTATAATAATGCATACTGTATAACCAAGCATTGGTTTTTACTTCATGTCGTTTTTATAAAACTCACTGGATTGTCCTCAAAGACCAGACTGCCGCCTCTCAAAGCTGTGTTCGAACCACCCAAGGACTTCATCTCACATTGCCTGTAGTTACAACAGTGAACCACCGTTTCAGTTAGTGTCTCAAATGGCACCCTATTCCCTATATATTGCACTACTTTTGACCAGGGCCCTATGGGAATAGGGTTCCAGTTAGGGTGCATCCTTCTTTACCTTGTAAACCCGGGGTATTCACCATGCAGAGTGCATGGCATGTCTGGGGGCACGCATGTGATGTTCAACACGCATGTGATGTTATTGATAAAGTCATTGACACACTGCAGACCTATGAGAAAGAGAGACACAGAGAATGACAGAGAGAGAGAGGAAGGGAGAAAGAGAGAGAATTCAATAGTTGGGGCTTAGCATTGTTTAATGACCAGTTTTATCAATCTCTATATCATGTTTTATAAGGCTCTATGTCATGTTTTATTAGGCTCTATGTCATGTTTTATAAGGCTCTATGTCATGTTTTATTAGGCTTTATGTCATGTTTTATAAGGCTCTATGTCATGTTTTATTGGGCTCTGTGTCATGTTCTATTAGGCTTTATGTCATGTTTTATAAGGCTCTATGTCATGTTTTATTAGGCTCTATGTCATGTTTTATAAGGCTCTATATCATGTTTTATCATATATCATATTTCTATATCATATCTTTATATCATGTATATAATATATCAAATCTATTTATCATTCATTATAGTTCATTATGCATAGCTCATAACAGAGAAAGAAAATATACTAGCCTCAAGACATGCTAACCTCTCACTATTACAATAACAAATATACTAGCCTCAAGACATGCTAACCTCTCACCATTACAATAACAAATATCCTAGCCTCAAGACATGCTAACCTCTCACTATTACAATAACACATATCCTAGCCCCAAGACATGCTAACCTCTCACCATTAAAATAACAAATATCCTAGCCCCAAGACATGCTAACCTCTCACCATTACAATAACAAATATCCTAGCCTCAAGACATGCTAACCTCTCACCATTACAATAACAAATATCCTAGCCCCAAGACATGCTAACCTCTCACCATTACAATATCAGGGGCACGCTCAGTCTATCGTCCCTTATATACTCAGCACCGTGACAGGTTGAATCAGAATTGCCGTTGGCCAGTACGGAGAATTAAGTAAATCCACAAGTCCAAATCCCTATCTCCATCAATGGCTAATTTAGGAAAGGGCCAATTTTAGCTAGCTAGCCACCGGAGGACAACAACACAATGAGACGCAACAATTCAAGTTGTTTCTGTTAATAACGTATACTCTCAAAGCGATTTGATAGGAGAGACGCCAAATTCAAGCTTGCTTCCCTTGATACTTCATTTTTGCCAGGACCATTCACAGTTAAGCTCGCTCAGTTTATTTTTATTTTATTTTATTGAACCTTTATTTAACTAGGCAAGTCAGTTAAGAACAAATTCTTATTTACAATGACGGCCTACCTACCACTTTTTACTACTTTAATATACATATTAGTGAATTTATCCCAATACTTTTGGTCCCCTAAAATGGGTGGACTATGTACAAAAAGTGCTGTAATTTCTAAAAGTTTCACCCGATATGGATGAAAATCCACTCAAATTAAAGCTGACAGTCTGCACTTTAACCTCATAGTCGTTATACATGTGCTTGTAATGCATTGTGAAGAGGTTATTGATGACTTACAGGGCTGTGGTTGGCTGGAGCAGGTTAGTAGGGGGAGGAGACACCATAGAACCTCCATTATGACTTCTTCTTGTCCTTATTCTCATTCTAGAACACAGTAGGAGACATGACCTTAGCAACAGTGACAGTGGCTTAGTTAGTGTTCCAAATGGTACCTATTTTTTTAAATAGGGCACTACTTTTGAACAGGGCTCATTGGACTCCGATCAAAAGTAGTGCACTATGTAGAGAAGAGGGTGCAGAGAAGAAAAAGTGAAAAAAATATATATTTGCGGGGTGTGTTTTTTCCATGAAAGTAGATCAAGAGTTATTAGTTTCACCATAGCCACACTATACACACACAGACACAGACACACACACACACACACACACACACACACACGCATGAGCACACGCACTGTGAAAGCCACAGAAACTGAACAGAAATATCCACACACTCCCACAGGTGTGCAAATGGGAGAGGAATCCATAAAAACATCCTTATTTACAGAACAGAAACTTATTAGTGCACATAAGGAGAGATGCATGTCAGATATAATTAACACCTACTGAATACAAAGTAGCATCTGTTTGACTGTAACGCATATCAGTAGACATGAATGTTATTTGCTCAAAACATCTAATTAACAAAGTTACATTTGTTTAAACCAACCTTTCTTACACACTAGTAGGCCAATAACAACCCAAGCACAAACTTAAACACTGTAAACCCATTTGGTAGGTTATTCACATTTGCATAACATTTTAGGTGCATTTTAAAATATTGAATTGTAAAATATTTCAGATATTTTGTCTCTTACCTTTAGATAGTGAATGGCCCACACTAGACAGCTTGTGTCATTGGATGAGCTGTGATGGAGCTAGATAAAACACATGGAAAGGGTTGGATGAAGGATGATAGCTATGTTGATGTTGTTACTAACTATGGCATTACTCCAACTCTAGTGAGGCTGACCTAAGTAAATGAGTGTCTGTGTCTGTCTGTCTAACCACCTATATTGGGCGCCACTCACAGAGCAAGACATTTTATATTGGTCTCTCTCTCCGCCCCCCTCTCTCCTCCCCTCTTCCCCCCTCTCTCCTCCCCTCTTCCCCCCCTCTCTCCTCCCCTCTTCCCCCCCTCTCTCCTCCCCTCCCCCCCCCCCCCCCTCTCCTCCCCTCTTCCCCCCCTCTCTCAGAGTAGAAGTGCTGATCTAGGATCAGTTTGCCTTTTAGATCATAATGTATAAGATTACATGGACAAGAGGGACCTGATCCTAGATCAGTACTCATATACAGTTTCCACTGCTATATATGGGCAGTGTGCTGTTTGCTACCATTCTCTTGTGTGTTTTTTTTAGTAAAAGGTCACCGTGGTTAGAGAGGCTGATGTTATGTTCAGCCTGTGGTGTAAAGTTTCCACTCCTTTTTTTTTTTTTTGAAAAACAACCACCTACCAGGTACAAGATGAGAGGGTGAAGAGGAACAAGAAGAGGGAAGAGAGAGGAGGGAGGAGGGAAGAAGAACAAGAAGAAGAACAAGAAGAAGAAGAAGAAGAAGCTTGCACAACCTGAGGGGACCCAGGACTGTTATGTAAAGGCTATAATGCATCTACAAGGAATACCAGTACTGCGTAACATTGGTCATTCCTTTGAACTGTTTGTAACATATTGGTAGGTGGTTGAAGGTTGCGCAAGAGCGAAATGCTTCTATCAGAGGAGGCTGGTGAGGGGAGGACGGCTCATAATAATGCCTTGAATGGAGTTAATGGAACGGTATCAAACACATGGAATCAATGTGTTTGATCTGTTTGATACCGTTCCATTGATTTGGTTCCAGCCATTACTATGAGTCCGTCCTCCGATTTGAAGTAACGCCATTGTTAGCTGTGAAGCCTTGTGATGTCGTGTTCGCTGTCAAAGGTTCCAACAGTCCTGTGTGTCCCAATTCCCTGAACCTGATAGCCTGGTCCCAGATCAGGGCTTTCCTGCCTTAACCTGATGGCCTGGTCCTAGATCAGGGCTTTCCTGCCTTAACCTGATAGCAGAGAACACACACACACATGCATGCCCAGGCAAGCTCGAACGCACGTGCAGTCTTCACCAAGTTCACACACACATTATACACACACAAGCACATTCTGCATGCATGAACACACAGTACTCACGCACACATGCACACACACACACACATGCACACATGCACACACACACACACACACACACACACACACAGGGGCTGCAGGTAAGAAAACCACAAAGTCCTCGTTACCCAGGATGTTTACAAGCTGTTTCCAATAACAAACAAACCGCAAACCACTAACACCTTCGTCCCCTCCTCCTCCTCCTCCTCCTCCTCTCTTCTCTTCTCATCTCCCAAACCAAACCTCATACTAACACCCCCTCCCTTCTTCTTCTTACCATGGACCTCTTTCCTCATCCTAAAAGGGTTCTGAGGTTGTCCCTATAGGAGAACCGTTTGAAGAACCATTTTTGGCTCCTTTCCACAAAGGGTTCTACATGGAACCCAAAAGGGTTCTGCTATGGGGACAACTAATGAACCCTTTTGAACCATTTTTCTAAGAGTGTTTACCCACTCCCCCATCCTCTTATCCCAACCCCTCCTTCACTGGCTGTGTCTGTAATCTGGCTTGCCTACTACTTGCATACTGTGTGATAATCTGTGTACTAATCATACCACATACTATTTAGAACGTACTGTTCAGTAGAAATGTATGCAGTAAGCAACAAATAACAGAAAACTATTCTCATCCTACTGAGAAGGTGTCATCTAAAGCACAATTGTGTTGATTCCCACCATTAGTTTATGTTGGTAGAATAGGTCACGTCAGCTGATTATCAGCTGTTGTCTGACACACGTGGATTTCAAAACACAATTCTGTTGCTCAATATTCTGCAGCAAATTCTACTAGATGAAAAGCCTAAATTATTAAGACACGCTGGCATTTAAAGAATGATACATTTTTGACATTTCACATACTGTAAAACTTTTTTCGTATACCCCAAATGCCTAGTATCTAGAATGCAAGTTAGGGTGTTTGGACACAACCATTAACTCACTCACATCTCTTGTCATCCACCCTCATTATCTTCTCTCTGACTTCCTTTCCACCAACGCTCACTCCTTGACTCTCCCCTCCTCCCCTCCCACCTCCACCTCCTGTCTTTTACTTCCTGTGTAACTGTGGCTGTGTGTGTACATCCTGTCCTACTTAAACAGTCGACCAAATCAACCCCTAGGTTACATCGTAAATGGCACCCTATTTCCTATATAGTACACTATATACCCTATAGGCCCTGTTCGAAAGTACTACACAGTATAGGGAATAGGGTCCCATTTCGCACTCCTAACCCCCTCCATAATGAAGCCCTAATCAACCCCTAGCCCCCTCCATAATGAGGCCCTAATCAACCCCTAGCCCCCTCCATAATGAGGCCCTAATCAACCCCTAGCCCCCTCCATAATGAGGCCCTAATCAACCCCTAGCCCCTCCATAATGAGGCCCTAATCAACCCCTAGCCCCTCCATAATGAAGCCCTAATCAAACCCTAGCCCCCTCCATAATGAGGCCCTAATCAACCCCTAGCCCCCTCCATAATGAAGCCCTAATCAACCCCTAGCCCCTCCATAATGAGGCCCTAATCAACCCCTAGCCCCTCCATAATGAGGCTCTAATCAACCCCTAGCCCCCTCCATAATGAGGCCCTAATCAACCCCTAGCCCCTCCATAATGAAGCCCTAATCAACCCCTAGCCCCCTCCATAATGAGGCCCTAATCAACCCCTAGCCCCCTCCATAATGAAGCCCTAATCAACCCCTAGCCCCTCCATAATGAGGCCCTAATCAACCCCTAGCCCCTCCATAATGAGGCTCTAATCAACCCCTAGCCCCCTCCGTAATGAGGCCCTAATCAACCCCTAGCCCCTCCATAATGAAGCCCTAATCAACCCCTAGCCCCCTCCATAATGAGGCCCTAATCAACCCCTAGCCCCCTCCATAATGAGGCCCTAATCAACCCCTAGCCCCTCCATAATGAAGCCCTAATCAACCCCTAGCCCCCTCCAATTAAGATCCTACATCTGTATATGCAGTGGTGTGAAGTACTTAAGTAAAAATACTTTCAAGTACTACTTAAGTAGTTTTTGAGGGTACTTCTACATTCCTAAAGAAAAATGCTATACTTTTTACTCCATGCATTTTCCTTGACACCCAAAAGTACTCGTTACATTTTGAATGATTAGCAGGACAGAAAATGGTTCAATTCACACTTATCAAGAGAACATCCCTGGGCATCCCTACTGCCTCTGATCTGGCGGAGTCACTTTTTTTTTTTTTTATAACATGATGCCATCTGGTTTACTTGAAATTATTTTACTTTTACTTTTGACACTTAAGTACATTTTATCAATTACATTTACTTTTGATACTTAAGTATATTTAAAACCAAATACTTTTAGACTTTTACTCAAGTTGTATTTTACTGGGTGACTCACTTTTCTATTAACGTATCTTTAACAGACAATTGGGTACTTTTTCCACCACTGTGTATATGAATATTCAAAGAGGGCATCAGTCAAAGAGAGGCTTACCTTGTATAGTGGACCCTCTTGTAGTCTCAGAAACACAGGCTTCTTAATGCTCTACTGTTGAGTTACATTTCACTCTGAACTGAAGGACAAGTGCTTGATTATGAAAGAGTTTCTTGTCTCTCAATTGGTCACCACCGGATGATTCAACCCCGTTAATGACGAGAAACACGTCTGCCTGCCTTCTCTGAAAAGTAAAATGAGTGAACAGAAAAGAGATTGCTGACTGAAAAGGGATTTCTGTGGCTTCAGTTGGTTTCATCTGAAACCACACGTCATCGACACTGCTACGTGAACTTTATTCCCTTTGGCAGAAGCGGGAGTTGAGAACTAAACATTTTCAGATGTTCTTTTTTCGGTCTCTGTTCTTGTTCCTCTTTTTCTAAAGCGTCAGATATGACTTCTGTTATTTTGAAGTGTTAAGAATGAATGTATAAAATTAGACTTTTAATGTTTTATTCCTTTGTGAAAATAACAGGTGTAAAAGTTTTGAAAGTGACGTATGTGGTGTGAGTGAGGTAGTGAAAGTGCGAGAGAGCTGACTAGAATTTTTCTCTGCTCATACAGGCATAAGGCACTAATTTGTTGGTATAAAAAAAAAATAATACATGTTTTATTTTTATATTTATACAATCTCACGTCAGAATTAGACATTGCATTTTTCTCGAACGTTACATTTCAAAGTGTTTAAGGTTAAATTTAGGCACTAACTCTGAATTTGTACGGTTAGGGTTATGTTTAGGCACTAACTCTGAATGGTTATGGTAAGGCTTAGGGTTTGGGATAGGCGTATAACAAAAATCTCAGAAACAACTATCTATTGCTGCATTCAAATTTACAACCTGTGGAATCAGAGGCAGTTTCTTACTCCCATCCACCATCCCGGTTACTGGAAGGTAAGAGTGCTCACTGTTGCCCCCTAGTGGCCGGTATCCGCATCATCTCCTGACATCCTCAGACTGATTTGTATCATGGATGACCTGGCTGGTGTGCAAGCCTTCCTGGCTGCTTGCATGCATGTCTGTGTCCCACATTATTATCCCACAATCCCTTGCTCACCCAGGAACTACCAGGCCAGAGTCGTTCCTCCGGTGAGGATGATGATGGTGCATCTGTGTGCCTGCGTGTGCGCCTGAGTGTGTGTGTTTGCTTGTGCATGCCTACGTGTGTGTGTGTGTGTGTGTGTGTGTGTGTGTGTGTGTGTGTGTGTGTACGTGTGCGTGTGCGTGTGTGTGTGTGTGGAAGCCATGGCGACCATAAGGAATGCTAGGAGACTCCTACAAGGGCATCTAGACGTATTAGAGTTTACAGTTTTACATTAGTAGCATTCTGCATACAGGCTCGGGTATTATTTCATCTTAATGGTAATGATTGGGGTAGAGCACGCTAATCTGACTCTAGATCTGTTCTTATGGACAACGCATGTAGACACACTGGCAGCACAGACCAGACCATAGCCAGTTTGCTGCCATGCAGGCTTCTGTTTTTGATCTAATCCAGCGTTAGGCTACACGATGACTGGAATACCCCAATGTTTATAGGTAGCTATTATAAAGTAGAAAATACATGTTATTTACTTTAAATGGTAGCTAAATCATAGGCCTATTGTCAATCACTACTTCTACTGACCCCTTCCAATGGCGGGTCCACGGGAGCTGGCGCTACCTCCATAAAACTTCACAAATCCATGATTAAGGCATTCTCCAGTTGAAGCTGTTTATTTCTTCATGTGTCTTGGTTAAGCCTCCATCCAGAGTCAGACATGGCGACCACTAGAACGACATCTCTACCTTTTATTTTCAAGTCCAAAGGTGGGCTAGAGCCCTCATTCAATATTTCCTAAAGCGTGTTGGATCTCCCTTATTGGACCAGATAGCCTAGTAGCCTAAACTTTAACCATTAACAACAATAGCCTTAAAGCTAAACTTATTTATCCTACATGTAGGAAATTATTGATTGCGAGACATTTATTGTGTCTGTCTGGTAACTGTCAAAACATTAAACATTTAAGAATGGACCCGTCCTCGTTTAGCCATCGCATGTAGCACCGTACATCCTCTCAGGGCATAGGTAACAAGTGTAGTGACATCACCAGTCGACGCCTAGCAACAACACTCTCTCTCTCTCACAAATACACAAAAGACAGATACACGATACATGATACATAGTGAGGCAGTATGAAAAACTATAAAAGAACAAGAAGTCTATTGTAAGTTGATATAAATAAAAACATATATTTACATGGTTAACTATACTATACAGGTCGATGGCAGAGAAAGATACTTAAATAGCTAAATGTGCGTATGATATAAGTGAGGGTAATAATAGTTTACTTAATATACATTCTGGTTAAATGTACAGGTAAGTGAATATTTGCATGGTTACATTAACTGTACAGGTAAATGACAGGAAGAGACACTTAAATAGCTAAATGTGCGTATGATATAATTTAGGGTAATAATAATAATTCCCTTAAAATACAGTCCTTAGAACAGGGTTTAATTAGAGATAAATGCACGTATTGCACATTTGAATTACTAAAAGCAATGAAAAAAGATACAACTGACAGGATAGTAATATGCAGTCCTGAGTGAATGACTACGTAAGTTTAGTCCAAGAATTACTTACAATATTGACAATGAAATTTCCCCCCCGGGGGATCAATAAAGTATCTATCTATCTATCTATCTATCTATCTATCTATCTATCTATATGATATAACAACTGTACATGAATATGTATATACAAACCAGACCAGACCAGACCTGAATGAATAAATAGGTCCTGAGTGAATGAGTGATTACAGACCAGAGTTACTCACGGATGGATGCATAATTGTTAAACTAGGTCCTAACACCCCAACAGTTCCAGGTCTATGTTGCCGACGGCACGGCACCCCGGTGAGGCATTATATAGTCTAATAGCCGCCGGCTAATAATCGACATGCTACATAGGCGCTAGAAACCAGACTATAGACAACCACCATAGTGCTTGTCATTTTGGCACTGAACATCGGATTTTGGTGGCGATTCTTTTTACAGATCTTTTATTAATGTTCAGGGTCAGTATAAATTAATAAACGGGCCGGATCAGGACCGCAGGCCGCTAGTTGAATAGCCCTGATGTACAGTATCTACATGCATATCTATGAACCTATCTAAAACATTCCCATACCAATCCCAGATTTCCCCTTTTTCTTTTTTTTGCACTGTGACCCTTCCAATGATGTATATAAACCCTGGATTGCAGATGATATGGCCAATGAGAGGCTTTGAAGCCACAAGTCGGCCATATTGGCACTCCTCAGAAAAGCAGTTCTACATAGAGTACCACAGTATGTCATAATACCCATAAAACCTAGTGGTCAAACAGGGAAATGGTTCCAATCATTTTTACACCATTCATTTTTCCCATAGGGGATTTTGGAAACACTTAAAATAAAGGCTGTGTTTCGTGTAGGCTTACCCTGATGTGACGTTTTGATAACCGTATAAATCTCTCTAGGACAAGGTGACTTTTATCAATATATTCGCCTTTATTCACCCCCTAAAAATGAAATGCTAATTAGCTGCTAATGTGGCTATCATAAAGAACTACAAATGCCATGAGGCAAAGGTAATAATCTCTGGATTAACTGTCTAATGTTAGCTAAATGTAGTAATGAATAAATTGGCTGAATCTATTTAAAAAGTACAATTCTGAGTCTTCTGCAAGTTTTAAATTGAAAGCTAGATATGACGTGCATGACCTTCCAGGGATTTGTAGTCTTAATTAGCATAATTAGCATTTTCAAATATGAGAGTAAATAGAGCCGAATATATATATATATATATATATATATATATATATATATATATTAGGCTCTATTTACTCTCATATTTGAAAATGCTAATATTTCATCTTTTTTTTTTGAATTTTTTATTTGTTATTTTTTACCCCCTATTTCTCTGCAATTTCGTCATATCCAGTTGGTAGTTACGATCTTCTCTCCTTGCTGCAACTCCCCCAACAGGCTCAAGAGAGGCGAAGATCGAGACATGCGTCCTCAGAAACATGACCCGCCAAGCTGCGCTACTTCTTTACACACTGCTCGCTTAACCCGGAAGCCAGCCGCATCAATATGTTGGAGGAAACACCGTTAAACTGATGACGGAAGTCAGCTTGCAGGCGCCCAGCCCGCCACAAGGAGTTGCTAGAGCGCGATGAGCCAAGGAAAGCCCCCCTGCCAAACCCTACCCCAACCCAGATGGCGCTGGGCCAATTGTGTGTCGTCCTTTGGGGCTCCTGCTCACGGCCGGCTGTGACACAGCTTGTGATGCAGTGCCTTAGACCACTGCGCCCCTCAGGGAGCCACAACCCTTATTTTAAGTGTTTCTAAAATCCCTTATGGGAAAAATGAATGGTGGAAAAACAATTGGAACCGTTTCCCTGTTTGAACGCTAGGTTGTATGAGTATTAAGACACCTCCACCGTGGGGCTCTATTAGAATGAATGGAATTCTACAATACTTCATTTAAATGTAAAGTATTTTTTGTTGTTGTAGTGGGGACAGAAACATTAGTACTTAAAGAAAAGTGTCTGTAATATAATAAATGTTGTAAAAACAAATGGAGACATTAGTAAATTCATTTCTATAGCTTCCAATATATTTTTACAATGGTGGGGGGAGTGCCCAGATGGAGGATTGGTGACTCAAAACAGCGCCCCCTGTCAGTCATCTAGTGTATATATAAATCATTGGTCCCTCGCGGGTAAAATGTTTTCATAGCTCAGTTCTGAGCTTCTTTCACTGGCAAGTAGCCGCCACTAGAGGGCTCTATTGCCATTGAAGAAGACAAGAGAGACATCTCCTCCAAAAGCCTGCCTTGATGACTGGTACTAGTACTGGGTCCCAGGGATGGAGCCAACCCCAAAGCAGAGAAGGTGAAGGGTATCTGGGGTAAACCGGTCAGTGGAATGGTTAAGGGGGTGGAACAGAATGGAAATATATTGTTATTGGTAATAAGAGGGATATGGTTGAAGGAAATCGCAGTAGGCCCATCTGCATTCTCCACCTTCTCCTGACTTTCCTGATCCTCTCCCCCACTGCCGATGCCTGGATCTGGGCTCTGGAGGGCCCGGCATTGGGACTGGAGCTGGAGCTTATCCACACGCTCATAGGAGGAAGACATTGTGAGAGAACCTCCTCCAACCACCGTCTCTCTACCCTTCCCCACTACACTATCCAACCCAGGGAAGGTGAAGGGTGGCTGGGGGAAAGTGGACAGGGCAGTGGGTAAGGGGGTGGAGCAGAATGAAAAGTTATTGTTATTGCTAAGAGGAAGAAGCGGAACAAGATGGAAGTCCTGAGAGACAAAATGGGGGATGGTCGCAGTAGGCCCGTCCACCTCCTCCACACTCTCTTGACTTTCCTGATCCTCTCCCCCACTGCCGATGCCTGAATCTGGGCTTATGAGGGCCTGACACTGGGCCTGGAGCTTCTCAACACGCTCATAAGAAGAAACCTGGAGGATATCTTCACCTTCACTGATGCCTCCAAGAATAACTCCACCCCCCATCTCTCCATCTTTCCCTCCAGCCCCCATCTCTCCTTCCTTCCCTCCACCCCCAATCTCTCCCTCCTTACCTCCATCCCCCATCTCCCCATCCTTCTTCCCTACACCACTATCCATCCCTTTCCCTTTGTTCTCCTCCTTCCTCTCTTCAGTAGTGCCACCTACTGGTCCGTAAGGGGAGTGTACAGAGCAGGGTTCCAGCTTGGTGGAGGTGGATCCAGGCTGGGAGCAATGAGATACGAAGATGCTGCAGTTGGTGAAGCCGGAGCTGGAGGAGTGGCCACTGTTGTCCAATCTCTTCTTCAGTGGTAGTGCAGTACCAGTCTCCCTCCTTAGGGGGGCGATGGTGTCATTGCTGCTGTTAATCTTTATCTGGGAGATGTCTTCACGGTGCAAGGCAGAGTCGACAGATTTAAAGGCGAACAAAGGACCGAGCCAAGCCTGTAGGCACACACACACACACACACACACAGAGATAGATAGATAGATAGATAGATAGATAGATAGATAGATAGATAGATAGATAGATAGATAGATAGATAGATAGATAGATAGATAGATAGATAGATAGATAGATAGATAGATAGATAGATAGATAGATAGATAGATAGATAGATAGATAGATAGATAGATAGATAGATAGATAGATAGATAGATAGATAGATAGATAGATAGATAGATAGAGAGAGAGACACACACACACACACACACACAGAGATAGAGAGAGAGAGATAGAGAGAGAGAGAGAGACACACACACACACACACACAGAGATAGAGAGAGAGAGAGAGAGAGAGAGAGACAGAGAGACAGACAGAGAGAGAGAGAGAGAGAGAGAGAGAGACAGAGAGAGAGAGAGAGAGAGAGAGAGAGAGAGAGAGAGAGAGAGAGAGAGAGAGAGAGAGACAGACAGAGACAGAGACAGAGAGAGAGAGAGAGACAGAGACAGAGAGAGGGGAATAAAATTATGATTATTTTCAATCCTGTCCTTTTTCTGTCGCAGAGGAGTCTGGTAAGGTGAGGATGGCCTACAGTCATTACAAAGTAGTGCACGATATAGGGAATAGGATGCCTTTTGGAACATGACTTCAGTCAAAAGTAGAACTGACCTTGAAGTCTCCATCGTGATCGAGGTTGAGGCCGTCAAAGTACCTGGAGGGATCTGGTATAGGAGGATTCAGAATCTTCTTGACCCTGTCAGCACTGAAGGAAATGAAAAGAGGTTTCAGTTAACCAACTACAAAACATTACATCACATCTAATACATGATTTTTACTTTGCAGTCGGTTGGTGTTAAAATACATGACATTTACTTTGAATTCCCCTTGATTCCAAGCTTACCTCCTACACACATACACACATACACACACTCTGAGACACACACACATAAACACTCACACACAATAAACACACATAGTACTCACAATGTTCCTTTGCAGAGGAATATGGAGACCAGCAGGACCAGTACAACAACAGCTCCCACCACAGTTACCACCACAAAGTCCTGGTCTAAAATACCAGGACTGCCTGAGAACCGGACCAGAGGAACAACATACTTATAATTTACAGTTGAAGTCGGAGGTTTACATACACTTAGGTTGAATTCATTAGAACACATTTTTCAACCACTCCACAGATTTAATGTTAACAAACTATAGTTCTGGCAAGTCGGTTAGGATTTCTACTTTGTGCATGACACAAGTAATTCTTCCAACAATTGACAAATACAAACAACTTATATAATGCACTGTATTCTGTGGGGTAGATCATTCTCACTAAGGGGTGCAACAAATATGGCCTCTTACAATGAATGCCTCAAAATATGTTAATGAGCCAGAGATTCTTTCAACACCCAGAACAGTTTCCGCAATGCACCATAATTCACAATATGCTGCTGTAATCATACAGCAAAACAGGTAATACAGTAATTTACTGTAAAATTGTATTGTACAATTAATTTTATAGCAGAGTAGTCGAACGCTGTTGAGACCCCATAATGCATTGCTCTTTTCAGTGCTGTAATATAGAATTACAGTAGCTAACTGAAAGTTTTGCTGTAAATTTACAGCAATTTGTTACAGCGTAGGGAATAGGGCTACATTTTTGTGCACTTTGTAGGGAATAGGAGGCCATCTGGGATGCAGCTGAAGTATATATCGTATATATACGCCAAGTATACATAGGCGGAAGGTAGCCTAGCGGTTAAGAGCGTTGGGAAAGGTTGCTGGCCCCCCATACCTTTCACATTTCGGTTGAAAACATTCAGTGGTGCAACTGACTAGGTTTCACCTTTTCCACATTCAAACGTGTACCAATAACATCACTGATGCTGTATTTACCTTTTAGCTGTGGCTTCGTCTGGCCCATAGAGGAGACCCATGATGCACTGGGGCTCCAGTCGCTCCACTGACAGGCTGGGCACTGGTTTGGGTCGGCTCGGACCCTGACTCTGACCTGGTATCTCCTTCCTCTGTCCAGCATCTCAGGGTCCAGGTCAAAATACGTCTGTTTGTTTACTCTGTTCACCTCCACAGCATCCTGCAGTAGTACGACATACAGTAGGTGTACTTTTAGATAGTGTACAAAGAGATGTGCTCTGTCTCTCTCTCTCTCTCACTCACTGTATTCTCTCTTTCACATCTCTCCCCTTTCCCTCTTGTCATTATCTTTCCTCTGTCTCTCTGCCCCCCCCCCCTCTCTCCCACTCTCTCTCTCTCTCTCTCTCTCTCTCTCTCTCTCTCTCACTGTATTCTCTCTTTCACATCTCTTCCCCTTTCCCTCTTGTCATTATCTGTCCTCTGTCTCTCTGCCCCCCCCCCCCTCTCTCTCTCCCACCTCCCAGGGCTGTAGTTCTCTCTCTCTCTCTCTCTCTCTCTCGTCATTACCAGTCTCACCTCCCAGTCTCACCTCCCAGTCTCACCTCCCAGTCTCACCTCCCAGTCTCACCTCCCAGGGCTGTAGTTCCTGTTTCCACTGTAGCTGGAAGTCATAGTCGGAGATATATGAAATGGCAGCTCCTGGTGTCCAGGCGATCGAGGCATTGGTGACGGTCGGCTCGCCAGGTTGGTGCATTTTAACTGCCAAATACAAAACATCACAGTTAATGTAGTCGTAGTAGTACTAATATAGCACTAATATAACACTAATATCACTATAACATAACTACTAGTACTAAGTTGAATTAGAAGTGTTAGTATCAAGTATGAATTAGTATTAGATTTAATAAATTAATACGCTTTCCAGCATTTTTGTTTCGCATTATGTTGCATCATAGTGTATTGATTTTGTATGCTGACAAAACCTCATAAAGTTATAATATCATATTGTTGTAGTTGGTGTACAATTAGTAGTGTAGTAGTAGGTTAGTCATAGCTGACATATCGTACACAATAGCACTTAGGCCTTTGTCCTCAAAATACTGTACACTTACTGTGGTTAAATGGTTGATACAGGTAGTTAATCTGAATCATATAATCTTCTGCTTGTCCACACTGTACACCAATGGGTATTTTATCATTTTTCCAAAATTGCTGAAAGAGAATTTACAGAAGTTTCATTATTATTAGGAAAACACGTTATAAACAATATATAAAACGTTTACAGTATAATCTGTTATTAAATGATTGTTTTCATCTATAATAATGCATACTGTATAACCAAGCATTGGTTTTTACTTCATGTCGTTTTTTTAAAACTCACTGGATTGTCCTCAAAGACCAGACTGCCGCCTCTCAAAGCTGTGTTCGAACCACCCAAGGACTTCATCTCACATTGCCTGTAGTTACAACAGTGAACCAATGTTTCAATTAGTGTCTCAAATGGCACCCTATTCCCTATATATTGCACTACTTTTGACCAGGGCCCTATGGGAATAGGGTTCCAGTTAGGGTGCATCCTTCTTTACCTTGTAAACCCGGGGTATTTACCATGCAGAGTGCATGGCATGTCTGGGGGCACGCATGTGATGTTCAACACGCATGTGATGTTATTGATAAAGTCATTGACACACTGCAGACCTATGAGAAAGAGAGACACAGAGAATGACAGAGAGTGAGAGAAAGGGAGAAAGAGAGAGAGAGAGAGAGAGAAAGTGAAAGTGAGAGAGAATTGGCCAAAATACAGACAGCTTTTTTTTTTTTTTATTACGATTTTTCAGGGGGTGAAGCAGCTTCATGCAGCTATGGATACAAACCATTATAAATGTGCTTGTAATGCATTGTGAAGAGGGTACTGATACTTACAGGGCTGTGGTTGGCTGGAGCAGGTTAGTAGGGGGAGGAGCAGGATGACATACAGTGAGAGCAGAGGGAGACGGAGACACCATAGAACCTCCATTATGACTTCTTCCTTGTCCTTCTTCTCATTCTAGAACACAGTAGGAGACATGACCTTAGCAACAGTGACAGTTCCAAATGGTACCTATTTTCTTAAATAGGGCACTATTCACTCATTGGGCTCTGGTCAAAAGTAGTGCACTATGTAGGGAATAGGGTGCCACTTGGGATATTGGCAGACAGAAGCATAAGAGAGAACAAGTGCCATTTTCCACGTCTGTTTGCGTGGTGTGTTTTTTCCATGAAAGTAGATCAAGTGTTATCAGTTTCATCATAGCCACACACGCCAGTGGAGATTTTAGCAAGTAAACCTTGGTGGGGCAAACTCAACCAATTGTTTTTTTAACGCATGCTTTTAATGCATGCTCTACACAATATTTATTATTTTATTAGGTCTACAAGTATCCACTTTTAAAGACAATATACAGACGCACAGACAGTGCATTGCGCAAACAAAACAACCAGTGACAGTCTCCTCATGTGGAGGAGACTGTCACTGGCAAACATGGTTATAGACCCAACAACATTATATAGTATCCCCTCCACATGAACTAATTATAATACACAAAGTAAGCAAAACAATTAAATCATTCCAACATGGTCTAAAATGATTAATAAGATACTGTACTAATGAGATAGACCTATATAAGCAATATAACAATTGAGATGCACAAACTATGGCATGAGGGAATGATGAGGGGATAAGAGGCAAGCCGCAATTTCTATTAAGATATTAATGAGCGAGTAGTCAATAGAACTATTTGTTCAGCACTTTTGAAATGCACAGGGACAGAATTCAGAACATGGGCCGTTCTTACAGTATTCTCCCTGTACACCAAGTCAGAACAGTAGGATAAATAACGGAGGCATATAAGCAGACAATGAAAATGCTTACAATATTCAATTATGACATTTTTCTAAAACAGGCTATAGGATACATGTGCACCACCAAGTCAGAACAGTGGACTAAATTCTGAAGGGGAGATGGACCAAATTCAGCTTACTACACAACATACACTTAGCTTACTACACAACATACACTTAGCTTACTACACAACATACACTTAGCTTACTACACAACATACACTTAGCTTACTACACAACATACACTTAGCTTACTACACAACATACACTTAGCTTACTACACAACATACACTTAGCTTACTACACAACATACACTTAGTATTACTTTCTTAGCTACTGTATACATTATCTCCCTGGCATATTACATAATTTATGACGCAGTATACAAGACATATTTCTGGAATCACCATTGTTGTGCTGTGCTCACTTGAATGTGGCTTATGCAGTCCTTCTTGTGGGCAAACTTTGTCATCAAAGTCTGGCATTCTCTGGATTTATGGTGCTTTCAAGACAACTGGGAACTCTGAATAAAACAAGGTCGAATCATGATGTTCCCGACTTGGATTTCCGAGGTGGATGACCATTCAAAACTTATTTTCCCAGTCTGAGCACGTTTTCTTCTGAATTGCCAGTTGTTTTGAATGTTGCAGAACTCATGCTGGATTGACAACATGACCAAAACATGTGAATGTTTATCCCTTTAATCTAGGAAAAGATAACTTTTCAGACAGATGTTTTAAATCCTTAAACCCAGACCTGGACCACACACCCTCTCCGCCAAATAGCTGGCAAGAAAAGCCAAATGACAAAAAAGTATATATAAATATATATATTTTGCTAAACATGTGGGGCTCAAAACCTTTCTTACACACTGGTGTGCCAGTAACAAGCCAAGCACAAACGTAAACACTGTAACCCATTTAGCATATTATTCATATTTACGCCACCATGGGGCACTTTGTTCACAACGTTGACATCAGCAACTGCTTGCCCACACAACACCATACACGCTGTCTGCAATCTGCCAGGTACACGGGATTCATCCGTGAAGATCACACTTCTCCAGAGTGCCAGTGGCCATCAAATGTGAGCATTTGACCACTGAAGTCGGTTACGACGTCGAACGGCAGTCAGGTCAAGACTCTGGTGAGGACGACAAGCATGGAGATGAGCTTCCCTGAGGCAGTTGCTGACAGTTTGGGCAGCAATTATTCGATTGTGCAAACCCACAGTTTCATCAGCTGTCCGGGTGGCTGGTCTTAGGGGATCCCGCAGGTGAAGAAGCCAGATGTGGAGGTCCTGGGCTGGCGTGGTTACACGTGGTCTGTGGTTGTAAGGTTGGTTCTCTAAAACGATGTTGAGGCGGCTTATAGTAGAGAAATTAAGATTAATTTCTGTGGCAACAGCTCTGGTGGACATTCCTGCAGTCATCATGTCAATTGCACACTCCTTCAAAACTTGAGGTATCTGTGGCATTGTGTTGTGTCACAAAACTGCACATTTTAGAACGGCCTTTTATTGTCCCCAGCACAAGGTGCACCTGTGTAATGATCATGCTGTTTAATCAGCTTCTTGATATGCCACACCTGTCAGGTGGATGGATTATCTTGGTAAAGGAGAAATGCTAATTAACAGCAATGTAAACTAATTTGTGCACAGATTTTGAAAACTTGGTACCAAAAAGGGTTGAGAGGGTGAAGAAGCAGAAGAAGAAGAAGAAGGATGGCTCATAATAATGCCTTGAATGGAATGGTATCAAACACATGAAATCAATGTATCTGATGTGTTTGAAAACCTTCCATTAATTAAGTTCCAGCCATTACTATGAGTCCATCCTCCACCACTGGTTTCTGTACATTGTTAGCTGTGAAGGCTTGTGATGTCGTGTTCGCTGTCAAATGTACCAACAGTCCTGTGTGTCCCAATTCAGGGCTTTCCTTCCTTCCTTAACCTGGTAGCCTGGTCTCAGATCAGGGCTTTCCTCCCATATCTTAATGGCCTGGTCCCAGATCAGGGCTTTCCTGCCTTAACCTGATCTGTTTGTGCTCTTGTTTGGCAGGACAGTGAGTTGGCATGACAGTCTGGCACTCAGGCTACTGTCCTGGGCCTGTATTCATAAAGCCTCTCAGAGTAGGAGTGCTGATCAAAGATCAGTTCTGCCTTTTAGGACACAATTACATAAACAGTGGGGATCTGATCCTAGATCAGCATTCCTACTCTGAGATTCTTTATGAATACTGGCCCTGATGGTCTTTGTCCCTCTTATTGGTCTCTGGGTCAGACATTAGGAAGTTCCCTCAGTGAAGTGAAACAACAGTTTAAAAGGTCAGTATCACAGAGAACACACACATGAATGTCCACGCAAGCACGGACGCTAGTGCATTCTTCACGCAAAACACACATTATGCCTGCACAAACACACACACATTATGCCTGCACAAACACACACACATTATGCCTGCACGCACACAGTACTCACACACACATGCACACACACACACACACACACACACACACACAGGGGCTGCAGGTAAGAAAACCAAAGTCCTCGTTACCCAGGATGTTAACAAGCTGTTTCCAATAACAAACAAACCACTAACACCTTCGTCCCCTCCTCCTCCTCCTCCTCTCTACCGCTCTTCTCTTCTCATCTCCCAAACCAAACCTCATACTAACACCCCCTCCCTTCTTCTTCTTACCATGGACCTCTTTCCTCATCCTAAAAGGGTTCTGAGGTTGTCCCTATAGGAGAACCGTTTGAAGAACCATTTTTTGGCTCCTTTCCACAAAGGGTTCTACATGGAACCCAAAAGGGTTCTGCTATGGGGACAACTAATGAACCCTTTTGAACCATTTTTCTAAGAGTGTTTACCCACTCCCCCATCCTCTTATCCCAACCCCTCCTTCACTGGCTGTGTCTGTAATCTGGCTTGCCTACTACTTGCATACTGTGTGATAATCTGTGTACTAATCATACCACATACTATTTAGAATGTACTGTTCAGTAGAAATGTATGCAGTAAGCAACAAATAACAGAAAACTATTCTCATCCTACTGAGAAGGTGTCATCTAAAGCACAATTCTGTTGATTCCCACCATTAGTTTATGTTGGTAGAATAGGTCACGTCAGCTGATTATCAGCTGTTGTCTGACACACGTGGATTTCAAAACACAATTCTGTTCCTCAATAGTCAAGGAAAAAAAGCAGAAATTATTATGACACGCTGGCATTTAAAGAATGATACATTTTTGACATTTCACATACTGTAAAACTTTTTCGTATACCCCAAATGCCTAGTATCTAGAATGCAAGTTAGGGTGTTTGGACACAACCATTAACTCACATCTCTTGTCATCCACCCACCCCACCCTCCCTATCTTCTCTCTGACTTCCTTTCCACCAACGCTCACTCCTGGACTCTCCCCTCCTCCCCTCTCACTTCCACCTCCTGTCTTTGACTTCCTGTGTAACTGTGGCTGTGTGTGTACATCCTGTCCTACTTAAACAGTCGACCAAATCAACCCCTAGGTTACATCGTAAATGGCACCCTATTTCCGATATATTACTGTCACGAGTGGGTGTAGAGAGAGACCAAGGAGCAGCGCAGCGATAGTTCGACATTGTTTATTTAAATGATAAACACAATGTCAAGAACTATACAAACGAAAAGCAACGATGTAATGACAAAGAATGGAAACACACTCACGGTACTGTGACTTTAAATAATGACCCACACACAGGTGGATGTGTGGGGTGCCTTAATGCAATCCCCAATCAGAGACAACCCTGTACAGCTGTCTCTGATTGAGGATCATACCTCCCCTAGTTAGGGTGTGAGGGCTCGGCTGTGGTTCTACCACTCCCCTTATTGGGAGTAAGGTCTAGACCCCTTGACTTTTTCTACATTTTATTAGGTTACAGCCTTATAACATTTATTAAATTGCTTTTTTCCCCCTCATCAATCTACACACAATACAGGTTGAAAATAGTACAAATAAATAAAAACCCTAGAATGAGTAGGTGTTCTAAACCTTTTTACCGGTAGTGTAGGTAATAGGGTGCCATTTGGAACGCACTCCTAAACCCATCAAAATGAAGACAGTGGTCTCCAGTTCAACCTGACTGGAGGCCCACAAGGTGTGCAGGGTTTTGGTCCAGCCCTATATGAACATCCTGTGCTACTAAACCCAGGCACAAATCAGCTCCTAGCCCACTCTGTATTGAGACCCTAATCAACTCCTAGCCCCCTCCATAATGAGGCCCTAATCAACCCATAGTCCCTCCATAATGAGGCCCTAATCAACCCCTAGCCCCCTCCATAATGAGGCCCTAATCAACCCCTAGCCTCTCCATAATGAGGCCCTAATCAACCCCTAGTCCCTCCATAATGAGGCCCTAATCAACCCCTAACCCCCTCCATAATGAGGCCCTAATCAACCCCTAGCCCCCTCCATAATGAGGCCCTAACCAACCCCTAGCCCCTCCATAATGAGGCCCTAATCAACCCCTAGCCTCTCCATAATGAGGCCCTAATCAACCCCTAGTCCCAGTAATGAGGCCCTAATCAACCCCTAGCCCCCTCCATAATGAGACCCTAATCAACCCCTAGCCCCCTCAGTAATGAGGCCCTAATCAACCCCTAGCCCCCTCAGTAATGAGGCCCTAATCAACCCCTAGCAACATCCGTAATGAGGACAGTGGTATTCAACCTTGATCCTAGAGATCTAAAGGGTGTGCAGGGTTTTGGTGCAGCACAGCACTAACACAGAACAAAAAGGTCTGCGTATAGTACAGGTGTATATCAAATCTAGAATATATATATTAGATAAATATATGCACAAAGCTTGAAAAAGTGATTAAAAGCCTGGGGTTCTCTGGGACCAGGATCAAAGGATACTGTCCTAGCGCATAGCCTAGACATCTCAATGACCCCCAAAGGATTGGAGAGGTGTATGCAATATTGTAGCAACTCTGCTCTGTGTGTCTCTTAAGTTATAATAGTCATTATCATCGTCATCATCACTACCATGATCATGATCTCAACTGTGTAATACAGTGTCTTCCAAATGATCACTCAAACACACACATGCGCACAAACACAGCCAGAGTAGCTTTTCTTGATTGAACAACAAATGTATTGTTCATAACCACCAGAATACATCATACAGATGTAGGATCTTAATTTGAGCCATTTTTCTACAGCATGGAAATTATCCTGTAGCAACTGAAAATGTGAAATATTATGTGGATTGTTATTAATGGACATTATTTGTAGGGGTCGATACATTTTTCGTTAGGGCAAATCAAATCTGACAAATAGGAAAATAGAAACTTCAATACAGTACAAGGTTGCATTTTCTACTCTGCAGAAAAGTTATCAGCAACAAAAGTGATCAAATTAAGATACTACATTTGTATATGAATATGCAAAGAGTGCATCGGTCAAAGAGAGTCTTACCTTGTATTGTGGACCCTCTTGTAGTCTCAGAAACACAGGCTTCTCAATGCTCTACAGTTGAGTTACTTTTCACTCTGAACGTAAGGACAAGACAAGTACTTACTGATGAATCAGTTTCTTGTTTCTCAATTGGTCACCACAGGATGATTCAAACCAGTCAGGCATACAAGTCTGTCACAATGACTGAAAAATAATTTCAGCGGCTTCAGTTGGTTTCAACTGAAACCACACACGTCATCGACGCTGCTACCTGAACTTGTTCGCCTTGGGCAGAAGTGGGGGTTGAGAACAAAAAAATTAATACAATTCAGTTCTTCTTTCGGTCTCTGTTCTTGTTCCTTTTTTCTAAAATAACAAGTGCAAAAGCTTTGAAGGTGATGTGTGTGGTGAGAGTGAGAGGAAGAGACAGAGACCAAATAAGATGTTTTGCTGCCCTCAAGTGGATAAAGTATGAATAGAGTATGGCCTTGGTGTAACAAATAGTTGATTTTCAAAGCCGCTTTTCTCCTCCACAAGCAACAATGAAGAGACTATTTAACATGTAATGAACAGTCTTCTTTCAACCGTATCCAGGCACTTTATGTATATAGCAAGAAGAGAGGTTGAATAGTTCTTATGGAACTTATTTTTAATATCTGATACGTACAAAAATTCAACCATGTTCTTAACAAAGTAAAGATCACAGTGACATTACAACATTGATTGATATTTATTCCATATTTCCTATATTCATATGACTACAGAATGTCTTATGGTTTTTGTAGGCGTGTGGGGTTCAGCCCCATCCGTCTGTACGTGAGGACCAGACCCACACACTGTTTAGCAAAGATACTGGATTGTCCAGTGGGGCCACCCACTTCCCCTTGTGTTTTGAGGAAATTATAGTCCTGTCATTGTCTGGTGTGTGAATGATAAGGCTAATGAAAGAGTGACTAACTGAGGTGAATTCTAACTCCATCTGACCTATGACATCAGCACCCAAACATTCCCTTGAGATCGTCACAAACTCTCTTGTCCAAATAGTAGGATACAGTTACCCCCAGACACTGACCTAAGGCCAGTTTTACATTTCCCCTTTAGGATTTGGAGAGAGTTCGCTGATCCTAGATCTGTGCCTACGGGTGTAAGGCAGTTTCTAACTATTGTCCAATAATCATCCAAGCTTCCTCCTTCTCATCCAATCAACATTCCCTCTCCCACTCCATATCCAATCACACGTTCCTCTCCCTTCCTCCCTCCCTCTCATCCAAACACAGGGGAGTGTTTCCCGAACCCCACAGAGATCACACGCTCGGGCACGGCGCGGGTGTACCACTCGGACCACGCCCCGTCGTACACAGACACCCGAGGGTGCCCGCACTCGTGGGCGGCGAGGGCCACGTGGCAGGCAGTCACACCCGACCCACAGGACACGCAGAGCGGGCGGGAGAGGTCGACGCCAGCCTGGGTGAACATGGTCTGGAGGTCTTCACGGGGATGGAGGTGACCGGAGGGAGAGACAAACGAGGAGAAGGGCATGCTGATGGAGCCGGGGATGTGGCCTGGCTCAGTATCTGAAAGAGAGAAGAGGAAGAGAGTGGAAAAAGAAGGACCAACAGAAGTAAAGGGTTAGTGCTGGTGGGTGAATAGCCGCAGTCTAAAAATACTCCCTCTTCCTGTGTCGTTTCCACGCCAATAAAGAATACTCAAGAGGTCAAAGTCCCCAGCCGCAGAGACACTTCTAGGCAAATGAACACTGAATGTGTGAAGGAGCACGTACGTAATGCGTGTGTGTGACAACTTGAGAGGAAAGTACAGCCACATAAGACCTTATCTC
Source organism: Thymallus thymallus (assembly GCA_023634145.1). Classification (NCBI taxonomy): domain Eukaryota; kingdom Metazoa; phylum Chordata; class Actinopteri; order Salmoniformes; family Salmonidae; genus Thymallus; species Thymallus thymallus. Next base: position 22,793,669 of record CM042394.1, on the reverse strand, counting down.
CACAGAGGTAAATTAGAATGGATAGAGCGTCACAATACCAATCCAATGCTACAATCAAATCTACAGACTTGTATTCAGACTACTACTATATGTTATGGGTCCACTCTGTTCACTACAGTGTGCATGCATTGGGGCGTATGGTACACCATGGTGCTGACAGAGGTTGGGACATACATTTGAACCTCTATGTTTGCTTATCAGCGTGAGCAAACAAAAGGAGGCCTATGGTTGTGTCTGCAAACGTCATCTCGTGCAAATCCTTGCTTCCTCAATTCCTCTCAAAGCTCATTGGAGGAGGAGGTCCGAAGGCGGGACATTGGATCCTCTCCTCCAATGCGCTTTGGAGAGGAATTGAGGAAACAAGGACAGAGGAAGAAAGGATTTGACAGGCAGCAGGTAACATTCCGGACTAAATGTAAATTCCAAATGGCACCCTATTCCCTACATAGTGCACTACTTTTGACCACAGTCCTATGGGGGGGGGGGGGGGGGGATGCAACAAGTGTACGAGGAGGAAGTCAAACACTCAGCAGCTCTGTGCCTCAGGGCCAGATGAAGTCCACATGCAGTAGATAACACCCACCCATCATCATCTTCTATCTCAACATGACAGCTGAGAGAAACCGAGTCATTGTGTTGTTGATTAAAGGTCAAACGGGTTGTTGCTTATGTCCCCCACATATGGAACCCTTGGTCTGTTGGCCAATCAGCAGCATTGATCAAATACAAAATGTGCTACTGATAATGTGACATGATGAGTAGGCCTCAGTACATTAAGTTATGGCTAGTTATACACTTATTGTAGACAACACCTTGTGTTAATATTTCCTTATTTTATTTTGCATTTTTTTACTCTGCATTTTTGGGAAAGGTTAAGTAAGCGTTTCACGGTAAAGCCTACACCTGTTATATTCGGCACATGTGACAAATATATTTGATTTCACCTGACACGTTTACAGTGTGTGAAATAACATCCATGCACTTTCAGTGTGTGTGTGCTGCTCACTGTCTCTGGGTTCTGGATCCACCCCTCTGAATCTCCCCCCTGGTCTGGCATCGACCACCTGAAATTCTTTACTATCCAGATTATCCAGGATTTCCTCGTACGTCTTCACCCAGGAGCGGTTCAAAGAGGCCCTAAACTCGGTCTGCTCGGGTCGGGAGTACCGGTCACTCACTGGAAGTCCCTCGTTCGCCCAGTTTTTGAGTCCTCCATTCAGAACCGATACAGAACTGTGGCCGAACACTCGGAACATCCACCAAACTCGGGGCGCAGAGAACGCGCCGAAGCTGCTCGCATCGTAGACCACGACGTGCGTATCGTTCCCAATTCCCAAATTGCCAACGTAATCTGAAAAGATGCGCTCCGATGGCAGCATATGATCCAGCGGAGAAGTTTTGTCGCAGCACTGGTCTATGTCAAAGAAGGCTGCACCCGGGATATGGCTCTTTTTGAATTCGCTCTTGGCGTTGCGCCTGAGTTTTGGTAAGTACCAAGACGTGTCCAAAACGCGGAGTTTGGGTCCGACCCGTTGGTCTTTGACGGCATTAAGAAGCCACTTGGATGCGACTAGAGCCCTCGCTTGAATCGCCATGGTAAACCGTGTAATTCCCGACGGCTGCAAAGGTGAGACAGTTGATATGGAGAGGAAACACGCCCCCAACTCACAGCCTGTAGTTACAGCTGAAGGTGAATGGGGGCGTTACCATATGGCCAACAGACATTAATCAAGCAAGGCAACTTTATATAAATTAGCTATCGGTATTCACATTGTTTTTTATTTTATTCATGTGGAATTGTGCGTAATGTGTCATTTTTCATTTACAAAAACATACATAGATAAAAACAATAGACAACTTAATAGTAAAATATTGCATACTTGCTCTGTTCCGGGGATTAGCCTTGACACTCTAGACTCTAGAGGAGTTGGCGGAGAGATGGATCCTGGTCAAACTGCTGGCCATCATGGACAACGTCACCCACCCTCTGCATGCCATGGTTATGATGCAGAGGAGCACTTTCAGTCACAGACTGGTCCCACCACGATGTGCCAGAGAGCGCTACAGGAGGTCCTTCCTGCCGGCGGCTATTAGACTATTTAATGCCTCACTGGGGTTCCGTGCCTTCGGCAACATAGACCTGGAACTGTTGGGGTGTTAGGACCTGGTTTAACAATTATGCATCCATCCGTGAGTAACTCTGGTCTGTAATCACTCATTCACTCAGGACTTATTCATTCGGGACTGTATATACATATTCATGTACAGTTGTTATATCATATCACGTGCAATAATTCAAGTAATTATTGGACTGAATTTATGTAGTCATTCACTCAGGAATGCATATTAGTATCCTGTCAGTTGTATCTTTTTTGATTGCTTTTAGTATATTGAATGTGCAATACGCGCATTTATCTGTAATTAAACCCTTCACTAAGGACTGTATTTTAAGGGAATTATTATTATTACCCTAAATTATATAATATGCACATTTAGCTATTTAAGTATATCTTCCTGTCATTTACCTGTACAGTTAATGTAACCATGCAAATATTCACTTACCTGTTCATTTAACCAGACTGTATATTAAGTAAACTATTATTACCCTCACTTATATCATACGCACATTTAGCTATTTAAGTATTTGTCTGCCATCAACCTGTATAGTATAGTTAACCATGTAAATATTCCTTATTTATCTATATCAACTTGCAAAATGTTTATCATTTTTTTTCACCTAACGCTCTAACAGTGTATAGTGTACATATTCAGCCATTCACCCATACTATGCAATGTCTTTTCATAGCACTCCAGACTTCTTGTATTTTTATAGTTTGTCATACTGCCGCACTATGTATCATGTATCGTGTATCTGTCTTTTGGTTCTGGCATTTTGCACATGCCCTGTGTTTTTTTGTCTATCTATCTAGGCAGAGCCAGGTGAGAGAGGTGTGGAAGGGTATGAAAAATATCACTGGCTTCAAAAAGTCAAACAGTGGGCAGACGGAGGGGACCCAGGACAGAGCCAATGAGCTGAACCAATTTTTTAACAGGTTCGATACTGGCCCTGTCCACCTCCCCTCCAGCTCCCCAGACCACACACCCTCACGGCTATCCCACCCCCACTTTGCTCACAGCACCTCTGCTGAGACAATCAGTGACCCCACCTCTGCCCCTGCCCCCCCTGGACTGATCCTCAACACCCCCCTTCCCCCCACCTCCCCACCTGGGCTGGCTTTCACCACCAACCAAGTGAAGAGAGAGCTGGAGAGACTACACCAGTGGAAAGCGGCGGGCCCTGATGGCATCAGCCCAAGGGTGCTGAGGGTCTGTGCTGACCAACTGTGTGGAATACTCCAGCGTCTTTTCAACCTTAGCCTGAGCCTAGAAAGGGTCCCTGTGCTGTGGAAAACATCCTGCCTCGTCCCAGTGCCCAAGAAGGCACACCCCACTGTCCTGAATGACTTCAGACCTGTAGCGCTAACATCCCACATCATGAAGACCCTGGAAAGGTTAGTCCTCGCTCACCTCAGACCCCTGGTGTGTTCATCAATGGACCCCCTGCAGTTTGCATACCAGCGCAAAATCGGGGTGGATGATGCAATCATCTACCTTCTGCAGAGGGCCTACTCTCACCTGGACAACGCAGGTTGCACTGTGAGGGTCATGTTTTTTGACTTCTCCAGTGCCTTCAATACCATTCAGCCCCTGCTACTGGGTGAGAAGATGAGGAGGATGAAAGTGGAAGCACCCTTAGTCTCCTGGGTCACGGACTACCTGACCGGTAGGCCACAATTTGTGCGACTACAGAGCTGTGTGTCAGAACGGGCTGTTAGCAACACAGGGGCCCCCCAGGGTACGGTCCTGTCCCCCTTCCTGTTCACCCTCTACACCTCAGACTTCAGATATAACTCTGAGACATGCCACCTACAGAAGTTCTCGGATGACTCTGCTATTGTAGGGTGCATCAGGGGTGGGCAGGAGGAGGAGTACAGGAGCACAATCAGTGACTTTGTGTTGTGGTGTGAGCAGAACCACCTTCAGCTCAACATCAGCAAAACTAAGGAGATGGTGGTGGACTTCAGGAGAACCAAGGCACAACTGACTGCAGTCCCTATAAAGGGGACGGATGTGGAAATGGTTGAGTCATACAAGTTCCTGGGTGTCCATATGGACAACAGACTGGAATGGGCTGGTAACACCGGGGCCCTGTACAAAAAGGGCCAGAGCCGACTCTACTTTCTGAGGAGGCTCAGGTCCTTCAACGTGTGCAGTAAACTACTGCATACCTTCTACCAGTCTGTGGTGGCCAGTTCCATCTTTTTTGCAGTGGTGTGCTGGGGAGCAAACATCAAAGCCGGTGATGCTTCTCGGGTAAATAAGCTGATCAGGAAGGCTAGCTCTGTCCTGGGGATGAGCCTTGACACTCTAGAGGAGGTGGCGGAGAGACGGATCCTGGCCAAACTGCTGGCCATCATGGACAACGTCACCCACCCTCTGCACACTATGGTTATGACGCAGAGGAGCACTTTCAGTCACAGACTGATCCCACCACGGTGTGCCAGAGAGCGCTACAGGAGGTCCTTCCTGCCGGCGGCTATGAGACTATATAATGCCTCACCGGGGTGCCGTGCCGTCGGCAACATAGATCTGGAACTGTTGGGGTGCTAGGACCTAGTTTAACAATTATGCATCCATCCGTGAGTAACTCTGGTCCGTCAGCACTCATCCACTCAGGACCTATTTATTCATACAGGTCTGTATATACATACTCATGTACAGTTGTTATATTATATCACATGCAATATTGTAAGTAATTATTGGACGTAGGCATTCACTCAGGAATGCATATTAGTATCCTGCCAGTTGCACCTTTTCTCATTGCTTTTAGTATATCGAATGTGCAATAAGTGCAGTTGTCTGTAATTAAACCCTGCGCACTAAGGACTGTATTTTAAGGGAATTACTATTATTACCCCAAATGATATCATACACACATTTAGCTATTAAAGTATCTCTTCCTGTCATTTACCTGTACAGTTTGTGTAAACATGCAAGTATTCACTTATCTGTAAATATAACTGTATACCTAACTGTACAGCTAATTTAACCATGCAAATTTTTCACTTACCTGTTAATTTACCCAGTCTGTCTGTTAAGTAAACTATTATTACCCTCGCTCATATCATACGCATTTTTAGCTTCTGAAGTATTTCTCTGCCATCGACCTGTATAGTATAGTTAACCATCCAACATCCACCAATGTATAGTGTACATATTCAGCCAACCACTCATACTATGCAATGTCCTTTTATAGCTTTTTTTTTGCACTCCAGATATCTTGTATTTCTATACTTTTTCATACTGCCGCTCTATGTATCATGTACCGTGTATCTGTCTTTTGTGTACTTTTCGTTGTGGCATTTTGCACCTGCCCTGTGTTTTGTTGTAGCTGCTTGACAATGAAATTTCCCCCCCGGGGGAGCAATAAAGTACCTATCTATCTATCTATCTATCTATCTATCAAGTACCTATCTATCTATCTATCTACCTACCTACCTACCTACCTACCACCTACCTACCTACCTATCACATACATTTCCACAAACATTCATGACGTCACACTTGCTCAGACCAACATGTTCCCACCGTATCCACATCTAATTAAAATATAGGCTTTCTAAAGCATGTATTTAAATAAGGTCTAAATAACAATACGGCTAAATAACCACATAAACATTTTTTAATTAGTTGTGGATACCTAATTAAAAAGTGAAAGGTATTTTGACAACAATCCGGAACCAGTTTGTGATGGTGTGCCTTGAAAATAGTTTTCATCCGAGTAGTTATCACCGAACACTCTTTGCCGGATGTTGAGCTCACATGTTGTTTTTACAGAAGCGAGCTACTTTTGTTAGATTTTCTGGAATAATCCTAACGTTTATTCACATGTTTGTTATTTAAAAAGTAAAGTGCATATCAGCATGTCGGCATCAATGATTAGGAGGGGACTGGAGTTGCTAAGAGATGACATAAAAGGTAAATGATCGACAGTAACCAACGTTTTATTAGTTAGCAACGTTTATTTATTATTATGCATTTTCTGTCCCCAGGAAATATCAGTTCATATTTAGTGTAAAATGTCGATTCCAAAAGACTTTAAATATAAAGTGTCCTTTACCTTAAAAATTGTAAACACTTTTTGTCAGTGGATGTAGGCCGTTTTGCCATGTAACCATGTGTTATTTATCAACTTCCACAAGAAATAAGCCATAAATATTTTAATCTTTCTTCATTGTTTTATAGTCCTAGTTAGTCTTTTTCATCAATAACGTTTTTTTCATGATTATTGTATTTATTATTTAAGATTCACTTTCGATGAAACGCCACTGACTTGAGGTTGAGTTCATGACAATTCAATTGTCTTACCAGACGTACAGTTGAAGTCGGAAGATTACATACACTTATGTTGAAGTCATTAAAACTCATTTTTCAACCACTCCACAGATTTCATGTTAACAAACTATCGTTTTGGCAAGTCGGTTAGGACATCTACTTTGTGCATGACACAAGTAATTCTTCCAACAATTGATTAGACAGATAATTTCACTTATAATTCACTAAATCACAATTCCAGTGGGTCAGAAGTTTACATACACTAAATTGACTGTGCCTTTAAACAGCTTGGAAAATTCCAGAAAATGATGTCATGGCTTTAGAAGCTTCTGATAGGCTAATTGACATCATTTGAGTCAATTGGAGGTATACCTGTGGATGTATTTCAAGGCCTACCTTAAAAGTCAGTGCCTTTTTGCTCGTCATCATGGGAAAATCAAAAGAAATCAGCCAAGACCTCAGAAAAAAATTGTAGACCTCCACAAGTCTGGTTCATCCTTGGGAGAAATTTCCAAATGCCTGAAGGTACCACGTTCATCTGTACAAGCAATAGTACGCAAGTCATACTGCTCAGGAAGAGATGTGTTCTGTCTCCTAGAGATGAACAAAGTGCAAATCAATCCCAGAACAACATCAAAGGACCTTGTGAAGATGTTGGAGGAAACGGGTACAAAAGTATCTATATCCACAGTAAAACAAGTCATATATCGACATAACCTGAAAGGCCGCTCAGCAAGGAAGAAGCCACTGCTCCAAAACCGCCATAAAAAATATAGTGGTGATCCTAACTGACCTAAGACAGGGAATTTTTACTAGGATTAAATATCAGGAATTGTGAAAAACTGAGTTTAAATGTATTTGGCTAAGGTGTATGTAAACCTCCGACTTCAACTGTAGATCTTTAGTTCGGTGATGTTCCTATTTTTTGCAGATAAATGAAATACAGCTATAGCTAATTGTATTTAGCTCATGCGCCAAATACAACAGGTGTCGACTTTACTGTGAAATTCTAACTTATGAGCCCTTTCCCAACAATGCAGAGTTCAAAAGTAAGAAAAAAATGAATAATATGTAGCTAAATAAAAGGAAAATGGTATCTAGCACAATGGAATAACAATAACGAGGCTTATATACAAGGAGTACCGGTAGAGTCGATGTGTAGGTAAGGGTAAAAGTGACCTGGCAATCGGCATAGATAATAAACAGGGAAGCAGCAGCGCGTGTGAAAGTGTATTTCTCTGTGTGTGTTTGTTGCTGTGTGAGTGTGCAGAGTCGGGGGGGCCCTTTGATTAACTGTTAATCAGTCTTATGGCTTGGGGGTAGAAGCTTTGCAGGAGACTTTTGGTCCCAGACTTGGCGCTCCAGTACCGCTTGCTGTGCTGTAGCAGAGAGGACAGTCTATGACTTGGGTGGCCGGAGCATTTGACAATTGAGGGCCTTCCTCTGACACCGCCTGGTATAGAGGTCCTGGATGGCAGGGATCTCGGCCCCAGTGATGTATTGGGCCGTACGCACTACCCTCTGTAGTACCTTGCGGTCGGATGCTGAGAAGTTGCCATACCAAGTGGTGATGCAGTCAGTCAATATGCTCTCAATGGTGCAGCTGTAGAACTTTCAGGGTCTGAGGGCCCATGCCAAAACCTTTCAGCCTCCTGAGGGGGAAGGCGTTATCGTGCCCTCTTCACGACTGTGTTGGTGTGTTTGGAACAAGATGGGGTTAGGGTTGTAACGTTACCGTATTTATTCTATGCAAAGTAGTGTCATCTGTGCTACCACTTCCTGGCCACAGCAGTGTGCCTATATACACATGACCTATTACCCCATGTGAAACATCCCTAGACAGACCACCTACACACAACACACATGAGCACATAACATAAGCAGTCAAATATTTCTCCTACACAAATGTCTCTTCTCTCCCTCCCTCCCTCCCTCCCTCCCTCCACGGTGTCAGATGGTAGCAAGAAGCAGACGAGCGCAGCCAAGAAGAAGCACACCCCGAGCAAGGCTGAGGTGATGGGTCTGGTGGGCACCAACCGTCAGGGCGTCAGCAGGCAGGTCCGGCGGCTGCAGGGGCGTCTCGGTCCGGGGAAGAGCAAGGCCACCGTCAAAGACAAGAGGATCAAGTCTGCCGTGGGTGAGTATCTCGACGCGTCCAGAGCCGTAAAGCATTGTCCATTCTATTTCTATGTTCTGGTTGCTGTCATGCAACTAGCTAGAATGTTTGGTTTTTCTTAGGTTGAAGATCATGTTTTTTCTCTTAGCTATTTGTTGACTTCTGTGTCTTTAGGAGAAGGACACTAGTCTGTCTGTGAAACTGGTGTCAGTGTATCAGCATCCCAGTGTAGTCCATGGGATTTCAACTCTTACCCTACGAGATCCAGTGCCCGCTGGTTTTCTGTTCATAAATTATACCCACCTTTAACAAAAAACCTACATAGACTAAAACAATAAACAACTGAACATTTACATAAATCCATTTCCACAAACATTAATGACATCAGACCCACATGTTCCCACTGTATCCACACACAATGCATTTGAGGGGTCTAGTCTGTCTGTGAAACTGGTGTCAGTGTACTGGCCTCCTGGTCTACTTCAGGGATCAGTAACTAGATTCAGCCGCTGGCCAATTTTATTATTTTCTGGAACATAATTACAAATAACACCAATGAAACGGGTAAAATGCGCCAGTTGAGAAACCCTGGTGTAGGCCGACTCCTTACCTGGTGTAGGCCGACTCCTTACCTGGTGTAGGCCGACTCCTTACCTGGTGTAGGCCGACTCCTTACCTGGTGTAGGCCGACTCCTTACCTGGTGTAGGCCGACTCCTTACCTGGTGTAGGCCGACTCCTTACCTGGTGTAGGCCGACTCCTTACCTGGTGTAGGCCGACTCCTTACCTGGTGTAGGCCGACTCCTTACCTGGTGTAGGCCGACTCCTTACGGTCCTCTTTAGTCTCCATCTTGTGTTTCCGTAGATTATGCGTAGTCAGTCTGTGCAAACTCCTCGTAAGGTCATGTCATTTAGTGTCTGTCTCATGGACTTTGTCTTGACCTCTGAACTGTGATGTCATGTCTTTGTGTTTCCAGAGGAGTTCAGGAAGAAACAGGGTAAGAGCCATCTGAGCTCCAACCTGCTGTACTTCCTGGGGACGGGCTTCAGAGCAACAGACTCCGACACTATGAAGGTAAGAGACAGTCTGACAGTTAAAATGTCATGCCCTCTAACTACTACTACTGGTATGGGGGATAGTTGGTTGAGGTCTTTGGCTCCCGTCATGACTTTCGATTGATTTGGTAAAAGAACTGCAGATACATCTGGCTTGTGTTCATTAGGGAACAGAACGGAAAAAATGATTTAACATTTTGCAACGGAAAGCAAAAATGTAGTGTTTTTTTTGTGGGGGATAGATCCAGGTAGTCTCTCCCTGATTCAGTCAATGTTTCTTTAGTTAAGTGCCTAATGAACATGACCCTCTTATGGGTAAATAAAGTAGTCTAAGAAATGATGAAGACTGTCTCCCCTCTTATTCCCCTTCAGATCGTCAACCAGAATTCGGGCCGGCAGTCTCGACACCGTCCAGACCGCACGGTCAAGAAAGCCCCCGAGGAGAAGTCTGTGTTCACAGAGGATGAGTTCCAACAGTTCCAGAAGGAGTACTTTGGCAGAACTGTGGAGGAAGGGAACTAGACAAGTTCCAGAGACTTAAGGCTGCGTTCCGTTTCCAGAGGTGTGCATTTCACACTCCCTGCCATGGATTGCAATCAGCATTGGCTGGAGTTTCCAGTTTCCACCATTTTTTAAAGGTCCAACGCAGCCATATTTATCTCAATATCAACTAATTTCTGGGTAACAATTAAGTATCTTACTGTGATTAGTTTTTAATTAACATGGTCAAAAAGAGCTTCTTAGCCAAGAGCAATTTCTCAAGCAATTATCTTGCCAGGACTGTCTGGGAGTGGTCTGAGTGGGGAGGGAGAAAACTAGCTGTTATTGGCAGAGAGTTTGGAACTCTCTTATTGGTCTAGTAACTAATTAACCTCATGGTTATGTCATCAGACAGGCCAAAACTCCATCCCACCAAAAAGGGCTGACATTTTAGGTGTTTTCAGGCAGTTATTACAATTAAAGGGCATTTTCACAATTTCACAGTATTAGTAACCTCAGTGTGGAACTATTTATAAAACAGGAAAATCTCATTTTGGACTGGGCCTTTAAATCCATGGGAGAATGTGGGAAAGTGCACACTTTTGGAGAAGGCTGGAGAATCAGGACGAAGTTACTGGTTCAGTTCCAGAGCCGATGAGGACTTGGTGAAGAGATTGACTGACTTCAGTTTTTGGCCAAACTACTTCCCTTTGGACTTGGATGCTGCGCTACATGGGAAACAAGTGACTTAAGTGTCCTTGAGGCTCATTCTAAGCTTCTTCTATTCATGCAGGAGAAAATAGTACACTTTCAGAGGAACAAAAGGATTGTTTAAAACTTATTTTTCCACTCGTCTTCAAATCGATGATTTTCAGAGAATTTCTTGTTTCCTTGTGTTAAAAAGATGATGTCATAATGAACTAGAGTTTGCTGTCTTGTTGCTTTTTGATTTGTAAACGGTGAATGGGAGTCTGTAGGAGACTGGCATGTAGCCGACACATTGAAGCAGCAGTAGGCTGGTTACGGTCATGACATTTGTGTTAGCCGTTAACTGTCATGCAAATCTCGCGGCTTCACAGTTATTTAACATAAATATGTTTTGCATCTTCAGGCCGCTGATGTGCGCCTTTTGAAACCGTTACATTTTAAACTGTAATTCCATTTAATATTGACCATCACAAAAATTATAAATTTTGTTTAGGTAGAAACATAATACAAATAAAATGTATTTCAACAGAACAGCATATTCTGGGTGTATAGACCCTGTATGTTAGGCTTACACTGTTCTGTCTATGCATGATACTCCCACCCACCCAACATAATTACACTTACAAAGATGGTGCATTGTGAGGTCAAACAATGTGAAGGATACCACCTTGATAATGACGTCCATGCAAATGCAATAGAAAATCCCATCAAACATGTCATATATGCCATTTAATATCCCATCTAACATGTCATAATATATGCCATTTAATATCCCATCAAACATGTCATAATATATGCCATTTAATATATCCCGTCTAACACGTCATAATATATGCCATTTAATATCCCGTCTAACACGTCATAATATATGCCATTTAATATCCCGTCTAACACGTCATAATATATGCCATTTAATATATCCCATCTAACACGTCATAATATATACCATTTAATATATCCCATCTAACACGTCATAATATATGCCATTTAATATATCCCATCTAACACGTCATAATATATGCCATTTAATATATCCCATCTAACACGTCATAATATATACCATTTAATATATCCCATCTAACACGTCATAATATATGCCATTTAATATATCCCATCTAACATGTCATAATATATACCATTTAATATATCCCGTCTAACATGTCATAATATATGCCATTTAATATATCCCATCTAACACGTCATAATATATGCTATTTAGCTTTCATCCAAAGTGTTATGTTATGCATGCAACATTTACGTATGGGGGGGTCCCGGGAATCAAACCCACTACCCTGGTTTACAAGTGCTGATTTGAATAAACTGAATTATGAGGATAAATGGTGATGAGTGCATCATCTTAGTCAATGGTGTAGACTAGAGAATTCCATGATCAAAAGGCACAATGCTCTCAGGCTGTGTTTACACAGCCAGCCTAAAAACCCAAATCAGATTTTCTTTCTATAGCCAATCTGTTTTTCTGAATGTCCACACTCAGTTTACCACGTGACCCGTATCAGATGTTCACATTTACACCTGATGTAGCACACAGATGCAATGCTTATTTTCTGTCACTGTTCCTTTTTCAAATGTGGAGTGGTTGTCATGGTAATGATGGGTCATGTGCAAAATAAAAACAAACACTTAAAAGCTAAATAAATCTGATCTGAGTGTCCAGACAGGTCACATATAGAAAGCAATTAATAGTAGGCCTGACGCCATCGCGTACATGTTGATTTTGTCTACCCACACCAGATCAGGACACGTAAGTTGAAATATCAAAAATAATTCTGAACCAAATATTTTAGTTTGGGGACAGGTCGAAAAACATTTATGGAAATGTAGCTAGCTAGCGAGCTTGCTGTTGCTAGTTCATTTGTCCTGGGATCTAAACATTGGGACGTTATTTTACCTGAAATGCACAATGTCCTCTACTCCAACAATGAATCCACAACGGTAAACCAAGTTTGTTTCTAGTAATCCCCCAGGCTTCAGCTTTGGACTTTATATGGCAGTTGGCAACCAACTTTACCACCACCAACTGGACTGGAGTGTGGACCTCAGTTCATCTTTCAATCACCCATGTGGGTATATGCTCCTAAAAAACAATAAGGAGATGGGACACTCACGAGCAGTGTGGGTGCAATGATTAAATAACATGTACAGTCGTGAAAAAGTAAGTACACCCCCTGGAAAGTTCTTTTTTTTTTACATATTTGGACGGATGGATATGTAATCTTCACTTCAACACTATTGACAGATAAAGGTTACCCAATTTAACAAATCACAAACTTGGCCTACATGGGAGGTCAGGAAGGAAGACGCCTCTGCTCTCAAAAAAGAATATCAAGACAACTGACTTTACCCAGGTGTCTGGCAAAGATCAGTTGTCTTGATAATATTTTTTGAGAGCAGAGGCTTCTTCCTTCCTGACCTCCCATGTAGGCCAAGTTTGTGCAGTCTCTTTCTGACAGTGTACCTATGCACTTTGACATTGATTGTGGCAAGAGAGGCATGTAGATCCCTTGATGTTACCCTGGGGTTCTTAGAGACTATCTTTCGGTCAGCTCTTGGGCTGGTGGGACGACCTGTCCTAGGTAGTTTTCCAGTGGTCTGGAATGTCCAAATATGCAAAGAAAAAAGACTTTCCAGGAGGTGTACTTACTTTTTCACATGACTGTATGTGTACATTTATTTTGTAACCCTCGCGCACGCGACGCAGGCAGTGTGGTCAGCATGTGATAGAACGCCAGCAAAAAAAGGCTCTATTTACATGTTGCTTATGAGTGCATTTCACACTACTTTTAAATTAGAATTGGATTTTAAGGCTTGAATGAATGTCCTGCTTAATATAATGTTTGTGTCATCACAAATCAACTGCATTATACTTCAAGTTCAACCAGTAAAATGGCTCTTTTGCTACAGCCGATGTCAGTGAGGGTTAGCGTTCTAACTAACAACGTGCGCATCCAAAATAGTTATTTTGCAAAGATCACAAACAAATATAATCTTAGCAACTGTTCAAGCAAGAATCAAAACAACATTGTAAGCGTATGAGAACCCCAAAATGTTTTGTTTAGAAGTAATGAAAACATAAATCTAGGCTATGTTGAATGGGAACAGATGGAGATGACTTTCTTACTGCAGCCAAGAGTCGCACGCATCTGTGGATGACGTCAGGGTGTCATATACTGTAAAGGGGTCTATGGGAAAATTAATTGAGTTCGAATAAAATGAAAATAAGGTTTGTGGTAAAACAGGCTTATAGGAGATCTTATATGTTTTGTTCTATGAGAATCTTCATCGGCTAAAGCTACAGTTTGTGAATTTTGAAGCATTAATGTAATCAAATAAAGGTTACATAATTCATAAAACAATTCCCATGATGCCGAGCAAAGAGGCACTGAGTTTGAAGGTAGGCCTTGAAATACATCCACAGATAAACCTCCAATTGACCCAAATGATGTCAATTAGCCTATCAGAAGCTTCTACAGCCACGACCTGGTATTCTCCAAGCTGTTTACAGGCGCGGTCATCTTAGTCTATGTAACTTCTCACCCACTGGATTTGTGATGTAATGAGTTTTAATGACTTCAAGTGTATGTAAACTTCCAACTTTAACTGTATATAATGGCACAGATATAAAGATGAGTCCTCTATCTATCTCTGGTTAAGAGAATTAGGTTAAGGTCAGGAAAAGGGTTAGCTAAAAATGATCAACTTTTGATGTCAAAGGTGACAAGCTGTATCCCATCTAGACATGACCTTATCAAGTGGGTGATCAATCAATTGGAGAAATACTTGCCCCTAGTAGATCGTAGGTGCACAAATTAACCAGTCTCCTCTCTGTTGGGAGTAGAGAAAGGGAAGGGAGAGGACCTGAGAAACTGCTTTGAGACAAAAGACTGCCATCTGAAATGGTAAAGGTAAGGGCCTTCTCTTATCTGTGGAATAGTAGGACTCAGAGTCTGGTTTGATTTAACATTGAATGTGTTGCCTGATTGAGAATTCTTCATGGAAACTTCCCATACATGCAGTGAAGAGAGGGAATGCAGACCCTGGGGCATCGAAGGACGCCTTCATTGGCGGCTGTTCAAAAAAGCTGATCTAACAAAGTAGATATTCAACACTTTTAGTCTACTACAGACAGACATCTTAATGCAGACTTATATAGTGTGAGCTAAACAAAAATGTCAAGAGTTTTTTTAGAGTACTGTTTGCCCCCACTACAACAACAAATACTTAAATACATGTACTTTTGTCCATTACACATTTAATTGAAATACTGTAGAATTACATTCATTCGTGCGCATACTGGGGAGTGCCAATTATGGCCGACCTGTTGCTTCAAAGCCTTTCAATGGCCAATACATAGAATCAGCAATCCAGGGTTTATATACAGTGCATTCGGACCCCTTGACTTTTTCCACTTTTTGTTACATTACAGCCTTATTCTAAAATGTTTTTTTTTTTTTTTTTTGCAAATGTATTAAATTAACTGAACTATGACACTGGGGGCCAAAAGTTTGGACTATTACTCATTCAAGGGTTTTTCTTTATTTGTACTATTTTTTTTACATTGTAGAATAAAAGTGAAGACCTCAAAACTATGACAGAACACATGGAATCATGTAGTAACCAAAAAAGTGTTAAACAAATAAATATATTTGAGATTCTTCAAAGTAGCCACCCTTTGCCTTGATGACAGCTTTGCACACTCATGGCATTCTCTCAACCAGCTTCATGAGGACCGCCACAGGAATGGAAGACCCAGAAATACTTCATTAGAGTTACCAGCCTCAGATTGCAGCCCAAAGAAATGATTCACAGAGTTCAAGTAACAGACACATCTCAACATCAACTGTTCAGAGGAGACTGTGTGAATCAGTCCATCATGGTCGAATTGCTGCAAAGAAAGCACTACTAAAGGACACCAATAAGAAGAAGAGACTTGCTTCGGCCAGGAAACACGAGCAATGGACGTTAGACCGATGGAAATTTGTCCTTTGGTCTGGAGTCCAAATTTGAGATTTTTGGTTCCAGCCTCAACCATATTTAGATGGTTTGGGATTAGTCGTACTGCAGTGAAGGAAAAGCAGCCCTCAAGTGCTCAGTATATGTGGGAACTACTTCAAGACTAATGGAAAAGCATTCCAGGTGAAGCTGGTTGAGAGAATGCCAAGAGTGTGCAAAGCTGTCATCAAGGCAAAGGGAGGCTGTTTGAAGAATATAAAATATATTTTGATTTAACACTTTTTGCTTACTACATTATTCCATATGTGTTATGTCATAGTTTTTATGTCTTCACTTTTATTCTGCTATGTAAAAAAGTGTGCAATTAAAGAAAAACCCTTGAATGAGTAATTTTATAAAGTTTTGACTGGGGGTGTAAGTATTCAGACCCTTTCCTCAGCACTTTGTTGAAGCACCTTTTGGCAGCGAATACATCAAGTATTTTTGGGTATGACACTACAAGCTTTGGCACACCTGTATTTAGTAGTTTCTCCCATTTATCTCTGCAGATCCTCTCAAGCTCTGTCAGGTTTAATGGTGAGCGTTGGTGCACAACTATTTTCAGGTCTCTCCAGATATGTTCAATCGGGTTTAAGTCCGGGCTCTGGCTAGGTCACTCAAGGACATTCAGAGACTTGTCCTGAAGCCACTCCTGCATTGTCTTTGCTGTGTGCTTAGGGTCGTTGTCCTGTTGGAAGGTGAACCTTTGCCCCAGTCTGGAGCAGGTTTTCGTCAAAGATCTCTTTGTACTCTGTTAATCTTTCCCTCTATCCTGACTAGTCTCCCAGTCCTTGCTGCTGAAAACATTCCCACAGCATGATGCTGCCACCACCAAGCTTCACCGTAGAGATGGTGCCAGGTTTCCTCCAGACGCGACGCTTGGCTTTCTTTTATTTTTTTATTTTATTTAACCATTATTTAACTAGGCAAGTCAGTTAAGAACAAATTCTCATTTACAATGATGGCCTAACTACAGGGTCAGCCCCTGGAGCAAATTAGGGTTAAGTGCCTTGCTCAAGGACACATCAACAGGTTTGTCGGCTCTGGTATTTGACCCAGCGACCTTTCGGTTACTGGCCCAGAGTTCAATCATGGTTTCATCAGACCAGAGAATATTGTTTCTCATGGTCTGAGAGTTCTTTAGGTTCCTTTTGGCAAACTCCAAGCTGGCAGTCATCTGCCTTTTACTGAGGAGTGGCTTCCGTCTGGCCCCTCTACCATAAAGGCCTAATTGGTGGAGTGCTGCAGAGACGGTTGTACTTCTGGAAGGTTCTCCCATCTCCACGGAGGAGCTCTGTCAGTGACCATCGGGTACTTGGTCACCTCCCTGACCAAGGCCCTTCTCCCCAGATTGCTAATTTTGGCTGGGCGGCCAGCTCTAGGAAGATGTTGGTGCTTCCAAACTTCTTCCATTTAAGAATGATGGAGGCCATTGTGTTCTTGGGGACCTTCAATGCTCAACACAATACTGTCTTGGAGCTCTATGGACAATTCCTTCGACCTCATTGCTTGGTTTTTGCTCTGACATGCACTGTCAACTGTGGGACCTTATACAGACAGGTGTGTGCCTTTCCAAATCATGTCCAGTCAGTTTAATTTACCACAGGTGGACTCCAATCAAGTTGTAGAAACATATCAAGGATGATCAATAAAAACAGGATGCACATGAACTCAATTTTGAGTCTCATAGCAAAGGGTCTGAATACTTATGTAAATAAAATTATTTTGCAAAAATTTCTAAACCTGTTTTTGCTTTGTCATTATCAGGTATTGTGTGTAGATTGATGAAAAAAAAAAAAGAATTTAATTCATTTTAGAATAAGGCTGTAATGTAACAAAATGTGGGAAACATCAAGGGGACTGAATTCTTTCCGAATGCACTGTAAATCATTGACTTGGCCCCATATTCCTAGCACACAATGACTACATCAAGCTTGTGACTCTACAAACTTGTTTCATGCATTTGCTGTTTGTTTTGGTTGTTTCAGATTATTTTGTGCCCAATAGAAATTATGGTAAATATAGTATTGTCATTTTGGAGTCACTTTTATTGTGAATAGAATGTTTCTGAACACTTCTACATAATGGGAATGCTAGTATGATTACGGATAATGATGAGTAAGAAATGTGAGGCCCAAAGATCATAACCCCAAGACATGCTAACCTCTCACCATTACCAATAACAGAGGCGGTTAGATTTTTTGGGGGGGAGGTGTATGATATTTATGCCTTAACGTTTTTATTCACAATTCATTCAAGATTCTGTAATCATGGTAGCATCCACATTATGTAGAAATGTTCAGAAACCCAGTCCAACTTCACCTCTGGTGCCCCACCCAAGGAGTAGCTTTCTGACAACCCTGAGGAGAGTGACCCCCCCTGATGAGATGGAGAATTGGTTCACCCTCTATCTCTCAGATACACCTGGCCCAGGCGTTGGTGAAGGCAGGGTAAGACACTGTGCATAAACCAAGAGATTCAAATCAACCCAACCCCTTTGCGCTCAACAGCTTCAACTTGTCGGGCCATGGACTCTACAAGGTGTCGAAAGCATTCCACAGGGATGCCATCCCATGTTCACTCAAATTCTTCCCACAATTGTCAAGTTGTCCCGATGTGTTTTGGGTGGTGGAGCATTCTTGATACAAACATTTTCAGTTTGATACTGACGAGGACCAAAACAATCAGCTGCTGCATCCTCCTCTCAGGCCACCTGCTATCGTTGCCAGTCCCCCTCCGTATGAAGATGTTTTGGCTACACAGGAAATATGTACAATGAGACAAAATTAAAGCGTTAGTCAGTCAGCTATAAACACTGTCTTTAAGATTTTTCCTTCATACTCAAAGGATCGGTTTTCTAGACACAGATTAAGACTTAACTAAACTAGATGTTCATCCAGGACTAAAAAGCATTCTCAACTGAGATTTTCCACTGAGATTGAGTCCAGGACTAGGATTAATCCAATTCTGGGAAACTGGCCCAAAGTGGCATATTTTATGACATTCCAATGTAAAAGTACATTTTTACATTGGAAAAAACGAAACCGCTCTGTTTATTACAACCTCAACTAGCGGCTACCGGAGGTTACGGATGAAACCCTGGTTCTATGAACCAAGCACAAATGTTCTCTCAGCCCCATTTTCAAATTGGGCGCCCCTAGTCTGGGAAACCCTGCATTAGTGAGACCAACTGGGATAAAAATGCAATGTGGGTGTGGACTGCCAAAGCTACATTAAGTCTGCCTGGGTAGAGGTTGTGCATAACATTTCGCTGAATCTCTCAATGACCTTGTAAAAGTGTACAATATAACAGTATCCCCCAACCCTGGTCCTCCAGTACCCCAAACAGTACACATTTTCATTGTAGCCCTGGACAAGCACACCTGATTCAACTAATCAGCAAGCCCTCAATGAGTTGAATGAGGTGTGTTTGTCAGGGGTACAACGACACTGTGTACTGTTGGGTGTACTCGAGGACCAGGGTTGGGAAACACTGCCATATAACAACTGACTCTGTAGTCCCGGATGCAGGATGTTATCATTGATGCAGAAAAACCTGCTTTTCTAGACACTGCCCTCCGAATAGTAGATTGATGCACACAATGTTATCATTCTCTTCTACAGTGTTGTGAGTTGAGAAAGGAGAGGAAGTGTATCAGGTAAACTGTGCTTTGTGACAAGACAAATCTCCAGAGAAGTTCAGACAGGAGAATAGTTGTATATCTGAGATGGCAAAGGTAATGGCTTTTTTTGTATTTACCTGTGGAGTTTTATGACTTAAGTGCAATTGATAAGAACAACTTAGAACTTCTTTAAGGCAAATCCAACATTGTGTAGCAACAGTGTTTGAAAGATGTTTGTAGTTCAGTTCTATTTTGTTTCACAATAAATGCATTGTTTTTAACACAATAATCCAAATGTAAACAGACTGAAAGTGAAAGGGATGGCATGGCAAGGTTGTGTCAACAGCCTAAATGTCTCGTCCAACTGGATAGACAAGGCAATTATACATCCAGGGTTCGTTATCCACTGCAAAATAGAACCTAAAGCATATTTATAACTATTGCATTGATAACCATTATACTCAAGATAAAGTCAAGGCGAACAGTGATGAGCAGAGGCTTTGACAACGTTTTCGGCGCAGCACCATTGCTAGAGGCGTCACTACAGACAACCTGGTTCGAATCCAGACTATCACAACTGGCCGTGACTGGGAGTCCCATAGGGCGGCGCACAATTGGCCCAGCGTCGTCAGTTTGGCCGGTGTAGGCCGTCATTGTAAATAAGAATTTGTTCTTATCTGACTTGCCTAGTTAGTTAAATTAAACGCATTACGTTTACCAAAGATGCTTTGACTTAAGGTGCAAAGGTCGAGTGTTTGTTGGGCACACCAGTAATTAAAACAATGTAACTTGTATAAAGCTGTCCATTTAAACGTACATGCTCTAGAAATGTGAAATGCATGATTAGAATAACGATTGAAGTGTTGGTTGAAGAAGAATCATATAATTTAGCCTGATGTGTTTATTTGAAGCTCTATACTGTTTCCTTATTGAGGTACCGGTGTGCATTACGCATGATGCAAATTAGTCTGAGAAGGGTGCAATTGCAGCCCACAATTCAGGGCGTTTTTTTATACTTCTATCATCCATATTTAAGCTAGGACTCCAGTACACATGAGGGAGGCGGAGGCGCTCCAGTACAGTTGGTGGTGGAAATGTAGCATAACGTTGGATGACAACCACAGAAGAAGAGACGAGGACAACAAAGCCGCTAGCTAGCTAGACAGTGTCCTTAGCTCCCACCTGTCGTGTACTGTTTTCTCACAATTCTGTTAACGATTGCGAGGGCAGGTGTAAGCAAAGGACACTGGGTACTAGTTAGTTAGCTACCCAGGATTCCGGTACACAGCAGGCGGGATAGGTAGCTAGTTAACGATAGCTAGGACACCTGTAGACAGTGTCCTTCCCCCTGACTGTTGGGCACTGCTTTCCTGCAGTTCTGTTAACGGCGATGAGGGCAGGTGTTTGGCTGACGGGAGAGGACACTGTGTGACCTTAAGTTATTGGACAAGTTATTGAAGTGTGGGTTTATGTAAAACCATTGTTTATGATATGTCCATGGGAAATCATGCATTTATGGTAGAAATGTGTTTTGGGGCTATCATGATGGAACATTCCTAGTGGAAGGGAGTTCCTGGAAAGAGTTCTTAGGTGCTCAGGCGGTCTTTGCCTGAGGGAGAGCAGGCTGAGTACGTAACAGGTTGGCTAGAGTACAGTCATACCTGGGTTTAGGTGCTCAGGCGGTCTATGCCTGAGGGAGAGCAGGCTGGGTACTTAACAGGTTGGCTAGAGTACAGTCATACCTGAGTTTTGTTATAGACAAAGAGTTGTTGCCTGAATAGTATACTGAGAATATCTTTGATTTTCTCACAATGTTTATTGGTCAATTCGTCCTGTCTGTCTGATCCACCGCCTCTGCTTCTGTTTCACACCCACCCATACATTATTCACCCACTCCCCCAACAGCCTCCGCCTCTGGTGCCCCACCCCAGGAACATCTGTTTGGAAAAGCCTGAGGAAAGTGAGCCCCAGAGGAGATGGAGCTACGGTCCCTCGTCCCCCTTAGACACATCCGGCCCAGGGGTCGGCGGTGGCAAGGTAAGAGACTGTCCATAAACAAATGTATTGGATTAAACCTTTACAACATAAACCCTGGTCTATTTGAGCTGCAGTGGTATACTATGATGTAAAGTATATTACTAGGGTGTGAAATTGTGTTATTGTAAATGTGACTTCTTAGAACCCAGGCACAGCCCAGAAGCCGCCCCCTGTGGCCAGAATAACTGTTTGGTGAATACGAGTCCTCAGGGCGGGGGGAGTGTGGCTGAATACATTAAGAAGGCATCTCATCTGATCCAGCAACACACTCTCTTCTCTTTAATTTGCTCTCATATACAGTAAGAGTGAATCCTAACACCCAACCATACATTCTTCACCCACTCCCTCCACAGCCTCCACCTCCAGTGCCCCGACCCAGGAACATCTATAAGGGCAAGCCTGATGAGAGTGAGCCCCAGAGGAGATGGAGCTATGGTCCCTCTCCCTCACACACATCCGATCCAGGGGTTGATAGAGGCAGGGTAAGAGACTGTCCATAAATAAATTGATTGTTATTCAACCATTGACAACCAGACAGGTCACACGTGATACAAGTCAGTATTCAAGGTCAATCCATGTCTGAGGATGTTGGGAAATGAGGTGGAAAGCAGCCACTAGGGGCAACAGTGAGCGCTTTTACCTTCAAGTAGGTTTCAATTTCGCTAGAGCGTTGGGGAAGGCGGATGGGCGTATGCATATGCCTCTGATTCCAAAGGGCCAAAGGCTGCATGTTCAAATCCAGTGATGGATATTTTTGTTTTAAGCCGATCTAAAACCTTAACCCTAACCTTAAGCATGCAGAGTTAATGCCTAAACTTAACCTTAAACAATTTGACGTTTTGAAGAACTTCGAAATTTGATGTTTGATTAAACATGGATGAACATCTAATTCTGACGTGAGCCTGTGAGAGGTGGTAGTGACAACATGGGTCCTGGTCAAAAAATAAGTGCACTATATAGGGAATAGGGTGCCATTTTGGGACCCTAATCCCTATATAGTGCACTACTTTTGATTCAGCCATTGACTTGCATTCCTTACTATTTGAACTGCGGTTTTAACTATGGTATGACTTACCTGAATTAATCCTCTTGTCCTCTGGGGAGCAGAGGGCGTCCACCATGGCTCTCCACCATCTCACTCTCTTCTCTAAGACCTATGGTGTGAAAAATATATTGACTTCAATTTCTATTTGAACTGCGGTGGTATAGCATGATGTACACTCTATACCTACCTACAGTGAAAAGGGTTTTGCTAGAAAATGAATGTTAATTGGGGAGAGTTAGTCACTGATGATGTCTCTCTGATGCTAAGTTACAGTGCCTTCAGACAGTATTCACAGCCCTTGGCTTTTTTCACATTTTATTGTTACAGCCTGAATTTAAAACTGATTAAATTTCGTTTTTGTCACTGGCCTACACACAATATCCCATAATGTGGCAACATGTTTTTTTACATTTTTACAAATTAAAAGCTGAAATGTCTTGAGTCAAGCATTCAAGCCCTTTGTTATGGCAAGCCTAAATAGGTTTAGGAGTAGAAATCTGCTTAACAAGTTGCATGGACTCACACTGTGTGCAGTAATGTTTAACATGATTTTTGGATTCCATTGCATTGACAGGCATGACCCGTAATCTACACAGACCCTTACGCCATAACCAATCAGAGCTGCAGTAGGCCTATATGCAAACATACCATTGCCATATATGGATCTGTGCCATTCACTTTGAACTGGACTGTTTTTACAGCATGAGTAGAGTAGTGAGTCGTGAGTAGATTGTTTTGAGATCAAAGCGAGAGCTACATGTAGCGACGTATGCATATTTGTTCATTATTAGTTATTAGCCCAGTTATACAGTAGCTCATGTGTAATCAGCAATGGGGGAGTGATTGATTCCTACGAGCAATGTGGGCATTTCTAGGCATCTTTTTTTGTCTTAAAAGGGGCCGTGTTGTATTTTGAGACAGGCTTGACTAAGCTAAGTAGCCAATAGGCAGAAGGTAGCATAATTTTTCTGATTCTCTGTAGTAATGGTATGGGAATAATTATGCATTTTATTTTGTAAAGGGGTTTCTTGCATATTTTAGAGGATCAATTATCTGTGTTTGTTTCTGTTGAACTCTGTTTTTCTTTGTTTTTCTTGAAATGTTTCTGTTTTTTGTATTTTATTTATTTTTATAATAATGTACAATCCAGATGTGCAAAGCTCTTAGTTTCACGATTCGAATAGACGGGAAGAGAAGCAGAGCGTTGGTGGAGAGACATTCCTTTTTATTTAACTTGTTCACCTAACACGTACCAAAAAATAAACAAGGACAGTAACAAGTAGTAACAAAACGTGAACATACACATACAAGAACCCACACCCAGGTGACAAACCAATGAACTTAAATAGAATCCCCAATTAGAGACAACACTAGACAGCTGTCTCTAATTGGGGATAGAAATTAACAAACCCAAAAGACACCCAGTGAACTGCCAGGCTCTAACTGCGGCCCTCCAACTCCCCACTAGAGGGAGCCAGAGAAATGCCACAGTCAGACCCTGACACTTAGCTGTTATTGCTGTCAAAGGTGATTCTAACATGATTTGATTGCAGGGGGTATCTATTCAAGATATATTTATGTTTTATTTTACATGAATTGTTTTTACAGCTGTTATCATTTTTATTCCACTATGACATTACTGTCACACCCTGAATGGAACTGTCTGCATCTGTCACACCCTGAACGGAACTGTCTGCATCTGGGTCTTCTCCTGAAACGTGATAGTACGAACTGGCCATGGTCTCCTTCAACCTCTCCCTGTTCCTCACTGTCCCTGGTCTCATATATCCCTGGACTTCATCACGGGTCTCCCCCCGTCTGATGGCAACACTGCCATCCTGACAGTAGTGGACTGGTTTTCCAAAGCCGCAAATTTAATTTCTCTTCCCAAGCTACCCTCTGCCAAAGAGACGGCCCAGCTCATGGTGCAGCACATCTTCCGGATTCAATGGACTCCCAGTGGACATGGTCTCCGACCGGGATCCTCAGTTCTCCTCCCGGTTCTGGAAGGCGTTCTGCAGAGTCATTGGGTCATCGGCCAGCCTGTCCTCCGGGTTTCTCCCTAGGTCCAACGGCCAGTCGGAGCGAGCCAACCAAGACCTGGAGACGACTCTTCGATGCCTGGTCTCCACCAACCCCGCCACCTGGAGCCAGCGACTTGTGTGGGTCGAATTCGCCCCCAACACCCTCCCCTGCTCTGTTATCAGCCCCCGCTCTTCCCTGAGCAAGAGGAAGAGGTCGGCATACCATCGGCCCAGATGTTTGTCCGCCGCTGTCGTCGTACTTGGAAGAGAGCCCGGTTGGCTCTTCTCAAGACCACCTCCAGGTATCGACGACAAGCGGACCACCACCACTCCCTGGTATTGTCTCGGGCAGAGGGTATGGCTGTCCACCCGAGATCTGCCCCTCCGGGTGGAGTCCCGCAAACTTTCCCACCGGTTTATGGGTCCTTTCATCATCTCCGGTTTATTGGCCCTTTCCCCAGATTAAATAATACGTTTTTTTTTGTTTTTTTTTTAGACATGGGTTGTGTATGTGTGCCATTCAGAGGGTGAATGGGTATGACAACAGTTAAGTGCCTTTGAAAGGGGCATGGTAGTAGGTGCCAGGCGCACCGGTTTCTGTCAAGAACTACAGCATTCCTGGCTTTTTCAAGCTCAACCGTTTCCCGTGTGTATCAAGAATGGTCCACCACCCAAAGGACATCCAGCCAACTTGACACAACTGTGGGAAGCATTGGAGTCAAGATAGGCCAGCATCCCTGTGGAACGCTAGAGTCCATGCACCGACAAATTGAGGCTGTTCTGAGGATAAAAGGGGGGTTTAACTCAATATTGGGAAGGTGTTCTTAATGTTTTGTACACTCAGTGTATATAACTAGGGTGTGAAACTGTTATTGTAAATGTGACTTCTTAGAACCCAGGCACAGCCCAGAAGCCGCCCCCTGTGGCCCAGAATAACTGGTCGGTGAGAAAGAATCCTCCACAAGAAGAAGGTGGTTGTGACCCTCAGGATGGGGGGAGTGTGGCTGAATTCATTAAGAAGGTATCGTCTGATGCAGCAACACACTCTCTTCTCTTTAATTTGCTCTCATACACAGTAAGAGTGAATCCTAACTTCTTCTACTTGTCAAACCTTCTCCGTCTCCCGTTGACATTTTAACAACTAAGTGGAAATTCCTCATGAGCGGAGTTAGGATTAGCGTCAAAGTTCACGGTCTCTGAAAATGACTTGAATTTTCTTTTTTAGTTTGAAGCTAAAGAGGACCAGAACAAGCAGCTGGTGGTGCGTCCTCCTCTTGGCCCGCCTGCCGTTGTTGACAGAGAGGAGTCCTATCACCCTGTCTATGAAAAGGTTTTGGTTATGCATGAAACTCGCACGGTGAGACACAGAAAACAGATGTTTAACACTAAGCTTATTTCAAATAATAGTGTATTGGTCGTGTATACAGTTTAGCAGATGTTATAGCATGTGCAGCAAAATGCTTATGTTACTAGCTCCTAACAATGTAGTATAATGTCAAACAAGTAACACTGCATATATATATAAAACATTTATGTAATGCCATATATATATATATATATATATATATATATATATATAAAAATCAAGAAATGTCTCAACTAATAATAACAATAAGCAACCCAAATAACACTAACAGTAATCCAAATGCAGTCTATACGTATGTACAGCGGGACAATTTACCCATTATACAGTATACTAAGAATGACAGAGTACAGCAGTAGATGTATTACAGTGAGCTATGTCAAGAATCCAGAATATAAATGTGTGGTGTGTGTATAAACAGTGAAACTACAATGCAATGTACAGCAGTATAAATATTAGAAAGAGCTATATGGATTATACAGTATTTAAGCTTAACACTAATGTATTACGAACACTGTAATACCTGGTTTTACGAGCTTTACATTGTTCTTCTTCCAGTTTGGGTCGTCTGCCGTCGTCGATAGAGAGGAGTCCTATTACCCTGTCTATGAAGAGGTTTTTGCTACGCAGGAAACTTGTACGGTGAGACTAAAGGATCACAGTCAGCCAGCTACAAATACTGTTTAAGTTTATCACATACTTCAAGGGCCGGTTTCCCCAACCTGAACTCTAGGGTAGATGTAACATAGCAAGCAAACAATCTGGGACACTCAAGCTAGTATGATATGTTACTTTTGGTATGGTAAACTTAATTGGTGAATGTTAATTGGTCAACTTTTGGGTTGCTAGACATTAGCTTTATACGCCAACCCATCCTTTAGTTTTTGCCTTCTGTCTTATGTAACCATACCAAACCTTACATATCATACACATTTGAGTGTCCCTGATTTTCGTTTATTTTGTAACGTCTAGTCTGAGACCAGCCTGGTTTCCTGGACACAGATTAAGCATAGTCCATAACTGAAAAGCTTTTTTAAAAATATTGTCCAGAGCAAATTGCAGTAATGAGTGCATACAGTTTCCCTTCATACTGGTCCCCTGTTGGAATCGAACCCACAACCTGGGTGTTGCAAGCACCACGCTGTTGGAATCGAACCCACAACCCTGGTGTTTCAAGCACCACGCTGGTGTTGCAAGCACCACGCTGTACCAACTGAGCCACACAGGACCATTCTCAATGGAGATTCTCCTTTTGAAATAGTTTTTTAAAATCCAGGACTAGGATTGATCTAAATCTGGGAAACTAGCCTGAAGTGTCATACTTTTACAGGCCAAAGAAAGTGTCCTGAAAAAAGAGAATTGTATTTTTGTTGTTTTAGGTCACAGTTCAACGACAGATATGTGCAACCTATGCTGACCGTGTAAGGACACCTCCTCCATTGCCGTTAAAGCAGTCAGTCCCTCTGCAAGGCACTCCGCCACTCGTTCTGCAAGGCAGAATCAAAACACTCTCAATAAGCAGCGTCGAGGAAGAAGAAGAACAAGATAACATCAAGGTATTCCAAGTATGATCGTGAACCCGAGGTGATGACTCCCCTGGGTACAGATCTAGGATAAGCTTCCACTTCTCCAATCCTAACTTTAAGCATTAGGGGGGAAATATGCATAACTGATCCACGATCAGCATCTAAGGGCAAATTCACCATACACCATGAAACCTAGCCTGAACATCCCTGAGCGGTCAAAAGACAAGAATGAAACGGCAACCACTAGTGGCTCTTGGGGCTATTTAAAACCATGAACAGCTCAAATAAGCTGTCAGACATCAATACATTATGTATTATATTAGTCACTTACATGTGGGTTTATGTTACATACAGAACCTCCAAAGAATCATCACTAATGACAATTTGACCACAACTATTAGTCAAATTCACACCGTTTCACCCTTTTTGATTTGATTCTTCCATCAGGATGCAGATCGTCTGATGGAATGGTGGGAGAAGATGCAAAGTGAACGTGAGCATCACAGCTTCAAAATGTACTTTATAGTTATAATTTCCAACATAGTTTAGGTGTTTTAACTTTATTATTTTCCTCTGTTACCGTTTAGCATGGAAAGATCTGCCTAACGACTCTAAACTGGCCAATAAGGGAGAAGCAAAGTAGGTTCTTTAGTTTAGACCCAGCTAACATACTTTTGTGTACATTTTAATATTCTGTCACTTACCACCCTCCACACCCTCCATACTCATGACCTATCTAGACTGTTCAAAGTGAAAGCCCAGCGTGTCCAGAATGCATTGCAGCTGTACAACCTCCTCCTGAATAAGCATGGGGAGACCCTAAAGAACCACATCATTGACCTCATCAGCTTCGCAGACAACTTAGACAAGGTAGGAGCACTGTAGCCTACTACTATACAAGCTTGTAATGCCTTTGATTCTACAATTCCATTCCATTTAATTCAACAATTTAATTTAATTCTATCCAAGGTTTCTAAGGGAACCAAGATCGCTGGCATCACCGGGGGTGCAACGGGGGCGGTTGGAGGGGTGGCGGCTGTGGCAGGGGTGATCCTTGCCCCCTTCACCCTAGGGGCATCACTGGCCTTCACAGTGATCGGAGTCGGTGTAGCTGCAGCTGGAGGGGTCACAGGGGCCACTGCGGCTATCGCTAACAAAGTGAGCTGTTAGAATCCAAAAACAATCAAACTTTATTTATATAGCATTTGAAGAACAAAGGACGTTAGTACACTTACCATATTATTATGGTCATTCATGCTTGATTGGACAGACACCAGGAATTTCACTTGGCCTGGGAGCCAAGTTCGTTTCCCAAGTAACTCATTCAGATTAATTCACTGGTGTTCCATTCAGAACTTAGATAGTTCAAAAGAATATTGAGAAGTACTGTGCATGACATCACTGTCCAACTCCTCTTCATTCCAGGAAGTAAATTCTTCATATCACTCTTAGGTGAGCACTGCACATGACAGGAAGAAGATCGAACTGATCCTCCAGGACTACCGGACCCTGATGGATGACATCGAAGCCTGCTTGACGTTCATCAACGTGGGCATGGAGCACCTGAGGAAGCACAACCTCTCAACCCTCCAGGGGGTCGACACAGAGGCCGTCAGAGTGGCCAGGTAAGATACTAAATCAAATACTGTATTTACTCTTGTCTGGAAATATATTAACTTTGTTTTTAATATCTTTGTTTTTTAACCTAAACCAGGTTGGCCGTAGTGACAGGAGTGGGCAGCTCCAGTGCCATAGACGCTAGCAGTAAGGCATCGGGGATTCTCCAAGGCTTTGCTCTGGGCATGGATATCTATTTTACCCAGCAGAAAGACTGCAAAGGTGGCCAGAAGCTGAAGAAGGGATTGGAGTCAAAGTTTGGGAAAAAGATACGCGAAGTGGCTCAGCAGTTGAATGAAGGGCTGGATGAAGTGCTCAAGGTCAAATATGAGCTAATTCAAAATAATCTCATCCTCTGAAGAGGGGGAGGAGTTAGGTTCTATTCTAATCGGTTCTATCCTATCCTGATCCAAGACCATCCTGACCGCTGAGCTCTCGCTCTGTTTCCTTTCCTATATTCTACTGTACAGTTGAAGTCGGAAGTTTACATACACCTTAGCCAAATACATTTAAACTCAGTTTTTTTCACAATTCCTGACATTTAATCCTAGTAAAGATTCCCTGTTTTAGGTCAGTTAGGATCACCACTTTATTTTAAGAATGTGAAATAATAGTACTATTCAGAATAATAGTAGAGAGAATGATTGATTTATTTCAGCTTTTATTTCTTTCATCACATTCCCAGTGGGTCAGAAGTTTACATACACTCAATTAGTATTTGGTAGCATTGCCTTTAAATTGTTGAACAAAAGTTTTGGGTAGCCTTCCAGCCTTTCATCAGACCAGAGGACATTTCGCCACAAAGTACGATCTTTGTCCCCATGTGCAGTTGCAAACCGTAGTCTGGCTTTTTTATGGCGGTTTTGGAGCTGTGGCTTCTTACTTGCTAAGCAGCCTTTCTGGTTATGTCGATATAGGACTTGTTTTACTGTGGATATAGATACTTTTGTACCTGTTTCCTCCAGCATCTTCACAAGGTGCTTTGCTGTGTTTCTGGGATTGATTTGTACTTTTCACACCAAAGTATGTTCATCTCTAGGAGACAGAATGCATCTCCTTCCTGAGCGGTATGATGGCTGCTTGGTCCCACAGTGTTAATAATTGCGTACTATTGTTTGTACAGATGAACGTGGTACCTTCAGGCGTTTGGAAAACGGCTGCCAAGGATGAACCAGACTTGTGTAGGTCTTTGCTGATTTCTTTTGATTTTCCCATGATGTCGAGCAAAGAGGCACTGAGTTTGAAGGTAGGCCTTGAAATACATCCACAGGTACACCTCCAATTGACTCAAATGAAGCTTCTAATGCCATGACATCATTTTCTGGAATTTTCCAAGCTGTTTAAAGGAACAGTCAACTTAGTGTATGTTAACTTCTGACCTACTGGAATTGTGAAATAATCTGTCTGTAAGCAATTGAATTACTTTGCTTCTTTTCCAGATGTTTCTATTTTTATCAATCTCTTTTACAAATGCTCTGTGTAAATATGCTAATAAAACTTCAGTTACTTCTGATCCAAACAAGTGACTGTCTCAAATGGCACTCTATTTCCTGTATAGTGCACTACTTTTGAACAGAGTGCTACACACAAAAGAAAATGTGGTTTCCTCAAGGCTTCTTTGGGAAGGGTGCTGGTTCTATATGGAACCATACTGACTCAAAGAACCCTTTGAGCCCATCAGTGGTTCTTTGCAGTTCAAGAAAGGGGTCTTTACTCTTTTAGGGATAATTAAAATGTTGGGGCGGCAGCTCATTAGAATATTGGTGTTATGTGATAACATGATATACATGATTATGGTCAGTGACGGTGTCTTGTGAAAGACTCACGTTTGGCCTTTTTGCCAGTTGAGAATGGTTGACTAAGTCAGTAGTTATCCATTCACTCCTCAGGGACCGCCAGCAGTTCCAGCGCTAGCTACCTGATTCTATTTGATCAACATAATAATAAAACCTGTCATTTTATAAATATAACATGGCTATTAAACCAGAATAAAAAACAATATGGTTCTGCAAAGGAGAGATTTAGAAAACTTCTTTATAGAACCAGTCTCTATAAAGGTTCTATAAATAACCACCCTTTTTAGGGGATATATAGAATATTTTAATAATGGTTCTTCATAGAACCTTAGGAAAGGGTTCTTTATAGCACCATACAGGTTCCATTTAGAATCTTATGGGCTTAATTTTGGGGGGGGGGAATTGTCTGAGTATGGTGCTGGACAATCTGACATAAAAAGAAAAGGGGGACGGTTTGATCAAAAAGCTTTAAATTAGGGTTAAAATCCAGGCACATGAAGCAAAACACAAGCCCCTATTTATAAGACACGCCCACTTGTGTGTGACGAGTCAGAGTGAAAGTGAAAAGGATGCAAGGCATTGCTAATGATTCATTCCGAGTTGCACAACTCAACAGCCTAAATCGGTCTTGTCCAACTAGATAGACAGGCAACATCCAGGGTTCTTCCTCCACTGCAAAAGAAGACAAAGAAAGCACAAAGAGAAAGCAGATTATCAGCTGTTGTCAAACACACCTGGGTTGGAAAAGATGATTCTCTTCCTCGATAGCAGGCAGCGAATTCTACTAGATAAAGTCTAAATGAGTATGACATCCTGGCATTTGAAGCATACTCAATTCGAAGTGGGACATACTATAAAACGTTCTATTTTCGCATACCCCAAAATACTACTATTTCGAACTAAACTACAGTTATTCAGCGTCTAATGTTGATGTACCAGACTTGTATCTTGTTGTCACAAATCACAGAGACAAAGCAGGTGCTTCATCTCTGTATGGCTCCTTCCTATTCAGCATTATAAAGATGACCGTATTGATTAAAGAAGTATGTACAAGAATATTTGCTTTCAACCTTTCCACCTTAGCTACTTGTTGAGTGTGTGGCAGATTCATCACCCACAAGAATGTTTGTGCATATGTACCAAGATGCTCAAATAAGCCTAAACCTTAACCAGGGTGGCCAAAGTGACAGTAGTGGATAGTACCGGTGCCATAGAGGCCTGCAGTAAAACATTGGGGGTGCTCCAAGGCTTCACTCTGGGCATGGATGTCTACTTCACTAAGCAAGAAGATGGTCCAAAGCTGAAGGGACTGTCCAAGTTTGAAAAGCTAGAGGAGGAGGAGGAGGAGGAGGAGATGGTGGAGATTGAGGAGGAGATGGAGGGTGAGGAGGATGAGGAGGAGCAAATCAACATTTATTTGTAAGGAGTGTAAAAGGTACAGTGAAATTCTTACTTGTAGGCTTTCCTCAACATTGCAGTAACGTTACACTTTATCGAAAATATTAGCAATAATAATTAAAAGTCATACAAAAAAACTGTCCTATTCTAATCTGTCCTGTTCTACTCTATTCTATTCTGTTCTGTTCTAATCTGTTCTATTCTATTATATACTTTCCCATTCTATTATGTCCTATTCTATTCTTTCCTATTCTATTGTGTTCTGTTCTATTCTATTATGTCCTGTTGTCCTCTGTTCTATTCTATTTTGTTCTATTATATTATTTCCTATTCTATTATGTCCTACTCTATTATTTGTTATTCTGTTCTATTCTATTTTGTTCTATTCTATTTTATACTATTCTGTCCTATTCTATGAATAGTTGAGATCGTCTGTGAATAAGAAGGCATGATGAGGTTATTGTCAGTAATGATTAATTTTCAGGACTCTTGACGGCTGCTTTTCCAGATTTAGCTATTTTTACTAATAACTTTAACAAATGCTCTGTGTGTGAATTATGTGCCAATAGGCCTTCAGTTACTACTGGTCTAATTTTTTTTTATTTCACCTTTATTTAACCAGGTAGGTCAGTTGAGAACAAGTTCTCATTTGCAACTGCGACCTGGCCAAGACAAAGCAAAGCAGTGCGACAAAAAAAAACAACACAGTTACACATTAAACAAACAGTCAAAAACACAATAGAAAATCTATAAACAGAGTGCAAAATGTAGTGCAAAAATGCAGTAAGGTTGGGAGGTAGGACAATAAATAGACTATAGAGTAGAAATAAATTACAGAATTATCATCATTAACACAGGAATGAAGGATGTGCAAATTATGATGTGCAAATAGAGATACTGGAGTGCAAGATTAGTGAAAAATAAACAAAAATAAATATGGGGATGAGGTAGTAGTGTGGGCTATTTACAGAAGGGCTATATACAGGTGCAGTGATCGATAAGCAGCTTTGACAGCTGATGCTTAAAGTTATTGAGGGAGATAGGAACCTCTAGCTTCAATGATTTTTGCAATTCGTTCCAGTCATTGGCAGCAGCGAACTGGAAGGAATGGCGGCCAAAGGAGGTGTTGGCTTTGGGGGTGACCAGTGAGATATACCTGCTGGAGCGCATGCTACGGGTGGGTGTTGCTATGGTGACCAGTGAGCTGAGATAAGGCGGGGATTTACCTAGTAAAGACTTATAGATGACCTGGAGCCAGTGGGTTTGGCGACGAATATATAGTGAAGGCCAGCCAACGAGAGCATACAGGTCGCAGTGGTGGGTAGTGTATGGGGCTTTGGTGACAAAACGGATGGCACTATGATAGACTACATCCAATTTGCTAAGTAGAGTGTTGGAGGCTAGTTTGTAAATGACATCGCCGAAATCAAGGATCGGTAGGATAGTCAGTTTTACAAGGGCATGTTTGGCAGCATGAGTGAAGCAGGCTCTGTTGCGAAATAGGAAGCCAATTCTGGATTTAATTTTGGATTGGAGATGGTTGATGTGAGTCTGGAAGTTGAGTTTGTAGTCTAACCAGATGCCTAGGTATTTGTAGGTGTCCACGTATTCTAATTCGGATCCGTCGAGAGTAGTGATGATAGTCCGGTGGGCGGACTAATGCAGTGGTATTCAAACCTTTTCAGTTACTACTGGTCTAATGCAGTGGTATTCAAACCTTTTCAGTTACTACTGGTCTAATGCAGTGGTATTCAAACCTTTTCAGTTACTACTGGTCTAATGCAGTGGTATTCAAACCTTTTCAGTTACTACTGGTCTAATGCAGTGGTATTCAAACCTTTTCAGTTACTACTGGTCTAATGCAGTGGTATTCAAACCTTTTCAGCGGGGATCCCATTTTTTCACCAGCACTTCTGGCGACCCGACCCCACTCCACATCTAATGACACAATCTTAAAATCTGTAATAAAAAAATACCTTGAATTCATTACATTTACATCTCTATTACCAACATTAAGAGACCCAATATTTCTACTCAATAAAATATGTTTTCATATTTATGCTTTCTAAAAAACATTTGTATATTGTCATGCACACAGAGTATACCAAACATTAGGAACACCTTCCTAATATTGAGTTGCACCCCCTTTCGCCCTCAGAACAGCCTCAAAGCGTTCCACAGGGATGCTGGCCCATGTTGACTCCAATGCTTCCCACAGTTGTGTCAAGTTGACTGGATGTCCTTTAGGTGGTGGACCATTCTTGATACACACAGGAAAATGTTGAGCATGAAAAAACAGTTCTTGACACAAAACTAGTGTGCCTGTCTTGCCCATTCACCCTCTGAATGGTACACATACACAATCCATGTCTCAATTGTCTCAAGGCTTAAACATCTTCTTTAACATCTACACTCAAGTGGATTTAACAAGTGACATCAATAAGGGATCATAGCTTTCATCTGGATTCACCTGGTCAGTCTATGTCATGGAAAGAACATTAATGTTTTGTATACTCCGTGTATATTTGTACTATACATTTGTTGTTTAAACAAACCCCTCTAGACCCCGACTTTGGATACAACTGTTTAAATGGAACAGAACCATTGTATGTTTCTCAAATGGCACCATATAGAGTTTTGGTCAAACGTACTGCACTACATAGGGAATAGGGTAACATTTGGATGCGGAATAGACCGTAGAGAACTCAATGACCTACAGTACTTCTTAATTTGGCTTTTCAACCACCAGGTGGAGGTATTGGACATGTATTCAATTGTAATCACGAGTTTTCATGAGGAGATAACTAATCTAAATCTGTAAATACAATTTAAATAAAGTGACTAATTTTCTTAATAATAAGTTGATTAGTTACCGTTGATTAGTCTTCAGTTAAATTAACAAAGACACTTGAATCCTTGAGGACAAATAGTCTTTGGGAAAGTGACTCCTCTATAAATTCAACGTGTCCTTTTCTACCATAAGCAATGGATGTATTAAGGCTTAAAAAACATTATTTGATCACTTTAGACAAGTTCTAATACATTTTGATCGATCTTAGATTGACTTGTATCTAACTTTGTAAAGTAGTATACTCTACACATTGCAGTCCATAATTGTGTGGGCAATAAGTTTCACGTAGATTGGAAAGACAAGTTACCAATGAAAACAACATTAATTCCGTCTTAAATCTTGATTCAATGTATACATGTTCATTTGACCTACATTTCGTCGGTTCCACTGTAGCCCTGGAACTCTTTATTTCCAACGAGTAGAAGGATCTAAACCAATCAGAGGCAGTGACGAGATCGGAGTGATACACCACAGCGCTGTTTGACGGAAGGATACACTTGGGTGTGATGCGGAAATATAAATACTCATGTGACCTGGGTCGATCTTCGTTCCTCTGTGACATTCAACGTGATCTCTTATCGTTCCGAGCGCTCAGTTCTCCCTCGCAAAATGGCAGTTTAACGTGCAGCGGCTAATCCAGCAGCGGCAACAACCCGGCAGTGCAACGGTCAAGCACTGGCTTTTTTACGCAAAATGGCGTAAGTACAAATTATACATATTTCTTCTCAGGAAATGTCAAGTCAAACACATGTCAGCTGTCCGACAGGTGTGGCTGGCAATCAGGCTTGGGATGTTGTTGTTAGCGTTCTAGCTAGCTAACTACAATACAATAGCTTATATCTACCCAACTTTACTTCAGATACGTGATGTCGGACTGTCAGTTAGATTTGGGCTGTCTTTGGCACCTAGCCAACTGGGAATACAATGCCTCGTATCAGTTGTCTGCCTGAAAAAACTAACGTTAGATATTATATTTTATTAAGTTGTGTCGTGTCGGCGTTTCAGTGAGGTTCAACAAACGGACAATAAAACAATGTGGATCCCGTGCCATTTAAACAGCTACGTCATAACGAATTACCTATACGGTTATTCTCATATTGAATAACCGTATTATGATTTTTAACTAATGTTGTTAAACCCAGACTCGTAAATTAATGAAGTTGTTATGCCAGACACGGCAACGTGGCACTTTCAAAATGGCGTAGTTTTGTCGTCGCTTACCACTTTCCTCTCACGGTAAATGGTTGTTGTGAAAATGGCGGCATTCTCCCCCCCGTAGTGAGTCAGCGAGGAGGCGGTGTTACCGGTCACATCATGACCAAATAAGGCAATGTTATCCCCTGGCTGAGGGCGGGGAGTTTACCGTCACTGGCGGAATGACTTTCCACTGAAGGATTAGACTCGAATAGCTCTCACTATTTTATTGTGAAATAAGTTTAAGTGTGAAATATATCAATAAGTAATGCGTTTTAGGATAAATTAAGTCAGTTAGACTCGATTTGACATGTTCCTTTTAGTTCTTAGTGGAACAAATGGCCTCATTTGCCAAGAAAGGGCGGAATTACTGTTGACTAGGTCACTAGGATATAACTTCAGGTACCACAGGTTTTACAAGATATCTCTAGCTGATTGTTTTCAGCTCTATTTCCCAGACACATACTTCCTCTTAAGACTTCCTCCTAACACGGAGGGCGTATGTTTATTTGGCCCTAGCCCGGTGGGAGGAGTTTGAACCGGTTCATTTGTTTGGGAACTAGGTTGCCTCCCAGGTGTGAGCCAGGTGCCCTGCTCTGGCCAACTTCAAAGTCGGCTCAAAACATAAGTGACATAAATAAGCACGTGGAGTGATCTGTAGGATTCTGTGTTTTCACATGCAAAAGTGATTGCCTTTGATTAAAAACGCTGTATCTGCCTTCCCCGTAAAACTAGTTAGATATTTATTTTATGGAAAAACAATGTATGTTTCTGGAAGAGGCACCATGCTGCCTTTGTTGATTGACAACATGATGAGCGCCGCAGATTACCCGCTTTCGCCTGATGACGTGAAGAGCTAAACCCCGGTTCAACCCGGGCCAGCGCAATAGAACTCCCTCGAATGGGTCTTACTAATACAATAAGTAGTCAATGTGTAGCACCATTTAACTGACACCATATATTGGCATGATTACCTATCCCTCAAAACAATGACATGTGGCAAAGAGATGATCTTGAAGAACTGGCTTTAATGACCATGTACTCTTCTAATCTCCACCCGGCACAGCCAGAAGAGGACGGCCACCCCTCAGATCCTGGTTCCACTAGGTTCCTTCATTTCTACTGAGTTTTTCCTAGCCACTGTGCAGCATTGCTTGCGCTTTGGGGTTTTAGCCTGGGTTTCTGTTTAAGCACCTTGTGACATCTGCTGATAAAAAAAAAAAAAAAGGCTTTATAAATAAATTTAGTTGATTATTTATTTTTTCTGTAGCCTAGCTATGATGATACTAATGCCCTGTCATACACCATCTCACCCCTATCCCTTCTCTCCTATAGTATGTATAGACATACTGTATGTTTATGTCTACCGGGAAAGACATTTCTGTTCAGTAAATGGACCAATAAAGTAATAGTCTCTCCTCAATGGAACTACTTGTCATACTGAATTTGTAACCCCTATCCCTTCATCTCTCCCTCCTCCATCCAGGTCTCTCAAACCAACTACCCTCAGCTCTGCTGTTGTCTACCACAGCACGATATCACCGTTCCCCCTAACAACGACAACGTCAGAAGACACTCTGTTATCCTGTTATAGTACACCGTTGTCAACCACCAGAAGAAGCAGTCATGTCCCTGTTGAGTTCCCAAATGGCCTTGGAGGACGTTGGGGCCCAGTTACTGGACAACTGGTTTCTGACGGCTGACCCCATGGGGCCCTGTCTGGACCAAGATGAAGAGGATGATCTATCCCCCTCTCTCTCCTTCTCTTCTTCCCACTCTTACTCAGGGGGGGAGGTGGCGGCTTGGCCTCCCCTCTCTCTCGCCAACTCTTCCGCCTCCTCTCTCTCTCCCTCCTCTTCTTTTAGTTTGTCTCCTTCCCCCTCCCATCTCTCCTCCGACTTCCTCCCTCCATCCCCTCCTCCCTCGTTCCTGGGGAGCAGCAAGGCCGGGTCCGGGGTAGAGGACCACCTGATGTCGTTGACTCCATGGCTGGACGCTAGCGAACTGCTCGATGCCCGAATGGGAACAAACGGCTGCAGAGGTGAGAACACAGCTGAAAAGAATAGCACCAAGTGATTATATTGATTTAATCGCAACATGTTTGATCTTAAGCCTTTGCTGGGTTCTCATCCTGCAACGTGAACTTAATGTAAACTAATTTATTACTAGACATCTCCTGTCTAATTCCCACTATACTCTGCCCCAATATCAACCTCAAGTGTTGCTAAAGTCATACAAACTCCTTCTTTGTTTGCTGCCTAACCCTATACGTGGTTCCATTGGTGGTGTTCTCAGTGTTGGGCCTAGGTTAACGTTCCCCTTGTCCTGGTTAACGTTCCCCTTGTCCTGGTGTTGTCAGTCAGTCAATACTGTGAAGGATTTTCAAAGGTGGTGTTATCACAACTATTTGGCTTACACCTATAATTTTAAGAAATCTCCTGCCTATACTCTCCCCTAGGCTTGGTTTGTCATAAACAGTTCCCCGATACCGACTTGTATAGTAATCATTAACCATAGAGGTTGTTAATAACTACCGGAATTACCTGTTTGCACATCCACACGTGATGACAAGCCAGCCATCACCTGAGCAAACTGGTTGGCACCAGATTTCCTTGGTATTACTGTAAGATAGGACTGGTATCAGCAGTGCTTTTCCTCCTATTGTACAGACAGGAAACATGTTGGCTAACAATAGGGTTTTTATAGTAGGGTTCGGGTATCAGCAACTTCAATCTACCAACAAATCATGATTAGACTGGAATATTGTCTTTCAGAGCAGAGTTTAATTTGCGGTTTTCCTTTGGTATCACAGTACAATAATTATAAAAATTGTCACGTCATAGACATTGAGTATAATATGTATATTTAGATGGAAGTTACTTAACGCTTCTCCCCCCTCCATCTCTTCATCACAGATGATGCGTTTTCAGGCATGGACTGGATGGCTGAGAAGATAGACCTGAGTAACTTCGACCTGGACTCTCTGATTGGCTCCTGTTGTTCCGACACCCCGCCCAGTTCCCCCGAGGAGCTCCTTGCCTCCCTGGAGACCCACATGGACCTAGACCTGGTGGACCCTTTCAACGCCCCAATCCCTGTCCCACACGAGGTGCTCTCCCTGGGCATCCCTCTGGCCGACCAAAACTCTCTGGTTCCCCCCTCCCTGGAGCTCCCTGAAGAAGATGTAAAGGATGAGGTCAGAGGTCCAGTGGTGACTGCTCAGGATCAAGAAGTTGTGGTGAAGTCTGAGCCACAGTCTCCAGCACCCCTCTCTCCGGCTCCCCTCTCCCTGGGGTATACACTCGAGCTGGGGAGCGAAGTGGATGTTGAGGTCCTAGAAGTCAAGACCACCAACACTCCAAACACCATCATCCAAGAGCCCAGCGACAGCCTCCAGACCACTGCCCCTATCGTCCTCTCCCTCTCCCCCTCTGGCCACTTCGTGGTGGTCCTCTCCCCTAAAGAGGAGCCAACCATCCTCCCCACGTCAACCCTCTCTCCCTCAGCCTCCAGTAGCTGTGATGACCAGTCTGATGACAGCGATTCTGGCATCGACTCTGTATCCGGCTCCCCTCCTCGCCACCCATCTTCATCCCCCTCTCCTTCTCCCTCCATGGCCGGGTCCTCCAGGACCAAACCCTACTCCAAACCCGACCCCGAGACTACATCCCCCACAACCCTCAGCGGCAAGGTCAAATCATTATCCGGGGCACCCAGGATTGTGGAGAAGAAGCTCAAGAAGATGGAGCAGAACAAGACAGCGGCGACACGCTACCGACAGAAGAAGAAGAGCGAACAGGAAGTGCTGAGTGGGGAGTGTTCCGAGCTGGAACAGAGGAACCGTGAGCTGGCAGAAAAGGCTGACAGTATCAGCAGAGAGATCCAGTACCTCAGAGATCTGATGGAGGAGGTCCGCTCAGCCAAGAACAGGAAGAAGACTACTGTTAGTGTGGCGTAGTCAGCAGGAATTATGGATAGAACGAAAGAATGAGGGAATGCATAGAATGAGTTCCAGTACCTTGTGGAAGAGGGGCTACGTCTTGTTTATCCATCCTTCTCCCAAAGTGTACACTTGCATACTTGCTGTCTATGATGGGAAGTGTGCATTTGCGTACTTTGGGAGAAGGGTGAAGAATCGAGAAGGCTAGAAAGATGACAGAAAAGTTTAGATTATTATCAGGGGGAGAAGATGTGGGATGGAGATTTTAGCCAGGCGAAGCATCAGTCATGCTGTATTAACCCTATCACAGGGTCACACTGGTATACATACACTCCAATAAACACACACAAAGTGTTGTACGGTGTATGTGTGTTGACTAGGCCATGGTTACTGCGAAGGTAGGACTATGTAGAATTACGACGACGATAAGTAAGTACGGCCACACTCTTCAGTCTCCAACCCACAAATGAGTACGGCCACGCTCTTACCAGTCTCCAACCCACAAAATTGTCCTCCAGTTTCAAAGACCAGTTGCAACCAGTCCCCCCCCCCCCCTCTGCTCTTACCCCCTATCCTCCCCTTGCTCTCCCCCTCTTTTCTCATTACCCCACTACTCTTTGACTCTAGTCCAGAAAGGGGCCTCGCCCTGTTACAGATGTTTTATTGTTACACTGAATTCCTTCTGTCACAATGTTATGTTTGGTATGTATATATCTTCACCTGAAAGCTGAACTCTACTCTGGCTTCATCGGGGTTTTATTTAACGCTGGCTAGTAGATGACCATCCGTCTACTTGACTCTCCTAAACCTAATTGGCATCTCTAGTGTCGTTTCTAGCTACATGTTTGTTTTGGCTTTGTATAAATGCTTTGCTATTGTTTACTATTAAAGCTCCTTATTGAATCTCAATGGATCTGTTTGAAGTGTGATCTTTTTGGGAGGGTTAAGAAGTACATGTTGAACTATTAGTGGCAAATCTAAATGCAATTACTACATTTGGTGTTAAATTGATATGGCAGTTTAATAAAGTGCTAGTAGTGTACACATACAACTGATGCTGTATAAGCCTTGAATCAATTTGATCTTCATGACTAAGCAACAGTACTCTGGTATTTTAAACCTGTGCAACTGGAATGACAGGTGATTAATGCTGGTCCTGGGTCCGTATTCATAAAGCATCTGAGTAGGAGTGCTGATCTAGGATCAGGTTTCTCGTGTCCATGTAGTCTTGATCTTAAATATAAAAAGGTCCTAGATCAGCACTCCCTATGAAGTTTCATGAATACAGACCCTGGATCTGTCACTCTTTTTAAGAGCTCCAAACTGAGCTGTGTGAATGTCATACATACGGCCCCAGGTATACCTGATTTACATAGAAGATTTAGCGATCAGGAATTGTCTGGGTAGTTTGTAGTGCAAACATCTCTGCTATAACTAATACAGCTATACTACTTGTCATTGTGCCATAGCTAATGCAGGGGTTAGCAAGTACACTACTTATTATTAATATTTGTTTTTAAAAGTTCTTAAGCTATTTATCCTTGATTACACTAACAAATAAGGATATATAGCAGGGATTGTCAACTGGCGGCCCTCATTTTTTTTCAGAATACATTTTTAGCAGAACATTGGGACATAAAGTAATAAAATCACTAGGAATTCTTAAAGAAATGTTATTTGGGAATTCTATTCCCAAGTATTCCCACTCGTAAATAGATGTGATCATGTACCAATGTAAGCAAGGTTGGAAATGATCAGTTTGGGCTTCTTATGTTACGGCACCCTGACCATCCGCTCAAGACATTTTTTTGCCTGCGGCTGGTATATAGGGTCTATATAATATGTTTGTCATTATGCCTTAGGTTACTAAGTACACATTGCTTCAATAGGTTTAGCTTATACTGTGTCATTAGCTGTTTTACAATAACATTTGTTTAAAAAATACATTATCCCTGATTAAACTATTGAAAGGCTAATCTCTTTCTGAAAAGAAGCCCTGGTGCAAGTCAAGCTATTTCCGAAAGTCTTTGAAAAAGTCAGCTAACTTAGAAAACAGGTTTGAACCGGTTGGCAATCGGGGGATTTTCTTGCCATTGGCTGAAGGAGCAACACCCAAAGAGCAAGTTTTACAGAAGTGAGATAAAAAAAAAATGAGATGTGTGTGAGAAAGAGACAGAGGGGGGAGGAGAGCGAGAAGGGGGAAGCACAGCTGTTTTATCTGAAACCAGACAGACTGAGGGGAAACATTTGTCTCTCTCTGTGTGTGAGGCAAAAAGTTCTGTGTGAGAATGTGCAATGAAAATAATGTGAGTTCAGTAGACTGAATATTTGTTTATGACTATATGTGGAACTAGTGGGCGTGTATGCAAGAGTGTGTGTCTGTTCACGTGTGTGTGTGAAAGAGTTCAGTGGGTTAAAAGAAACCTGGCATGCGGATGTGTACATTTATCTTGGGCAGTAAAACATTATTTTAGTTAACCATTACCTTGTAGGCCAGGAGAGTACACACACACACAAACTCCTCAGTAGTGAGGCCTTCCACTCCTGCAAAGACCCTGATAAGAACCACCCTGACAGAGAGAGAGGAGTGAGAGAGCGAGAAGAGGAGGAGAAATAGGCAAAGAGAGAGAAAAAGGGGATATTAGTCAGTTGCCCAACTGAATGCATTCAACTGAAATGTGTCTTCCGCATTTAACCCAAACCCTCTGAATCAGAGAGGTGCGGAGGGCTGCCTTAATTGATGTCCACGTCATCTGTGCCCCCGGGGAGCAGTTGTTGTGGGGGTTAACTGCCTTGCTCAAGGGAAGAACGGCTCGGGGTTTCGAACCAGCGACCTTTTGGTTACTGGCCCAACGCTCTTAACCGCTAGAAGGGGGGAGCGCAATAGAAAGAGAAGGAGAGAGAACACGTGAGAGGCTATAGATAAACCTCCAACCACAGCCAAGTCAAGCCAGGGCAAATGCCATGCAGGGAATTCATGAATGCCTGTTTGAAATGGGACTTGAAATGGCTCCAGACCTGGGTTCAAATACCATTTGAAATCACTTCAAATACTTGATCTGTGCTTGGAACCAATAGAGAAGAAAGATTTCTAATAGTATTTGAACCCAGCTCTGAATAGCTCATTGGGATTTCATGGGTGTGAGTGCTGGCTGACTGACGATGAGCCTTGACTTGTGTTCTTTCTACATTTATCTACTGTTATTAG
Organism: Thymallus thymallus; assembly: GCA_023634145.1. NCBI lineage: Eukaryota > Metazoa > Chordata > Actinopteri > Salmoniformes > Salmonidae > Thymallus > Thymallus thymallus. The sequence continues at coordinate 22,750,282 of CM042394.1, read as the reverse complement.
GTGTGTGTACCAAATGGCACCCTATTTCCATAGGACCTGGTCAAACGTAGTGTACTACAGGGAATAAGGTGCCATTTGGAACATAAACTACCAACCACAATGGGCTTCATTCATTAATGACTTGGGTTGGCTTGTCAGTATGCTTGTGGTGTTTTGAGCCATTCACAATCAGTCATGCACAGCCACAGCCACATAACAGTTACTTTTGGTATGTAGCGTTAATTATAACTCTTGGCTAGAGACCAGGTAGAGGCCTCATTCTTTAACTAAGGCAAAAGAAGTTTAGAGTAAGGAATAGTATAGATGTATTTGTCCCCCCACTGAGTAGATCCAAAGAGGGACTACTGTACCATGAAACAGAGATTGCATCTCGTCAAAAGTAGCGCACTGTATAGGGAACAGGGTGCCATTTGGGACGTACCCTCTAGCAGTCCATCGCTACTTCCAAAAGACTTGTCAAAATATTATTTTAGGCGCTTGCCTTTCGAAGCTCAACATATTATACCAAACAAAAATGACTGGGAAGCAACTTTGATTCAACCAGCATGATCCCAGTGGGGATTGTCTCTCTCTTCTGACTCTTCCGTTACTGTACGTAAGACTCTAATACCAGAAGACATCTCAAGTAGGTGTATTTTAATCTGAAGCAGGACTTAACCCATCAACTCTTCAACTCAGTAAGTCACATGACAAGTGCACTGACCTGCATCATCAAGATCGTTGAGTAAGCTGAGTTGACTCCAACTGAGGGGTAACACAGAGAAGTGATAATGGTAGCAGCTGCCCTACTTCTCTGAGTATATATTTATATAGTTCCCTAACCCCCAGCCATCACCCCTTTAATGAGCTCATATCCTCAGACTGGCATTGTGACCAGATAATTACCCTGTGTGTGTGTGTGTGTGTGTGTGACCAGGTAATTAGCCTGTGTGTGTGTGTGTGTGTGTGTGTGTGTGTGTGTGTGTGTGTGTGAGACCAGGTAATTAGCCTGAAGACTCGGGATAAGAGTGGGCCATCTAGGGACATGAGTTATATCAGTCAGTATGTGAGAGAGAAAGAAAGAGGAAGTAGGGGGGGGGGGGGGGGGTGGAGCTTAAATAGTTAGTTCAATCAACTACAGGCATAACTGATGATGAGGTAACTCTTGATGAGGTAACATTATAGACACTACCATACCTGCTATACTGATGAGGTAGCATTATAGACACTACCATACCTGCTATACTGATGAGGTAACATTATATACACTACCATACCTGCTATACTGATGAGGTAACATTATAGACACTACCATACCTGCTATTCTGATGAGGTAACATTATATACACTACCATACCTGCTATACTGATGAGGTAACATTATAGACACTACCATACCTGCTATACTGATGAGGTAACATTATAGACACTACCATACCTGCTATACTGATGAGGTAACATTATAGACACTACCATACCTGCTATACTGATGAGGTAACATTATAGACACTACCATACCTGCTATACTGATGAGGTAACATTATAGACACTACCATACCTGCTATACTGATGAGGTAACATTATAGACACTACCATACCTGCTATACTGATGAGGTAACATTATAAACACTACCATACCTGCTATGCTGATGAGGTAACATTATAGACACTACCATATAAATAAAAGCGATGTGAATTATATGTGTTTATGAATAAAAAGTGACCCTAGAGTCTAGACTGTGTGCGTATATGTGTGTGTGTGTGAAAGAACCAGTGGTATGTTGTGGCTGCTTTGCTTGATGTATTGTCATCTCTTCCTTCTTGCCCTTTGTGCTGTTATCTGTGCCCAGTATTGTTTGTACCATGTTTTGTGCTGCTATCATGTTGTTGTCATGTTATGTTACTACCATGCTGTGTTGTCATGTGTTACTCCTTGCTATGTTGTTGTCTTAGGTCTCTCTTTAGGTAGTGTTGTTTTGTCTCTCTTGTCGTGATGTGTGTTTGGTCCTATATTTATAGTATAGGTATTTATTTATAGGTCCTATATTTATTTATAGGTATTCTGCCATTTGGTAGGCCATCATTGTAAATAAAAATTTACAATGATGGCCTACCAAATGGCAGTCTTCGTTCCATAAATGTACAGCACCTTCCCGTCTTTTTACCTCTAATGCCAGAGTGCCCCCTGGCGTCCTTCCTCTAAACTACACTTCCCAATGTTTATGAAAACGTCATCAACATAGACTGTCACGTGACCAGCTAACAACGGGCATGTTCGACACTGCAGCCGACTGACTGATCTACAAATAATATTATCGTTATTTAAGATTCAAGGTGATTTGTAGATCAGTCAGTCACAATGTACTAATGTTACATCACGGTTTTGATGCTCTCGAACACGGCCACAGGTTTTACGAGAAACAGAAAGTTGACCGAACTAAGGATTTTGATACCGTATGATAGTAACGACACCGTTACACGGCGCCCACCTTCGTCAAACTCTTTTGAATGAACATCAAGAACCGACGGAAGTGGTTTTGAACCCACGTCCTCGCTATATGCTGCTTGCACGGTTTCTAAGAAGGTACAGTAAGTAGGTCGACAAACATCTACGATAGCTACAGATTGTTTCACCAGATACTGTTATTTAACCAAATAATTTTGGTATCCATTACTGGGAATTACATTTTCGACCAACCTTAACCTGAATGTCCAGTTGCAGGTGGTGCGTTAAAATAAATAAATGTTTTGCGCCATGAAGTGATTCAACAATGTGTACGGCGCCATCTTGTCTATTTCAGTTATTCTCTCATAGATTGAGACAGGCGCGTCGGGGCCGATCCCACCGTGGTTGTTTCGAAGCCGAAGTGTGGATGATTGAGGACAGGAGGGAGTGGGGCAATTATTATTACACTCACTTATATCATACGCACATTTAGTTATTTAAGTATTTTTCTGCCATCGACCTGTATAGATAGTTAACCATGCCAAATATTCCTTGTTTATCTATATCAACTTGCAATATTTGTATACTTTTTTCACCTAACACAATGTATAGTGTACATATTATTGAGTGTTCTTGGGAGTGGGAAAGGGAAGGAGGCAGTGATAAAGGGGGTGTTTTCTTTTCTTAGGAATACAGGCCTTATTAAGAGGATATGAAGTAGGGAGGCAGTGACCGGACTCACTCCAGTATAGTAGGTGGCGGTATATGCACCTTCTGTTGGTTGCGATCTGACAAATAAAACTAAGAAGAAGAAGCGACAGGTGCGTCCACCCCAAAGTGCCGCATGTCATAATGACACACCTCTTGTTACCATCCTTGTATTACAGACTTCCCATCTTCCTCTCTCTCTCTCTCTCTATTTCCCTCTTTCTCCCCCCTCTCTCTCTTCTTCCCCCTCTGTCTTTTCCCCTCGCCACTCCCTTCCTCCATCAGGATGTCATCATCTCTTCCCCGACCTTGTCATGTGATCTGGGAGACAGAGGAGCTGGTGGCCTACCTCCACCCCCGGCCCTGGACCCCAGGTAGATGCATATTCTTTACCACAATACCACAATACCTAGCTCTGGTCGAGTGGGCCCGGTTTCCCAAAAGCATCTTTAGGCTAAGTTCATCGCTAGAACTTACGTAGGAGCATTGTTAAATATCCAAGCTGTTTTCCAAAATTAGCATGATTAACGTTGCACTTGAAAACACTCGTAATCTAACGCCTGCCTCATACCACTCGTAGACCAGCGTTTTTAGATGCTTTGTTGCCCTCCCACATCACTTAATATACAGAAGATCTCAAATAAACATAGAATCACATGGTTGATCCGTCTCTCTGTGACCGGCGATAACGTCAGAACAAAAGTTGACTACAAATATGAAGTTACCAATGTCTTTGCAATTGATACAAACAAGCCACGTATACAAAGATGCTATAAACAGTAGGCTATATGCGTTTTCAAATCGATGTGAGGCAATATATCCACATCACATCAACTCTTCAAAGCGCTGGTAGTGCGTTCAGATCACCTGAATCATGCGCACAAACATGTAAACATGCACAAGAGCTTGGCAAGTATGCATGCGTCTCATGCATGTATTTTTATCTTGTGCGCATGCTTCGGGTAATAGAAATCTGAACGCACTACCAGCGCTTTGAAAGGTTGGTGTAATTATACTTTCCTGTGTGTATATTGTCTCACATTCCTACTGCCATTCTGGCTTGTAGAAGTCGTTTCTGCCCAAAGTAGAATTCAATGCAATTCAACGTCGGGTTTCCAGGCAACACACCTCATGGTCAAACATTGCTATTACATTTTATGATAGTCAGTTGCTACGCAACCACTGAACATGTACAAGGAACTGTACAATCCTTCTATAGTATACTATCATCCACAATATCTTGCTGTCTGGTGCACTACATAGGGAATAGGGTTCCATTTGGGACGATCTTTATCTTCATATATGGAATATCAATCATAGGCACTACCATACTGGAGCCGAAGACCCCCAGGGTCCCCGGTGGGGAACCAAGCCCAGCTCAGGGCAGTCTCTTCAGGCTGGGGGAGGGAGCCTACCTGGGGCTGCTGCTGGGGGCCAGGGCGGTGGGGGCCCTGCTGTGTGAGAGGCTGGGGGTGAAGAGATGTGCCCTGGTCTGCAGGCCCCACCGAGACAGTAACAGTCCACCCCAGGTATGTTGTGTTTCTACTCTATTTTCTACTTTACTCTTATTCTACTCTATTCTAGTTTACATTGATGAGCAAAAACATTACATGTGTAGATAGCACCATAATTATGTTATTGACTGACAGATCCTAGTAATAGTCCCTGCTGTTATTGACTGACAGAGCCTAGTAATAGTCCCTGCTGTTATTGACTGACAGAGCCTAGTAATAGTCCCTGCTGTTATTGACTGACAGAGCCTAGTAATAGTCCCTGCTGTTATTGACTGACAGATCCTAGTAATAGTCCCTGCTGTTATTGACTGACAGATCCTAGTAATAGACCCTGCTGTTATTGACTGACAGAGCCTAGTAATAGTCCCTGCTGTTATTGACGAACAGATCCTAGTAATAGTCCCTGCTGTTATTGACTGACAGATCCGGGTACTGCCGCTACACGGCCTGGACAGAGAGTGGCGCCCCCACCTAGCGGGAGACGAGCACTACACCCACCATGACCCCGGCTACATCACCTCTAAAAGCGGCCCTCGCTGGACTGACACGTCCCTCCAGGAGATCCAGGCCGAGATCCGGGCCCAGCTCCCTTCCCCCGATGCCCTTCCAAACCTCACCTTCCTGGGGGAAGACCCGTCGCACCCCAGCCTCTTCTCCCGGATCGTCCGTGGAGAGGAACAGCAGTGGAGGGTGTGGGAGGATGAGGGACACGTGGCGTTCCTCACCCCCTTCCCCAACGCCCCCGGTCTCACTGTACTGGTCCCCCGTCGACCTCTGACCTCAGATATATTTAGACTCGAAAAGGCAGATTATACGAGTTTGGTACTGGCAACCCAGAAGGTGGCCAGGGTTTTGGAGGAGGGGCTAGGAGCGTGGGGGGTGGGGTTGATATTCGAGGGGTTTGAGATTGACTACGCTCATGCTAAATTGATACCTCTGCTCTCTCCGCCCTCCACTCACCAGGTTGATGGGGGCTCCACCGACACCGCCCCCGGCTCTCCATCTCCTCAGGCCCAGTTTAGTGCCACCTATCCTGGGTTCGTGACCTCGGAGGATGGCCCTGAGGCCAGCCTGGAGTGTTTGAAAGAGTTACAGGCCAAAATCACACAGTAATGATAATGTAATGTAATATGTATGTACACATGAAGTACCTGAGACTGGGTGATTATAGTATTGATGTATTGCATTTGACTACATACATTCCAATTGCATTATTGATTGACTTGGGGATGTGATGGCCTTTTTCGATACTAAGCCTGTTGATTAATGTACATCCTGATTTGGTTTTCCACATTTATACAGATGTATGTGACTGTTTGTCATTCATTTTATGATCAACCTTTAAACAGGACAACAACCAAGAGCTGCGTATCCTTTGAAAAGCACTTAACAGTAACATGGAAAAATACATACTTGTTTGATCAAAATAAACATGTGATTTCTATTCCGTTGATAAAGTTTATTTTCAGATATTAGTAAGTCCCAACAGGCTGAGAAAGAAAACAATGTCATTTAGTCATTTGTGTGAACCATCTGTTTTAATCAGTCATATCATTGAATCATCATCATCACCTGACGTTTTTGTCTCTCAATTAATTATGTTTTGTGGTATCTATTTACAGAGTTCAGTGATTGCAACACATCTGCACATTCCCCTAACGAGATCTATGCCTAACAAAGCTTCTAATTGGCCCCTCAGCGTTTCAATTAAAAGGTTTAGTTAATGAGCAGTTAAGTGGTTAATTAGCGGGTTATAAACAGGGCATTACCCGAGGCTATCATTATACAAAGACCGCAATACTGTTCATGGTTACTTTTCAGAGAAACAGAAGGACTGGGGCTTCATCTCAATAGTCTGATGGTTACTAGAGAAACAAAGACTGGGGCTTCATCTCATTACTCTGATGGTTACTAGAGAAACAGAAAGACTGGGGCTTCATCTCAATACTCTGATAGTTACTAGAGAAACAGAAAGACTGGGGCTTCAATGTAAAGAGACAGTATTTTCCTACACTTTTGTCAGTGTTAGGAAGGGAAGATGTCATGTGAAGCGGGGCAACGTTGACACGGCAGCTTGGGCAGTTTCCTGGCCCGGATGAGATAAACCAGAGGCTGGATGAAACTGTTCATAGAGGGCACCGTGTAGACCATGCAGGTCAGCGGTGAGTAGGGCAGCAACGCTTTGATATAGAACCTTAACACAAAGTCACCCAGGGGTCGGAATGTAGTGAACGCTAATCCACATGAAAACGATTAGCACTTTTTTTTTTTAACCTTTATTTTACTAGGCAAGTCAGTTAAGAACAAATTCTTATTTTCAATGACGGCCTAGGAACAGTGGGTTAACTGCCTTGTTCAGGGGCAGAACGACAGATTTTTACCTTGTCAGCTCGGGGATTCGATCCAGCAACCTTTCGGTTACGGGCCCAACACTCTAACCACTGGGCTACCTGCCACCCTTTTTAAAGGCCTGCTGGCGATGAGGACTCCTTATAATGCTGTCTCTGGGAGTAGAGATGGGTCAGGTTGTCCATGGTGATGAGGACTCCTTATAATGCTGTCTCTGGGAGTAGAGATGGGTCAGGTTGTCCATGGTGATGGTGATGAGGACTCCTTATAATGCTGTCTCTGGGAGTAGAGATGCTCTCTCTGTACACAGACCTGTAGACCTACCCCTGGCATTGTAATGGTGTTCCGATGTTCCATAACATTACATTCTACATATTCAAATCAGTGTGGAATCCATAAGTTCAAGGAACTCAAGTGGTGGAATTCAAATGACCCTCACATTAAATCAAATTGTATTGGTCATACACACATATTTAGCAGATGTTATTGCTTGTGTTCCTCATGTTTAGTGTGATGTAACCTGGACAAAACATGACATAAAATACAGTGTGTACTTGATGTTGCACATGTGATTTAATTAAGGCTCTAGTTGCAAAACCAATATTCTAAACAATAATAACAATAAATTAAGAATCAATATGTAGCCATGGTCTGGTGACTGTTTAAAGTTTACTTACTTTTGATATAACCTTATTAAAGTCAAGAATCATTTGTGAAGGTTTGGTGTGGATATTATTAAGCTTTAGCTATTGCAGGTCTATGATATGAAGGCAGTTTGCCACGACGCTCCAACTGACTCCGACAGATGAACTTGAGGTGAGGAAGACTGTTTCAGGCCAACCAGAGTTACTCCTATAAATCAAACAATATAATGCTTATCTTTATACAAAATATTCTGTAAAAAAAAATAACAATTTGCCTCCTGTACATCGATATCTCCCTCTGAGTTAGGCCTAAGCTTCTCTTCCTTTATATATACAGTACTGTATACAGTATGTGTGTCTTTTGACTTGTTGAGAACTAAAATGCCCTAAAGGCATCATTCTAAACTGAGTCTACCCTACAAGACAACCTGAGCTGTATCAGTAAGACCTTGCATTGTATTTCTCATGTCTCTAGCGCCACCGTTGACTTGCATCACCTGTTGACAGTGTGGAGGGCCTAGTCTACTTTGCCCTCTAAGTTGCATCAGAGAGAGAAAATATTACATTGTAAGACAGCCAAAATGCGTCCCTATTCACTATGTAGTGCACTACTTTTGACCAGAACCCTATGGCCCCATGTAGCGAATAGGATGCCATTTCGCAGGTTTAGTATATTGATCTATCCAACTCTACACCCCACCCCTATCTCTGGAGTCATTTCTCAAAACATAATCACATTACCCATTTCACAGGCAAAGCCCACCCCGTTTAGTGCCATCAACCAATCATGGCCTTCCGTTGTGGCTGCGCCAAAGGGAGGCCATAATGTTGAGGTTCCCCAGATTGGTCGTATCCATAAGCGTCATCCTCCTACTGTCTCTCACTCTCTCTCTCTCCCTCCCTACCACTCTCTCTCCCAGGGGACTGTCTTTATAAAGCATTGGCCCCTGTGAGACGGGGCTATATGGAGTAAGGGCCCGGTTTGGCATACAGCTTGGCTTCTGGGGGCCAACAGAGAGAGAGAGAGAGAGAGAGAGCTCTGCAACGGAAGATAGTGAAGAGCTGTGGCTTTGCTACTGGGAGTCAGTTGGCGTGCTCGACTCGATAGTTTGTAATCAAAAGTTCTACTGAGGGACGGAGACTGAAGGAGGACCAGCGAAATAGTTTGTTCTACTCAGGGACGGAGACTGAAGAAGAGAGGAAGAGGACCAGTAGAGGGATATATCCATCTCTGTTGAGGTAGGAGAGATTTTGATTTCGTTTATATATTTTTTTGATTGCAATTTGTCACTTTTATAAGTCGTAATAATGCTCAGAAGAAATGGAAGCAGCTATCTATTCCATTTAAACGAGTGATGCGTTATAACAGATTTTTTTTTAAAGCATTCATTTTAAGAGGTGCAGCAAACGCAATGAAATTATATTTTTAAAGTGACCAACAATATGGAGTGGTTTCTGTGGCAATTTATTTTGGTTCTAAAATCCATCCATACAATAAACTGAACAGATAATCATATAAAATAATTTTAATGACAACATGCAAAAGTTAATGCAGTGGAATAAAGTAGTTTTATGATAGCAGGCAGCATACATATTAAAGTCTATTGGTCCTCAACTCTGTCCTCCACAATACATATACAATGATATACACTACAATTATAGACATCTATACAGTATGCGTATACTACATACAATTATAACTCATGTCAATTGTTCCCTTTTCCCCCTGTTTAGAACCAAACCTCTTCTCCGCTTTGACCACACCTTTCATGGCGACGATGGCTAATTCCACAATGATGACCTCCGATGACCTCTCCCTGAACTCAACTTTGACCCTTAGCCCGGAACCTTGGACCCCACCTCCCTGGTACCAATACCACGTCTGCGCCGTGGCCCCTTACGGATTCATCTTCTACTTTGGAGTCAAAGTCTTCAACCTGGCCATAGGTGTAGTAGCATAATATACTACAGTACCCATAATGCTGTGGTGGTAGGTGTAGTAGCATAATATACTACAGTATCCATAATGCTGTGGTAGTAGGTGTAGTAGCATGATGTAGCTTTTGACCAGAGCCGTATAAAGTAGTGCACTGTATAGAGGGCCCTGATCCAAAGTAGTGCACATAGGGAAAGTAGAACACTATATAGGGAACGGGTGCCATTTTGGACTCAGCCTTAGTAAAGATATTCCTGTCACTAACACAGTGGTGTCCCTACTGTCTATGGGACCTGGTCAAAGGTAGTGCACAACATAGGGAATAGGGTGCCATTTGGGACGCACCCTAACACAGTCCTTATTGATTCAACAGGCACACCCTGCAACATACTGGTCCTGTGGCAGATCTCCAGCAGGAAAAGTGACTCATCCACGTCTGACATCTTCATCTTTAATCTGGCTATAATGGATGCCTACTTCTGCCTCATGGGGCCCATAGACATGGTCAACAGGCTGGTCCTAGACAACCAAGGCATCTGGTATTTCCAACGCTTTGCCTATGGGGTCAAAGACACAGCACCCCTCTTCCTGGTGGGTAGATAATAAGGCCTAGGTACAGTAGTTAATGTTATATAAACCTGGGTTGTTATAATCTGGGTTATGCTATATAGACCTGGGTTATGTTTTAAACTGCATGGTTCATCCAATGCTTCGCCTACCGGGTCAAAGACACTGCACCGCTATTCCTGGGGGGTAGATCATCTCAAATCTAAACATGAGATTGACTTTGTAGATCTGAAAGGTTTGGTTTGTGAATTAAATTACCTTACAACTGTAGTCTTAGTAGACGTTTGAGGGAATTTGTGATATTAGGGACTTTAAAATACGTTGTATGGAACACTATAGATTTACGTTGTATGCAACACAAATTGATGTTATAATCTGGGTTATGTTATATAGACCTGGGTAATTATGTTATAATTTGGGTTATATTATAATGTGGGTTAGACCTAATCCCTCTCCATCTCTCCCCCCAGGTGTGTATTAGGCTAGACCTGGGTGGTTATGTTATAATAATCTGCGTCAGGTAGCCTAGCAGTTAAGAGCATTGGACCAGTAACCGAAAGGTCACTGGTTTGAATCCCTGAGCAGACTAGGTGAAAAACCTGTCGGTGCCCTTGAGCAAGGCACTTCACCGTAATTTCTCCTGTAAATCTCTTTGGATTAGAGCGTCTGCTAATTGTTGTTATTACCTTTATTTAACGAGGCAAGTCAGTTAAGAACAAATTATTATTTTACAATGACGGCCAAACCCTCCCCTAACCTGGACGACGCTGGGCCAATTGTGCACCGCCCTATAGGACTCCCGATCACGGCCAGTTGTGATACAGCCCGGGATTGAACCAGGGTCTGTAGTGACACCTCTAGCGCTGAGATGCAGTGCCTTAGACCGCTGCGCCACTTGGGAGCCCAAGTTACTGAAATTACTAAATGTAAAAAACTCTTCTATAATGTGGGTCATATTTGAATGATTATGTAATCTGTGCTGTATTATAATCTGGGTTATGTTATAATTTGGGTTATTTTATGAATTTCGTTATGTTGTAGTCTGGGTTATATTATGATCCGAGTTATTCCACCGCTCTCCTCCCAGGTGTGTATCTGTCTGGACCGCTACGTAGCTGTGGTCCACCCAGTGCTGTTCACCGGTATCCGCGACAACAAGATCCGCGTTGGTGTCTCTGTGGTAACCTGGGCCCTCATCCTGGCCTACAGCCTCACAAAGAGCATCTTGGGAGTCATGTCTGTCAATGAGGTGTTTAGCGGCCTCATCCTCTTCGCCTTCGCACTCATGATCTACTGTAACCTCTCCATCATATGGGTCCTACGCCGCTCCGTAGCCGGGAAGGAGGTGATGCACCCCGTGAAGAAGAAAGCCTTCAAAATGGTGCTGGTCATCTTGGGTATAATCTTTGTCAACTACCTTCCTCCTGTGGCTCTTGTTCCATTCTTCTCCTACTACACGTTCGTCCAGTTCCGCTGTCAGGTGACAATCAGTGTGTTCTCCATCATGGATCTGAGTTGTAGTATGGAGCCACTGCTGTATATTACCAAGATGGACAGGCCTGCGTGTCTACCTGGCTGGTGCTGTGGAAGAGAGAGCTCGGCCAAGAAGCCCTACGAGGTTAAAGTGTGATGGGGCTCATCACTATACTGCCAAGTTAAAGTCAGAAGGCCCCGCTAATTTCTAATTTCTTAAAAACTCTGATTTTAAACCTTAACTTTAACCGAACCTTAACCACACTGCTAACTTTATGCCTAACCCTAACCTTAAATTAAGACCAAAAAGAACATTTCTGTTGGCAGAAAATTGTAATATATAGCCAATTCTGACTTTGCAGCTCGGCCATCTAGTGGGAACCATGTGATGAGAGAGAGAAGAAGAGGCTGGTGGGTGGAGCCATAGTAGAACAGGCTCATTGTAATGGCTTGAATGGAGTCAATGGAACAGACACCGTTTGATTCTGTTCCATTGATTCTATTACAAGCTGTCCTCCTACATGTCCACCCACCAGCCTCCTCTGGGGTGTAAGAAGGGCAGGGGACAGTGGGGTGACTATCTTTGACTTTTTGTGTGTACAATCTTGGTAAATGTATTGGTTGCCTGGTGTGACTTGTGTATTTAAAAAAATTGTCAAATTATTATTTGTAAAAAATATGATAGAGCAATCTGATGCCCGTCTGCAAAGTCGATAACATGTCGCATAACCATTAGTTACAATGCAACGTCTGCGGTGTAGTCGGCCTGTAACCTTCTAGTACCATGTCTTAAAGAGGAAGGAAATGGCATAAGCCCTGACTACATTTAAAGTCTATACCACACACAGACTTCCTGTTTCCATACTGCCAAAACCTCTCCACTTGCTCTGTAAGTACAGTTGTGGCCAAACGTTTTGAGAATGATAAGTATTGGTCTCCACAAAGTTTGCTGCTTCAGTGTTCTTAGATCTTTATGTCAGTAGTTACTATGGTACACTGAAGTATTCCATAAGTGTCAAAGGCTTTCATTGACAATGACATTCAGTTTATGCAAAGAGTCAATATTTGCAGTGTTGACCCTTCTTTTTCAAGACTTCTGCAATCTGCCCTGGCATGCTGTCAATTAACTTCTGGGCCAAATCCTGACTGATGGCAGGCCATTCTTGCATAATCAATGCTTGGAGTTTGTCAGAAGTTGTGGGTTTTTGTTTGTCCACCCGCCTCTTGAGGATCGACCACAAGTTCTCAATGGGATTAAGGTCTGGGGAGTTTCCTGGCCATGGACCCAAAATGTTGATGTTTTGTTCCCCGAGCCACTTAGTTATCACTTTTGCCTTATGGCAAGGTGCTCCATCATGCTGGAAAAAGGCATTGGTCATCACCAAACTGTTCTTGGATGGTTGGGAGAAGTTGCTCTCTGAGGATGTGTTGGTACAATTCTTTATTCATGGCTGTGTTCTTAGGCAGAATTGTGAGTGAGCCCACTCCCTTGGCTGAGAAACAACCCCGCACATGAATGGTCTGAGGATGCTTTACTGTTGGCATGACACAGCACTGAAGGGTAGTGCTCACCTTGTCTTCTCCGGACAAGGTGTTTTCCAGGTGGCCCAAACAATCAGAAAGGGAATTCATCGGAGAAAATGATACTACCCCAGTCCTCAGCAGTCCAATCCCTGTACCTTTTGCAGAATATCTGTCTGTCCCTGATGTTTTTCCTGGAGAGAAGTGGCTTCTTTGCTGCCCTTCTTGACACCAGGCCATCCTCCAAAAGTCTTTGCCTCACTGTGTGTGCAAATGCACTCACACCTGCCTGCTGCCATTCCTGAGCAAGCTCTGCACTGGTGGTGCCCCGATCCCGCAGCTGAATCAACTTTAGGAGACGGTCCTGGCGCATGCTGGACTTTCTTGGGCGCCCTGACGCCTTCTTCACAACAATTGAACCTCTCTCATTGATGTTCTTGATGATCCGATAAATGGTTGATTTAGGTGCAATCTCACCAGCAGCAATATCCTTGCCTGTGAAGCCCTTTTTGTGCAAAGCAATGATGACGGCACGTGTTTCCTTGCAGGTAACCATGGTTGACAGAGGAAGAACAATGATTTCAAGCACCACCCTCCTTTTAAAGCTTCCAGTCTGTTATTCTGACTCAATCAGCATGACAGAGTGATCTCCAGCCTTGTCCTCGTCAACACTCTCACCTGTGTTAACGAGACAATCACTGACATGATGGCAGCTGGTCCTTTTGTGGCAGGGCTGAAATGCAGTGGAAATGTTTTTGGGGGATTAACTTCATTTTCATGGCAAAGAGGGACTTTGCAATTAATTGCAATTCATCTGATCACTCATGACATTCTGGAGTATATGCAAATTGCCATCATTGTAACTTGGTCATTGTATGGTCAAATTTTGTGGAGACCAATACTTGTCACTCAAAACTTTTGGCCACGACTGTATGCATCTGCAGAAACCGCAAGATTGTGATTTTGCTATTCATTGTAAATGTTTGTAGGCCTATGTAGGCAAATTGTATCTATGATCGTATGCTATCCATTCATGTTTTTTGTATGTTGTTTATCTGTGAATTAACCAATGATATCGGGCCATGATTACAGACACCCGTGTGTCCTTTGACACTATATAAACTGGTGACCAGCAGTGTTTGTCATTATACCCTGATGAAGACAGCTTGTCCGTCCAAACGTTGGTTATTAGATTATTGCATCTGAGCTCCTAGAGCTTGCGGCTCTCCTTCTATTTTTCAAGTCTTCTACTCTACTGGCCAGCACCTCGCCTCAACAGGTGTGTGTTTGTTTTGCCTCTAGGATCGTAAGAAAAGCCATGCGTGAAACTTAACTGTGAAATTTCATCTGTGACCATACAATGACCATGTTACGATTACGGACTAACATTTTAGGCTTGTACAAATCTTGTTGCAATTCTGACATACAATTATATGTGAGGTATCGTTCACGTTTAAGTGAAAAGTCTCCATTCTCTATTACTCCTCAGTTGAGTTGACTTCACATTTTAGGTCAGTAATGTAATGGATTTGTTTGCCAGCACAAGTCTAGATAGCACTAGCTGTATTATGCCTACAACAGTGAGGTTCCAGTCCACTAGGTGTATCTCTACAGCATGGGTATATCTCTGGGTGACGTGGACATCCCCATGCATGCACCTTATCAAAAGTTATACAATGGGTGGGTCTAATAGTGAATGCTGATTGGTTAAACGCATTCCAGCCGTGTCTATTCCACAAGTTACCACCAGCTAAATCTATGACCTTACAAAGCCTATTTAGTCTGATTATAAACTTCATCTCCACTATAAAAAGCATCTTGACATTCTCACATTTCTTTTAGACTAACATTTAGTTTTCAGCAGCAGATATTTCTATAAACATTGCGGTCTGTATCTCCGACAATTGCAACATTGTTTCAATATTCAAATTCCATCTCCAGCTGTCCCATAATAATGAACATGTTGGGAGTCGGGATGAGAGACAGGCAGCGTTTCTCAGCCAGTCAATCATTAATCAGCTGGCATTTTTATGGATATTTACAAAGAAGTGTCAATTGAAAAAAGGTAAAACAAAACTGCAGCTAGTTTGTAGTCTTTCCAGCTTCAGTTTGAAGTGATTGTGTTAGCTGTGTTGTTGGCTAGCTTCTCTGAAAGTGTCCTGACGAGTGAGCACATGTTCTATGCCAGGCGAAATCGCGCCTCATTAGCTCATTGTTATGGATGTATCTAAATAACTGTCACTAGAAAACAGCTTAAACATATGCAAATGCAGCTACTTTGCTGAACTTTTTGACGTGACTGTAAAATAGCCGTAGTTGGCTAGCTAGAAAGCAAGGGATAAGAATGTTACAAGCCAGTATGGCAATGGAACATATAGAACGAACGACTGAACGACTGGGTCGAGTCTCTAGCAACCGAACCGATAGAACTAACGACCAGCCGGCTTGGTTAACAACCCTAGATTTGTGTTGGGACTATATCTTGTGGAAGGATGAAATAGTATGAATAAATTTATCAAAATAATACATTTGTCATTATGGGGTACTGTGTGTAGATTGATAAGGAAAATATTTAATTTAATGCATTTTATAGTAAGGCTGTAACGTAACAAAATGTGGAAAAAGTCAAGGGGTCTGAATACTTTCCGAATGCACTGCATGACCACTGGAGTCTTTTAGAGATGAAATACCTCTCCAAATATATCACTCAAAATCTTGCCAAAGCATATTTTGTATGAGGGGTTAATATGAATGTAAAATAATTTGACATGATTTATATGAATCGGGTCATGAACATATGGACTTTGAAATGAACAAGGGAGGGGTTAAACGTAGGCTAAGTCTGCTTATTCTCACACTTTCCAATAACTCTGTTGCAGTGGTCTTAGGGAGTCTCCATATAGGCAACACTGCTGCCCAGTTGAAGAGCTTGTTATCTCCATACGTCTTAGTAAAAGCACCCCTCAGCCTCAGAAGATGCCCTTCTGGAGGCATTCAGCCATAGTCATTATACCCTAATATAGGCCTGTATGCCTACTAGCCAAATAAAGTGCAGAGCATGAATGATGCCTGCAACTCATCATTCCAACATATTTGAACATGTAATTCATCCTTCATTCAGTTCAGTCAGTCAGTATGTTATCCATTCTGTCTGAGCTGCAATAGGAACTAAATCACACAGAATAGAACAGTCTTATCCATGTGTTTATTGAAATCCATGTGTTTATTGAAATCCACGTGTTTATTGAAATCCACGTGTTTATTGAAATCCACGTGTTTATTGAAATCCACGTGTTTATTGAAATCCACGTGTTTATTGAAATCCACGTGTTTATTGAAATCCACGTGTTTATTGAAATCCATGTGTTTATTGAAATCCATGTGTTTATTTAAATACTAAAGTTGTTTAGCCTCTCTTTAATAATTCAATGTTTAATTGAGTTCTATACCAATAAATAAAACATTAACCCTTCAAATTGTAGGTATTGACATTTAGGCATCATTTTGGGTTCTGGTGTCTTGAGGGATAATTTTAGAACTCTATTTGTGTTTAATAACTGTTTTTATTATAGGCCTCCCCTTAAAAATAGACACTAGATCACAGGCCTCTAAATATAGCCTTTAAATAGATTTTAAACAAAATAGTTGAAGAAGCACATGCAGTGGCTGATAGGAAAACAGATCTGGCAATAAGAATAGGCTATAGATAGTTTTGACCATTTGGGACCCCTTACTTATTTAGCTCAGAACAGGTTATAGACTAGACTTAATCAATATTTAGTTTTGTCTCATTTATTGATATAGCCTCTGTGAGATGGGGTTGTGCAACGCAAATGGCTCTAACAAGCCTAAATAGAGTGGAATTCACAAATACAACAGTTAAAATGCCTAATTTAAGGCCTACAGTCTGTGCTCCCAACTATAAACATTAAATATGGCCATTAACACATAACAGTATGGCATATTTAGATTGTAGAATAAATCCTATTTACTTTCTATTTTGCAGCTCAGGCGGTTATTCTAGACAAGGCTCTTCCGTCTTTATAGTATCATTCTCACACACAAGTCATTTGCTGAAGGCCCAAGCCTATAGAACGCCATCTACTGGTATAACATAGTTATAGAATGCCGTTCCAAAATAAGCTCTAGACTTATATTTTGGAAATGAAACCAGAAGCTGCAAAACTTGATTGACTGGCTAACTTTGACTACCTATGTTCGGTTCATGTCCTTTGCAGATGCCACAATCTTAACAAATGTACTGTAACCGAGTAAAAGGAGACAAAGTTAGAATTCAACGTGTAAATGTTAGTTCATAGTCGTAACATGGGGTTTGTACGTTCACAGATCTAATTCAATGGTTATGTTTCATGCATTACTTTTCTTACGATCCTAACAAGTTACGTATGTATTTTCTTATGATCCTAACGATACGTACGTTCAACCTTTAGGCAGCTATCTGGCTCCACAGTAATGTACCATAGTCTTGGATGCCAAACACCAATACGCCCCACATTTTATGTGATATTATTGGTAGAGTGGCGAGAATCTGATCAGTGTGGTCATATAAATCGATAGTATGCGTTTCAAATCAGTGAAGTGATGTAAACAAGTGCACACTTTAGGAGGAAGGAGAGATAATTAGGTCAGTCACAGATTCCTAAACATGATATAGTAGTATGTTACTTTGCTGAAGGAAAAAAAATGTCCAGCCATTTAAACAGAACACAGAAATGGGGAGAATCAAAGATGATAAACTAGGCCTAGACATTTTATTCAGCACTGCATAATTATACTGTTAAAAAGAAACCAGACTTACCGGATCCATCGTGGGAGCTATTGTTTCTTCAGCGTTTCTAACTTAGACAAGAAATGTGTAGGCTACAGTACAGTTACTATGTGGTCACAGTGTTCAGATGGGGTTTGACAGGGGAGAACAGGCTATTTTCACGTTTCCGGGTTTCATAACCAGGAAGCAGCGATTGTTGTGTGAACTAACATCCGGTTTGCAAATGGCCGAAGCGACGTCTAAAATGTCATTGCTGTGTGCCTTATTGTAAATCGAACAAACAACGGCAACCTTATTTAAGTGTTCATGGCTTCCCTAATGACACAATTGAAAGGAAGAAGTGGGTTCAAGCAATTCGTAGAGATGAAGATCAGGACTTTACAATACTCCGAGGAAGTACATTTGTTTGTAGCCGGCACTTCAGTGAAGCAGACTACACTCCAGCGACGGACGCAAGCGGCTGAAAATCGGGACAATACCGGGCCGTTTAATGGAATAATTGAGGAGTGTCAACGGGAGTCCGGTTATGATAGAGCAACAACTCGCTTAGGCCATGATGTTCGTCCTGACATTTCTCTGAAAGAATGCCAGTGTGACGACATCTGAGGTAACAATGTTAACCGTCATGATTACACTGCTGCTCCTACTCCAGGTATGTTGATGCAAGAGTGAATCGTGAAGTAGGCTATTTTGCATGTCTGGCTTTTAATGTTATTGGTAGTTTTTTTTTTATATGCACCGAATATTGTACACTTTTTAAATATTAAGTGGGTGTTTGCGCTAATGTGACACATGGGCTTATGTCAAAGATTTATTGATTCGTTAGGCTTACACGTAATAACATTTCTGATTTAGAGTCAGTGGGTTTAAATTCTTCTTACTTTTTGTTACCCCAAAAATATCTCACCAGGTCACTGGATGCTGCGTTTGTACGCATACAGCATTTGGAAGCAGAAGTTGAGAAGCTGGAAACGGAGCTGACAAGACTGAAAGTGGGCCATTTGCATTTTCATAGGTTTTGTGCCACTGATGAAGATTTTCGCTTCGATACCAGATTTTGTTCAGAAAAGGTTTTTAATGCCTTTTGGGAAGCTATTCAACCTTCTGCACCCATGTTGGTATATTGGTCAAATGCGCAGAAAAATATAAATATTTGCACCCACTCCTCCCAGTCTAATGCGCAAGTTGCAACTCATTGAGTTTCTGTATTGTTGCTGCAGGCTGACATCTTTCAGGTTAGTGTGTCCACAGTCTGCCGCATTGTAATTCCTTGGGTTAACTACCTCTACTTGGTCCTCGGCTCCTTGTCCATCTGGATGAGCAGACAGTAAGTGCAGTCCACAATGTCACTCAAATGTAGGCAGTAGAGTCCGGAGGTGAGGGTGATCATTGAGGTGCGGTGCCAGAGCCCATCATCCCTGTTTACGACGTTAGACACTGACAGAAAAGTAGTTATAATCTAACGCTACATCCTCAAACACTGCAAGGTTTGTATGTACACTAATACAATGTATTATTAACGTTAAAATAAATATCAGTCATACAATACTGAGCTACGATAACTAAAGATGTTTTGCTGATGCTAAACTAGCATAACGTCAACTAGCTAGGTTAGCCACTTACCTTCCTAGTTGTAGATAAAACAATTTCAAATAATTGATATCCTCGCTCCAGCTTTGAAGGGGTTGTGGAGGAATGCTGCTCCACTAAACGAACGACATCTGAGGATGTTAATCTTGGAAGGTTGACCAAGGAGGTTGTGAATTTTGGTACAAATGTTTTGCTTTCCATTTTGGCGGAAGTGAATTAACACAACAAACGCCGGACCGGAAGTACGTTTTATACGCGTGAAAATGGCCTATTTCAGTCTCAAGGCTGCAACTGATGCACCCCTAGACAAGAGCAATCAAACATCTATTTAAATATCCAAGCTCAATTACGTTATGATAACTTGTCACATCTAATTTAGGCTAATCTTACTTCAGAAACTTCCTGGAGAAGATTTTACCTCATCTATAAAAGTAGATTAAAGACAAGAAAACATTCAACATCCCTTTCACTAAGAATCCTGTTGTCTGCTATCGTCTACTTTTACCTGACAACAACTTGGAACAGAGTTCTATTTGAGTCAAGATGTTCTGAAGGCTATTGTTGCATCTCCTTCCTGTCGTCTTAGAAACATAAAGATAGACAACACACTTTATAACTGGTGAAAAACTCCACCTGATACTTCAATTAAGCAGGAAAAAGCACTTATTATGACAGATGTGTAGCACTGTAAGACACGTGTTTCTCTATTGATTGTATTAAACCTGTTTTATTCTCAGGACCATGACTATAACATTGAGTGTTGGGACACAGAGCAACAACATATCCTGGTCTCTTCTACATAATACATATTTAAAACATTGAATATGCAAAATCAGCAATGTAAAACAAAACAGGAAAACATTAAACCACATTCCAGATGTATGTTTTACAATGACATTTACATGCAAGCATTCGTTCCGTGTAACAAATCATCAATAAAAAGTAGAATGTAAGGTATCAGATATTATTCCGTGTATTTCCAGAGTGAAGAGAGAGAAGTTTGGTAGGAGACCTTACTGGCTGTGAGAAAACAGAAGAGTGTGAGGTCTGTGGTTGACACGACCTATAAGTACTGATGGACAGAGCTGACTTCCTGCTCCCATGATGCCTCTTCCTAACAACCAACACATCATTCACTTCACAATAAAAACATTTTTTTGGGACCACACTTAATATACAATAAGGAAAAAGTAAAGATATCACTTAATCCTTTAAAATAAATGCAACAACATAATTTGAACACACTAATAGTCCTATGTCTTCTGTACTTCTGTATGTCCCATCAGCTACACTAAAACCTGGTGAAGGGTTTTACAATGAATATGTGAACATCTTTTAGGACCAAACTAATTATACAAGAGGCCTATGATCCTTATAGATGATTATTATAGATTTTAAAAACATATAATTGAAATGTGATAAGCATATGTTGAGCAGATAATGGATTTAATTTATTGATCTATTGAATACACACCTAGTAATGTTGAAACATTATTCTACATTATACAATTATTTAATGGATAATAGGAGTTAATTAAATAAGATAGAGATCTGAACATCCCCACCCACCACACACACACAACACTCCTACTCTGAGACGCTTGATACATATGGATCCAGAGCTGCATATTATGCTATACAGGTTACCATGGTAATCAGACTTAGTAAACTGTTAGAGAATGGGAGAGATGTTTACAATATGTTTTCTATTGAAACTTTATTTAGGGATCTGGAACCGGTGCAGGAGAGGAGGGAGATAAAAGATAACATGTTTGTGCTTTCTGGTGGTTTTTCAGTGATGCTGAATGAGCAAAGCTCTTTCCACATAGACAGGAGAAAGGTTTCTCTCCTGTATGTATGCGTTGGTGTGTAGTCAGGTGTCCTGAATTACTGAATATCTTCCCACACTGATCACAGCTATAAGGTTTCTCTCCTGTGTGTATGCGCTGGTGTTTAATCAGGTCTCCTGATTGATTGAAACTCTTCCCACACTGATCACAGCTATAAGGCTTCTCTCCTGTGTGTATGCGCTGGTGTGTAGTCAGGTCTCCTGATCGATAGAAGCTCTTCCCACACTGATCACAGCTATAAGGCTTCTCTCCTGTGTGTATGCGTTGGTGTACCGTCAGGGTGGAATCATGAGCAAAACCTTTCCCACACTGATCACAACTAAAAGGCTTCTCTCCTGTGTGTATGCGTTGGTGTGCAGTCAGTGTGGATTTTCGAGCAAAATGATTCCCACACTGATCACAGATATAAGGCTTCACTCCTGTGTGTATGCGCTGATGTTTATTCAGGACTCCTGAATGATTAAATCTCTTTCCACATTGATCACAACTATAAGGCTTCTCTCCTGTGTGAATGCGTTGGTGTGCAGTCAGGGTGGAATCTCGAGCAAAACCCTTCCCACACTGATCACAGCTATAAGGCTTCTCTCCTGTGTGTATGCGTTGGTGTGTGGTTAGGTCTCCTGATCGATTGAAGCTCCTTCCACACTGATCACAGCTATAAGGTTTCTCTCCTGTGTGTATGCGTTGGTGTGTAGTCAGGTCTCCTGATCGACTGAAGCTCTTCCCACACTGATCACAGCTATAAGGCTTCACTCCTGTGTGTATGCGTTTGTGTGTAATCAGGGATCCTGAATGATTGAAGCTCTTCCCACATTGATCACAGCTATAAGGTTTCTCTCCAGTGTGAATCCGCTGGTGAATTATCCATTTTCTCTGTTTAGTAAAACTCTTCCCACAGTCAGAGCAGCGGTGGTGAGGTTTCTTCCCTATAAGTCTCGGTTGGTGTTTCTTGAGGTGTTCTGATCTGGAGAGACTCTTCTCTTTCTTGTTAGCATCATGTTGTTGTTGAGGCTCCCCAGATGATAAGCCCCTCCCACTGAAAGAGCAATGGTTAGGGCTGTCCCCTGTGAAACAAAGATATTGAATAGCATAGACATCTGTAGTCAGGTTAATTGATGGGACTTTGATAAATGCCTATCAAAATAAAAAAGTACTACCACAGCGACCATGTTATTTTTTGATAAGCATATTTGATTAAAGTTTGTATGTGAAAACTATTTAAGATGTATACTTTCAGTTTTTGCACAAAATAATGAAGCTTGCGGTGCTCGTGCTAGCACATGTGCAGATTAAATATCGTTGCCCTCCAGTGGGTCGTCAACACTGAGGCAGCAAACTTTGTGGAGACCAATACTTGTGTCATTCTCTCAACTTTTGGCCACGACTGTACAGTGAACTTAGCAAAAGGAGGAATGTGTGGTAAGTACATGCGGGCCACCATCTTTATGCACCTCAACTATTGTTACAGAAGCAGACTGTAGTCTAATCTACACACCATGGTTCTTACTTAATGAAATCAAATCGCCATCTTCCTCTTCTCCTTCTCCTCTCTCAGTTCCACTCTGCCCCGGTGTATTCCTGCAGTCGACCCGACCCAGCAGTGAAGCGGTACCGGGAGGCGTTTGACCTGGGGACTCCGGGAGGGTGGAGGGGAACTGGCTAGCTTTGTCCTGTTGGCCGCAAGAAGTAGTTTAGGGCGGCAGGTAGCCTAGAGGTTAGAGCGTTCGGTTACTGGCACTTAACCCTAATTTGCTCCAGGGGCTGACCCTGTAGGTGGAGACCATATAAATGCTGGCCCTTGTTCACTGACTCCCATCTCTTCTGCCACACATCTATCAAAATGGCTCTGATCTTACATTTGGCCTCACCTCTACCCAGAAGAATATTAATATCAATTATATCTTGTTTCCAAGCTCTTTTAGCTAACTGGTCTACGATTTCATTGCCTTCCACACCAGAATGTGCTGGGACCCAGCAGAATCTCAATACTACACCCATTCTCTCAATTCTCCATAATAACATGAATATCTCCAATAGTAGGTCACTTCTATTAGATTTACCAGATGATAAACTATTCAATATAGACATAGAACATACTATAATTCTAACAGGTTGTACGTCCTCTACCCACTGGAGGGCAACTATTATCGCCAACAGTTCAACTGAAAATACTGACAGTTCATTTTTCCTCAATCTACACACAATACCCCATAATGACAAAGTGAAAACAGGTTTTTAGAAATGTTTGCAAATGTAATACAAATAAAAAACAGAAATATCTTATTTACATAAGTATTCAGACCCTTTGCTATGAGAATTGAAATTGACCTCAGGTGCATCCTGTTAACATTGATCATCCTTGAGATGTTTCTACAACTTGATTGGAGTCCACCTGTGGTAAATGTAATTAATAGGACATGATTTGGAAAGGCACACACCTGTCTATATAAGGTCCCACAGTTGACAGTGCATGTAAGAGCAAAAGCCATGGAGGTCGAAGGAATTGTCCGTAGAGCTCAGACAGGATTGTGTCGAGGCACAGATCTGGGGAAGGGTACTAAAACATTTCTGCAGCATTGAAGGTCCCCAAGAACACAGTGGCCTCCATCATTCTTAAATGGAAGAAGGTTGGAACCACAACGACTCTTCCTAGAGCTGGGAGGTGACCAAGAACCCGATGGTCACTGACAGAGCTCCAGAGTTGCCCTGTGGAGATGGGAGAACCTTCCAGAAGGACAACCATCTCTGCAGCACTCCACCAATCAGGCCTTTATAGTAGAGTGACCAGACAGAAGCCACACCTCAGTAAAAAGGTTTGCCAAAAGGCACCTAAAGGTCTCTCAGAACCATGAGAAACGAGATTCTCTGGTCTGATGAGACCAAGATTAAACTCTTTGGCCTGAATGCCAAGCATCACATCTGGAGGAAACCTGGCATCATCCCCAAGGTGAAGCATGGTGGTGGTGGCAGCATCATGCTGTGGGGCTGTTTTTCTGCGGCAGGGACTGGGAGACTAGTCATGATCGAGGGAAAGACGAACGGAGCAAACCTGACAGAGCTTGAGATGATACGCAGAGAAGAATGGGAGAAAATCCCCAAATACAGGTGTGTCAAGCTTGTAGCCTCACACCCAAGAAGATTTGAGGCTGTAATCACTGCCAAAGGAGCTTCAACAAAGTACTGAGTAAAGGGTCTGAATACCCAACATTTCTAAACTTGTTTTTGCTTTGTCATTATGGGGTATTGTGTGTCTATTGATGAGGAAAATAAACAATGTAAATCAATTTTAGAGTAAGGCTATAACGTAACAAAATGTGGAAAAAGTCAAGGGGTCTGAATACTTTCCGAATGCAATGTATAAGCTTTGCTTGGGTTCCAGGTCCATGTGGAGGTGGAAGGGAATGAGGAAGTATATGTGCTAAACAGGCCTTAGGAGACAGGAGGTGGAGGTGCCAATGAGCAAAGCAGAGGCTAAGGTAATGATATGGACAGTGGTGGTGCAGAGATGGCAGGAGCAGTGGAACAGTGACACTAAGGGCAGGCATCTGTTCATTGTTTACATTTTAGTAATTTAGCAAACTCTTATCTAGAGTGACTTACAGGAGCAATTAGGGTTAAGTTGCTTAAGGGTACATTGTCGATAAACCCACCAGAAAGTATTTTTCATTGTTAGTGGCCACATGAGTATCTGGTCATATAATGGACAATCTGACTTTCAAATCAGTGGAGGTGAACAAGTCTACACTTTAGGAGGAAGGAAAGATAATTAAGTAATAAACACAGATTCCAACCCATGATATAGTAGTAGTAGGTTACTTTGCTGAGGGATGAAACAAGTTTTACCGTTATGTTTTTTTTGCCCAGCCATTAACACAGAACACAGGGAATGTGGTGTATCAAAGATTGAATGTTTTTTTTATTTTTCTAAATGTAACCATTTAATTAGGCAAGTCAGTTAAGAACAAATTCTTATTTACAACTAGGCCTGTACATTTTATATGGCACAGCAGGCTCATATTGTTAAAAGAAAAGACTTACCGGATCCATTGTGGGAGCTATTGTTTCTTCAGCGTTTCTTCATCAGACAACTTGTCTAAGACAAGAAATGTGTTGGCTACAGCAGTAATACAGTTACTTTGTTTTAAGTGTTCCGTAGTTAGGGCACATCTGTCTCATGGCAGAGATATTAGAGAAAGGAGGAACTATGAATCCCATTCGACAATGAATGGAGGAACGTAGAACGCCTCACCCAGCAGAATGTCGAACAATCGCCTTCACGTTGTCATGCTGGGTCACGCGGTTACTAAGCTAATCATCACACAATCCCTTCTCAGAGTCAGGGTATGAGTCGAGAAACCTGAATATTTCCCTCCACAGTAGATCATGTCACGATTCCAAAGCTATACGATATTACAGAGAACAAGTAAATTATGTCACATACCGGAAAAGATTTGCAATGACGAAATTAATCTACTACTTCTTCTTTGATATAATGGCGGTCCGCAAACCAACGGTAAAGGTGATTGCCGCCACCTACTGTGCTGGAGTGTGAGGTCAATCACAGTTTACAACATTTCTAAATTCTCCAACCCAACTCAGTACTTCTCAGAAAACAAAAAAGAGCCCTACAAACGTCTAATAGACCCTCCCCCGTCTACGATTTCATTGCCTTCCACACCAGAATGTGCTGGGACCCAGCAGAATCTCAATACTACACCCATTCTCTCAATTCTCCATAATAACATGAATATCTCCAATAGTAGGTCACTTCTATTAGATTTACCAGATGATAAACTATTCAATATAGACATAGAATCTGAACATACTATAATTCTAACAGGTTGTACGTCCTCTACCCACTGGAGGGCAACTATTATCGCCAACAGCTCAACTGAATATACTGACAGTTCATCTGTTAGTCTTCTACATATCTGCACATCAAATTCAGGAAGGTAAACACCTGCTCCTTTGCCCAACTATCTGGGTCCTTGGATCCATCTGTGAAAAGCGGTTAAAAAAAACATAACTTCTACCAATGTAATTGTCAACCAGTTTCCCTATATCACTGACTTCTGACCAATCTTTCCTTTTCTCTACTAAGGTTAGATCAACAACAGGATCTGGGAGTAACCATGGAGGAACATCCCCTATCACCACAGAAGGGCCAACCTCCAACTCCCTCAAAACACTCTCATCAGCAAGCTTTCCAACTGTCCAACCAAAACCACTGCCTTGTCTACTAGTACAGTGGAAATAAGTATTATGTGAACCCTTTGGAATTACCTAGATAATTAAATTGGTCATAAAATGTCATCTGATCTTCATCTAAGTCACAACAATAGACAAACACACTGTGTTTAAACTAAAAACACGTAAATTATTGTATTTTTCTTGTCTATATTGAATATATAATTTAAACATTCACAGTGTAGGTTGGAAAAAGTATGTGAACCCCTAGGCTAATGATTTCTCCAGAAGCGAGTCAGGAGTCAGCTAACCTGTAGTCCAATCAATGAGATGAGATTGGAGATGTTAGTTAGAGATGCCCTGCCCTATAAAAAACTCACAAAATGTTAGTTTGCTATTCACTAGAAGCATTGCCTGATGTGAACCATGCCTTGAACAAAATAGATCTCAGAAGACCTAAGATTAAGAATTGTTGACTTGCATAAAGCTGGAAAGTGTTAAAAAAGTATCTCTAAAAGCCTCTATCAGCCCAAGTAAGACAAATAGTCTATAAATGGAGAAAGTTCAACACTGTTGCTACTCTCCCTAGTAGTGGCCGTCCTGCAAAGATGACTGCAAGAGCACAACATCTCTGCTGACAAGTCTATGATATGTTAAACACTAAACAAGAATGGTGTCCATTGGAGGACACCACGGAAGAAGCCACTGCTGTCCAAAAAAAACATTGCTGCACGTCTGAAGTTCGCAACAGAGCACCTGGATGTTCTACAGAGCTACTGGCAAAATATTCTGTGGGCAGATTAAATTCAAGTTGAGTTGTTTGGAAAGAACACACAACACTGTGTGGAGAAAAAAAGGCACAGCACACCAACATCAAAACCTCATCCCAACTGTCAAGTATGGTGGAGGGAGCATCGTGGTTTGGGGCTGCTTTGCTGCCTCAGGGTCTGGACAGCTTGCTATCATTGGTGGAAAAATGAATTCCCAAGTTTATCAAGACATTTTGCAGGATAATGTAAGGTTATCTGTCCGCCAATTGAAGCTCAACAGAAGTTGGGTGATGCAACAGGACCCACGACCCAAAACACAGAAGTAAATCAACATTTACAAACTAGCCTCCAACACTCTACTTAGCAAATTGGATGTAGTCTATCATAGTGCCATCCGTTTTGTCACCAAAGCCCCTTACACTACCCACCACTGCGACCTGTATGCTCTCGTTGGCTGGCCTTCACTATATATTCGTCGCCAAACCCACTGGCTCCAGGTCATCTATAAGTCTTTATTAGGTAAATCCCCGCCCTATCTCAGCTCACTGGTCACCATAGCAACACCCACCCGTAGCATGCGCTCCAGCAGGTATATCTCACTGGTCACCCCCAAAGCCAACACCTCCTTTGGCCGCCATTCCTTCCAGTTCGCTGCTGCCAATGACTGGAACGAATTGCAAAAATCATTGAAGCTGGAGGTTCCTATCTCCCTCAATAACTTTAAGCATCAGCTGTCAAAGCTGCTTATCGATCACTGCACCTGTATATAGCCCTTCTGTAAATAGCCCACTCTACTACCTCATCCCCATATTTATTTTCGTTTATTTTTCACTAATCTTGCACTCCAGTATCTCTATTTGCACATCATAATTTGCACATCCTTCATTCCTGTGTTAATGATGATAATTCTGTAATTTATTTCTACTCTATAGTCTATTTATTGTCCTACCTCCCAACCTTACTGCATTTTTGCACTACATTTTGCACTCTGTTTATAGATTTTCTATTGTGTTTTTGACTGTTTGTTTAATGTGTAACTCTGTGTTGTTGTTTTTTGTCGCACTGCTTTGCTTTGTCTTGGCCAGGTCGCAGTTGCAAATGAGAACTTGTTCTCAACTGACCTACCTGGTTAAATAAAGGTGAAATAAAAAAAATAAATAAAAATAAAAATAAAAAATAAAAACAACAGAATGGCTTCAACAGCAGAAAATACGTCGTCCTGACCTCAACCTGATTGAGATGCTGTGGCATGACCTCAAAAAAACGGTTCACACCAGACATCACACAAATCAGAGGTCAGTGCTATTGGTCTATAACTATCAGCACATGAAGGGTCCTTACCAGGCTTCACACTTGACAAGATGGCTGAGCTCTTTAATCAACACTTCATTAAGTCAGGATTCCTATTTGACTCAGCCATGCCTCCTTGCCCGTCCAACATTTCCTCACCTGCCACCCCTTTCTAATGCAAATATCCCCGATGTTTCTCCCTCTTTTTCCCCTGCCCTGCTACAAAGTTTTTCCCTGGAGGCAGTTATTGAGTCCGAGGTACTAAAGGAGCTCCTGAAACTTGACCCCAAAAAAACATCTGGGTCAGATTGTTTAGACCGTTTCTTCTTTAAGGTTGCAGCCCCTATCATCACCAAGCCCATCTCCAACCTTTTTAACCTGTCTCTCTGTTCTGGGGAGGTTCCCATTGCTTGGAAGGCAGCCACGGTTAGTCCTTTTCTTAAAGGGGGAGATCGAGCTGATCCTAACTGTTATAGGCCTATTTCTATTTTGCCCTGTTTATCAAAAGTGTTGGAAAAACTTGTCAATAATCAACGGACTGTCTTTCTTGATGTTTCCACTCAGGTTATGGATGTGCCACTGCAACCTTAAAGGTCCTCAATGATGTCACCACTGCCCTTGATTCTAAGCAATGTTGTGCTGCAATTTTTATTGACTTTTATTGGCCAAAGCTTTTGATACGGTAGACCATTCCATTCTTGTGGGCCGGCTAAGGAGTATTGGTGTCACTGAGGGGTCTTTGGTCTGGTTTGCTAACTACCATCTAAACTTGAGTTTCCTCTATCGTAATCGCTCCTCTTTCACCCCAGCTGCCAAACTAACCCTGATTCAGATGACCATCCTACTCATGCTAGATTACGGAGACATCATTTATAGATCGGCAGGTAAGGGTGTTCTCGGGCGGCTAGATGTTCTTTACCATTCGGCCATCAGATTTGCCACCAATGCTCCTTATAGGACACATCACTGCACTCTATAATCCTCTGTAAACTGGTCATCTCTGTATACCCGTCTCAAGACCCATTGGTTGATGCTTATTTATAAAACCCTCTTAGGCCTCACTCCCTCTATCTGAGATATCTACTGCAGCCCTCATCCTCCACATACAACACCCATTCTGCCAGTCACATTCTGTTAAAGGTCCCCAAAGCACACACATCCCTGGGTCGCTCGTCTTTTCAGTTAGCTGCAGCTAGCGACTGGAACGAGCTGCAACAAACACTCAAACTGGACATTTTTATCTCAATCTCATCATTCAAAGAGTCAATCATGGACACTCTTACTGATAGTTGTGGTTGCTTTGCGTGATGTATTGTCATGTCTACCTTCTTGCCCTTTGTGCTGTTGTCTGTGCCCAATAATGTTTGTACCATGTTTTGTGCTGCTACCATGTTGTGTTGTCATGTGTTGCTGCCTTGCTATGTTGTTGTCTTAGGTCTCTCTTGTCCTGATATGTGTTTGGTCCTATATTTATATTTTATTTATTAATTTATTTGTATTTATTTGTATTTTTAATCCCCGTCCCCGCAGGTCTTTTGCCTTTTGGTAGCCTGTCATTGTAAATAAGAATTTGTTCTTAACTGACTTGCCTAGTTAAATAAAGGTTAAATAAATACAAAATTAATAACACCCTGATCTGTTTCACCTGTCCTTGTGCTTGTTTCCACCCCCTCCAGGTGTCGCCCATCTTCCTCATTGTCCCCTGTGTATTTATTCCTGTGTTCTCTGTTTGTCTGTTGCCAGTTTGTTTTGCTTCGTCAAGCCTACCAGCGGTTTTCCTGCTCCTGTCTTTTCTATAGTCTCTGTTTTCTAGCATACCTGGTTTTGACCATTCTGCCTGCCGTCTGGTACCTTGCCACGCTACTCTGGATTATCAACCCCTACCTGCCTATCAGGACCGTTCCACTGCTGTCAGCAGCGTTTATATCAGGACCATTCCACTGATGTCAGCAGTGTTTATATCAGGACCATTCCACTGCTGTCAGCAGTGTTTATATCAGGACCATTCCACTGCTGTCAGCAGCGTTTATATCAGGACCATTCCACTGCTGTCAGCAGCGTTTATATCAGGACCATTCTTTTTCCTTTTCACCACAGACCATCCAGTTCCATGACTTACATCTTTCCCACCCATACCATCATCCATGTCCACAACAGCTGTTCCTTAAATCGCCTTCCACAATATAGAACTTTGGATTCTATTTCACTTGTTAAAACAAGCTCCTCACACATGTCGACGAAATTCTTCTTCTACTTCAGTGGACTTTATCGCTGGATGGAATCCAATATCTTGCATTATCGCCCCTGAGTCTGTACATAATCAAAGCTTTCCTTAAGTTCTGGTCTCTCTCTCTCTCTTCTGATTTATATGGTGGTTGTCAACCAACTTTAAGGTGCATTACCGCCACCAACTGGACTGGAGTGTGGATCAGAGACATTGAAGGTCTAAATCCTGCCAAATATTATTGTCTCCCTAAGGAAACTAAATAGATAATTAAATACTTCATCCCCTGAAGATTTGCCCAGCAGTTCACTTAATCCTGGCTCTTCAACCCCATTACTCCTCAAAACTAATTACAATCGCTCCCTTTCCCTCACATATTTCTGGCACTCTTCCACTGTCTCCACCTCCAAGTCAGATGTTTCCCCACCAATTTCAATGTACTATTGAGCCTTGTGAGTACACTTTCCTCCCTTCTCTCTCTATAACAGGAGTGTTTTTGGGATGTAGGGTCATGGAGATGTTGTCCGTTCTTGTACCAGATGTAGGTGAGGTTGGGGTTGTCGTCAGAAGACAGGTGGTGCTACAGGTCAGTGTTCTCTTCTTTTCCTCTGTGGAGGAAGACACCTTCACCTGCAGGTCTGAATGATTCTAATTCATTATTATTATTATTACAATGAGATATTATATACTACCTGTGACAGTCAGTTGTTTCAGGGAAGCTGTACCCCCATTCTGAATACTGTGTTTAAATCTTCTTTTTACATTTTAGTCATTTAGCAGACGCACTTATCCAAAGCGACTTAGTTAGTGCATACATGTTCATATTATTTTCATACTTTTGAAATGAGGGTGCCGTCTTTCTCTTCAGTTCCAAGGTACTCAGCACCACCTGTATTCTCTGGTACTGAGTTCAGGATTTTAGGAGCCTCATTACATTCCTCTTGGATTTACCAGTTTGGTTCTGAGACTCGGATGTTGATATGTGCAGGGCAGGACTTAAGTAAATAAGATACAGCCAGCACTGTAGCGGCCCCTCGGATTTATTGATCAAGACGCAGAGAGTTACAAACGGGTGTCGATGTATTTCTTCACAAGCACCATGAACACCTGGACACCGTGAAAACGACAGAACAAAACAGAAGAAATACAAAATGCTTCTATGTAGCTTCAAAGAATTTGCACAGAAATCGTGTTCACATATTACTCATGTTTACACCCAATACAAATTAAGTAATGACATTCTCTTTTCCTTAAACAAAATCCCTTCTGATAATAATACACTCCACACATGTTTCCTTCATACCTCATTCCGCTCTCCAAGGGCGCTAATCAAGAGTTTCAGTCATCAGCTCTCGAGCTCGACACACCCTCACAGTTCGGAGCTCTTAGAAATAACATGTACGAACAATACAAAAATAATAAAGTAAATCACAATGTAAACTCTTTCTTTACAAGATTAAAATAGATGATAAATAACTAACGTGTTTATAAGTTTTTACCGTTCTTCCGACGACGCGTGAGCACCACATTGTGAAGAGAGTAGCACGAAGTTTAGCATCACAAAAAAAGAACATCAGAAGAAGAAAACGGCGCGCTTTTCAAAATAAACGCAGAACAGACAAGGTGACAGTGTAGAACTACAATGTCTTATTAACATAGAAATATAATATTGTGTAGGAGAATATTAATGCAATTTATCAGACATTTACAAGCACTTCTACTCCAAGATGCTTGCTATTTATCCAGAGCTGCATATTATGCTACACAGGTTACCATGGAAATCAGACTTAGTTTGAGAATGGGAGATGGATGACTTTGAAATATGTTTTCTATTGAAACTTTATTTAGGGATCTGGAACCGTGAAGGAGAGGAGGGAGATAAAATACATGTTTGTTCTTTCTGGTGTTTTTTTTCAATGACTTTATGAGCAAAGCTCTTTCCACATAGACAGGAGTAAAGTTTCTCTCCAGTGTGTGAGCATGAATTGAGTTTAATAAGCATTCTTAGCAGAACATTGTTAGATACAGTCGCAAATATGTATATTTTTTAAGAGAAACGGGGCTGGCAGATAGGATTTAGTTTCTCGATCCCTGTGTCTGGCCCACACTCCAGTAGAGTAGTTGGCGGGATGTACCATAACGTTGGATGCCAACCGCCGACAAACACCACAGAAGAAGATGCATTGTTATTGTTAAAGTGGCCACTTGAGTATCTGGTCATATAATGGATAATGGACTGTTAAAAGGAAACTAGAAGCTATTGTTTCTTCAGCGTTTCCTACTCAGACAAGATATGGATTAGTGGGTTGTCAGGAAAGAATTCCAGTCTCAAGGCTGCAACTGATGCACCCCGAGACCAGTGCAATCAAACATCTATTTAAATATCCAAGCTCAATTACGTTAGACAACATAACGTCTCACATCTCATGTAGGCTAATCTTACTTCAGAAAGTTCCTGGATAAGATTTTACCTGATCTATAAAAGTAGATTAAAGACAAGAAAACATTCAACATCCCTTTCACTAAGAATCCTGTTGTCTGCTATCGTCTACTTTTACCTGACAGCAACTTGGAACAGAGTTCTATTTGAGTCCAGATGTTCTCAAGGCTATTGTTGCATCTCCTTCCCTGTAGTCTTAGAAACATAAAGATAGACAAACACACTTCATATATATTTTATTCTCAGGACCATGACTATAACAGAGTTTTGGGACAACATATATATTCTACATAATACCTAAATATTTAAAAGATATACATTTTTAAAAATGTATATGCAATCAGCAATGTAAAACGAAACAAGGAAAGTCCAACAAGGAAAGAAATAATAGATATCCAAAAACACCTAAGCTAGTCTTACCTGCCTCAAGAACAGCTTAGCTAACCAAAAAAATAGTGGGTGGTAAACCCAGTTCTAACCAGTGTATTTAGACAAACTTTTCCTACGGGTAATGTATGCCCAAGGGCGACTTGGCTAGGTATCCCCTTTTCCCACGTACAAACAAACAGGCTAGATTTAACAATAGTAAACAAGACACCACAGCAATACATACTCACATTAAACAGGACAAAGTGAGATGTATGCGCAATAACTAAACTATGTGGTGTAGGAAAGAATATGTGTTGTGTCTAAAGGTTTTTGTCCAAAAAATACAAAAAGAGTGTGGGGAGAAACAAAACTGACTGGGTTTTTAAACCAAGAGAAAGGGGATGTGATTGGGTAATGGAAAACAGGAGCAGGTGGTGAAATCAGGAGGAGTGTCTTCTGATTGGTCCACCTCAGCAAAGGAACAAACGTACTGACTGCCACCTGTGATTAGGGCAGAAGGAGCAAACACAAATACACACACAGGATACCTGTATCCGTAACAGTCTATTAACATGGTAATCTGCCTAGATATGACTATCACTTACCTGATTGGTTAAATCTGTGACATCTGAACTTTGATGCTTTCTGGTGTTTTTTCAATGACCCTGAATGTACAAAGCTCTTTCCACATAGACAGGAGTAAGGTTTCTCTCCTGTGTGTATTCGCTGGTGTGTAGTCAGGTTGGAATCTAGAGCAAAACTCTTTCCACACTGATCACAGCTATAAGGCTTTTCTCCTGTGTGTATGCGTTGGTGTCTAGTCAGGGTTGCTGATTGACTGAAGCTCTTCCCACACTGATCACAGCTATAAGGCTTCTCTCCTGTGTGTATGTTTTGGTGTGCAGTCAGGTGTCCTGATTGATAGAAGCTCTTCCCACACTGATCACAGCTATAAGGCTTCTCTCCTGTGTGCATGCGTTGGTGTGTAGTCAGGGTTGCTAATTGACTGAAGCTCTTCCCACACTGATCACAGCTATAAGGCTTCTCTCCTGTGTGTATGCGTTGGTGTGCAGTCAGGTTCCCTAAATAATTGAAGCTCTTCCCACACTGATCACAGCTATAAGGCTTCTCTCCTGTGTGTATGTGTTGGTGTGTAGTCAGGTGTCCTGAATTCCTGAAGCTCTTCCCACACTGATCTCCTGTGTGTATTCGCTGGTGTGTAGTCAGGTTGGAATCTAGAGCAAAACTCTTCCCACACTGACCACAGCTATAAGGCTTCTCTCCTGTGTGTATGCGTTGGTGTTTAGTCAGGTGTCCTGATTGAAAGAAGCTCTTCCAACACTGATCACAGCTATAAAGCTTCTCTCCTGTGTGTATGCGTTGGTGTGCAGTCAGGTGTCCTGATTGAAAGAAGCTCTTCCCACACTGATCACAGCGATAAGGCTTCTCTCCTGTGTGTATGCGTTGGTGTGTAGTTAGGGTTACTGATTGACTGAAGCTCTTCCCACACTGATCACAGCGATAAGGCTTCTCTCCTGTGTGTATGCGTTGGTGTGTAGTCAGGTGCCCTGAATAATTGAAGCTCTTCCCACACTGATCACAGCTATAAGGCTTCTCTCCTGTGTGTATGCGTTGGTGTGCAGTCAGTGTGGAATCTCGAGCAAAATTCTTCTCACACTGGTCACAGCTATAAGGCTTCTCTCCTGTGTGTATGCGTTGGTGTGTAGTCAGGGATCCTGAATTCCTGAAGCTCTTCCCACACTGATCACAGCTATAAGGCGTATCTCCTGTGTGTATGCGTTGGTGTGTAGTCAGGTGTCCTGATTGATTGAAGCACTTCCCACACTGATCACAGCTATAAGGCTTCTCTCCAGTGTGAATCCGCTGGTGAATGATCAATTTTGTATGTTTAGCAAAACTCTTCCCACAGTCAGAGCAGCGGTGGTGAGGTTTCTTTTCTATAAGTCTCTGCTGGTGTTTATTGAGACGTTCTGATCTGGAGAGACTCTTCTGGAGAGACGTCTTGTCAGCATCATGTTGTTGTTGAGGCTCCCCAGATGATAAGCCCCTCCCACTGAGAGAGCAACGGTTAGGGCTGTCCCCTGTGAAACAAAGATATTGAATAGCATAGACATCTGAAATCAGGCTACCTGATGGGGCTTTGATAAATGCAGAAAATTGTCAATCAAAATAAACATTCTACCACAGCGAACATGTTATTTTTTTTAAGCTTAATACTTTTTTTTTTTGCTAAATAAACTTAGAACATCTAATAGTCAAATCATAGAGTAAAAGCAGGTGAGCTGTTTTGGTGGAAAATGTTTTAACCCTTTGACCCATAAATTGATATGGTAGAAATGTTTTAACAATTACATTTTTTTGTGAAGCTTGCATTCAATTGTAACTCCCTGTAGAACAAAACTAGATTCCATTACCCGTCATAAGATAAATAGTGGCTGATTTAAAGGACTATTTAACCAATGTAATGTAAACTATAGTGGTTTTGTTGTTTTCAGTTTTCCCCTTTTACAGTCAACCGTTACTTTATTTAACACATTGGCACTTACTACAGTATTTATTTTTCATATAACCTCTTGAGATGGGAAAACATATTTTGTAGGTATATAATTAATAAATTAATTGTAACAGAAGCAGACTGTAGTCTAATCTACACACCATGGTTCTTACTTAATGAAATCAAATCTCCATGTTCCTCTTCTCCTTCTCCTCTCTCAGTTCCACTCTTCCCGAGTGTTTTCCTGCAGTCGACCAGAACCAGCAGTAAAGTACGGAGAGGTGGTCGACCTGGGGACTCCAGGAGGGTGGAGGGGGAGGGGCTAGCTTTGTCCTGTTGGCCGCAAGAAGTATTCAACATAGATTAACACTACACCAAATATTTTATTGATTTGGGTGCATCCCTAGAATATCTCCTTTTATCTGAAATGTTCAATAGTTCACTACAACCCACAAATCTAAGAGCATTGGATTGGTGGAGGCATGAGCTAGTTTCCACCATAGATCTTATGCCAGTAATTTCCTGTCAAAGGAAGAAGAAGAGGCGAAGCGAGAGAGTTAACTGGCACCAAAAATGTGGCTTCTGCCTTATTTGATCTAATATACATTTCGTAACGATTAGGTTTTTATGAGTGTATTGGTAAAAGTAGGAGACTTTATATGGGAGTAATGCCTGGTCGTCACTAGTTACCGCAAACAAAGCCATAAACCACGCCCATTTATACAAGTGATCGTATTAAAATGTGAATAAATAAAAATACGATATAGACGTTTGACTCTATGACTGTGGTAACTAGTGGAAACACGTATATCTGCCCTCTCATTGACTATAATGGTCCCATCTGATCTTGCCTCTTTCCCGACAGCCTTCCATTTTAGGCAGCGTTTCAAAATCAAAAGTAGACTGCCCTCGGCCCTAAACCCCCGAATTACGTTTTACATCGTCACATCAGAGTGCACCTTAAATGTCCCTTGCCCAAGTTAGTTATGATCCGAGAGGCAACGTCCTTGGTGGAAATCTTAAAGTTGATCTTAAAAACCAACCTAAAGCTACCTAGTAGCCTGACGTATCTGTCACATAGCTAGCTACAGTTACCGATAGCTGGCTAGATAGTTTTATACTTAGCCAATTTATTCTAATTTCTGAATTTAAAAAAAATGTTTATGAATCTAGCAAAGTTTTATAGGGTCCTCACTACGAAACTAAGCCAACGCTAAAACTAGCTTTATTTTTTTCTGAGATGCCGAAAATTCAACTTTTAAATTTTGCACCTTGCGGCCACCAGAGTTTGATATTGAATTGTGGGTCATATCAAACCCGTAAGTGGCCAAGTTGTTCACTCGCTCCCTAGAGCTAAATCGAGGGCCGAGGGGACAACGTTAGTGAACTGGACCTCCATTTAAGATGGTAATCAAACTGCATCCGGTGTCGAAGGAAATTCCCCCAAGGAAAGTGACTGGCGCAAGGGCTGAGAGGGTCAAAATAACGTGTTTGGACTGCAGCTATTTATTTTATTTGTTAGAACGGCCGCTTGAGTATCTGGTCAAATAATGGCTAATGTGTTTGAAATCAGTGAAGGAATGTGAACACTTTGGGAGGAAGGAGAGATAATTAGGTCATAGTTACAGATTCATATACATGATATAGTAGTAGGCTACTTTGTTGAAGACAAAATAAATCCTAACAAGTTTTACCGTCATGTTTTGTTTTTCTCCAGCCATTTAAACAGAACACATTAATGTGGAGGATCAAACATGATAACTAAACCTATACAGCAGACCTGTAATGTTAAAACCAGTCTTACCCGATTCATTGTGGAAGCTATTGTTTCTTTGTATGATACGAAATGTTGCTACAAAAGTACAGTTAGGCTGATTTGCTGTTGTCTTCTTCTTCTTCTGTCAGGTTTTATGGCAGACTACACATATTGTTGTATTGCCGCCACCTACTGTACGGATAGTGAATAAAAAAGAAAAATCCATCCAAATAATTGATATTGTAGGTAAAGAATCCATGCAGTACATCTCTCCATAATGGTGTCAAATCTTCATGAATATGTTCCATTATAAATCTACTGATGTCTTCCCACAGATTATTTACATTAATACAGTTAACAAATTTCAATTCAACACCGTTTCTGGGAGGTCATTTCAAAAAAGTACAAATTGAATTTATGTATTTTTAAAATGTCTTCATATTGTGGTTGGCAGGATAATATGAATGAATGATTTTCAAATAAACTTCCTTCATTTTGTTAATAAGTAGGTATGTGTGAGACAACAGATATTATCAATAAAACGATTCCAATAAGACATGACATAAGGTATATAGATAGATACAACATCCTGTTGATACAAGGCATGTATAGCTCTATTGTTGTTGAATGGACCAAAAGAAAAACACATCTTTACTACTGATGAGTCAACAGGTGTAATCAAAGGTAGGTTCTGAGGGTTTTAACATGTTCCTGAATAATAAAGCAACACCTGAAGAAATGGCATCTAAAACAATTGCAACATCTTTAGGCGTTTAAGGGATCTTATGAAGTGATAAGAATTAGTAATAATTAAGTAAAAGACCCTCTGCATTTACAAGTTGGCTCAACAATAAGATATTATTTCAGAACCAATATTCTAAAAACAAAGATTTATTTTATACAATATGTGCCGATTATTCCAGATATAATATAGCCTACGTGTGGGGAGAACTTATGCTTCTAAATGAACGACAGTGACTAGAAAACCTGACGATGAAAAGCGTAGTTTCACTGGAACTTTGTCAATATTATAATTGCAAACCAACATGAAGTTAAGGCCACCAGAAGACATGATGAGGAATAAAGTTCCACATAGAAGTGGGTGTTCTGAGGAAGTGTTTTATCAAATTGATCTTAATAGTATTTAAGGTAGGAATGTCCAGAAAATTCAGCTCACCATACTCATAAGTGTTCATTACAACAGTTTTCCTAATTAATGGGTACGGTTTCTCCACAGAAAGTTACAAATCATCTGGTCTGTAGAAAGGGTTCTACATGGAACCCTAAAGAGTTCTGCCTTGGACCAAAGAGGTTCTACCTGCAACCGAAAAGGGTTCTTCAAAGGGTTCTCCTATTGCGACAGCCGAAGAACCCTTTAAGGCTCTAGATAGCACCTTTTTTTCCAAAGAGTGTAGTGTTGCTATGCCCACTCCACGACAACACTTCAACCGTCAAAATAAATTATGTCATGGAGCATCACCATGGCGATGATTATTTGTGAGAGGGGGTAATTGAAAGTAGGTTCTGAGGGTGTTATCATGTTCCTGAATGATAAAGCAACATCGACAATCCACAAGAGTGACATAATGACATATGGGGTTCCATTTGTTTGGCTTCTAACTATTACAGAGGATGTCTGTATCTGAAATGTCACCTGACAGTATACAGTGAATAGGATGCCATTTCAGACACAGACTATTCTAGTCTGGTGGAGTAATAGATTGGTATTCTGCCTAGATACGACTATCACTTACCTGATTGGTTATGTTAACTTTTCTATGAGCTTATAATATAAACTCCAACGTGAAAGGTACGGTTTACTTGAATTTTAATCATGTCAGCATTTTTTGTTCGTTTTTCTTCCTTCTTCTTCACCAGTCCACTTAAACTGGTCTTATTTATTTCCCTGGGCTTCACCCCAGTACCCCCTAGTGGCTGGAATACAACTGTATTAAATCCCTTACAAAACCCTCCTGCAAAAATGTAATGTTGTCCCAAACATTTCACTGGCCTCAAAACAAACACAGAGGACGTAAGTACTGGTTATGAGAACACCTGGGAAAAGTGGACTAACACCCCTGTAACTATAGAGACTTGCCCAGTCTATCTTTATGGGCAAAGACGCAACTCCCACTAAACATTAATACACTGTGATTAGAAAAGTCAAAACAAGAACATTTAAACACATCTGAGCATCTCTAGTTCGTATCCTCTAGTTCGAGCTTGGCAGCCCTAAAGTGTAATAGGTTAGGATGTCTCTGGGCCTCCTCTGCCGGGCTGAACAGCGGGGCAAGGTCTTGGGTGACCCCAATGAATCAGTCCATTTCATCATGAGATGATTGAGCCTCTGAGCCCTCAGCTGTTTCCATATTTACCCCCATCCTCTCCGGGGTCTCCCCGAGAACAGGCTGGCACTCCTTCACAGTGACGTTTCTATCAGTCTGACCCTGTTCCTCACTATTCTCTGATACTATCTGTGCGCTACTCTGTCTGCTCTTCATCCCTACATGGCCCACACTGGATAATAATCCTCATCTGAGCTCTCAGACTCAGCACTCCCAGCATTTGACTGCTTTTGCTGGGGTGGTTCCTTTCTCCACAGACCTCTACTTGGTGCTTTAACTGGTTTCTCAAATGGTAGGGAATTACATGACATGAGCATATTGCGATGCAGAACCCTGGCCCTGCCTGTACCCCTCTCAGGTTTGACCTCATAGACAGGGCTGTCATCACCTTTCCTGCTTACCACCATGTGTATTTGGTCCTCCCAGTGTGATCTTAGCTTTCCCGGTCCCCCACGTTCTGACATGTTTCTCACCAGTACCTGATCCCCTGAGACCAGAACCCAACTAACTTTGCTGTTGATTTCTCCATGTTTCTAATGGCGATGTCAAAGGCTTCCTCCATCTGTTGCTGCCATCCTGGTCTGATTCCTCCTGTTCTTTTATCTGTAATCCAAAGACAAGGTCAACAGGTAGCAGTGGAGCCAATCCATATAGCAGGAAATACACTGAGAACCCAGTAGCATCACTGCTGGTACAATTATATGCATGAATGACCTTGTTTAGATAATCACCCCAGTTGAATGACCTTGTTTAGATAATCACCCCAGTTGAATGACCTTGTTTAGATAATCACCCCAGTTGAATTACCTTGTTTAGATAATCACCCCAGTTGAATGACCTTGTTTAGATAATCACCCCAGTTGGCATTTTTCTCTTCATCTAGTGTGTCCTACATTGACAATAGTGTAGGTTAAATCTCTCCACCGGATTCCCCTGTGGATGATATGGAGAGGTTCAAGAATGGGCTATTCCCGTACAGTTCTGCAAGGCTCTGAGTAACTGATTTTCAAACTCTCTTCCCTGAACATGATGACACAAAGCCAAACTCTCTTCCCTGAACATGATGATACAAAGCCAAACTCTCTTCCCTGAACATGATGACACAAAGCCAAATTCTCTTCCCTGAACATGATGACACAAAGCCAAACTCTCTTCCCTGAACATGATGACACAAAGCCAAACTCTCTTGCCTGAACATGATGACACAAAGCCAAACTCTCTTGCCTGAACATGATGACACAAAGCCAAACTCTCTTCCCTGAACATGATGACACAAAGCCAAACTTTGGGGAAAAATCACCTCAAAGTTTTTTTGCTCCAGTTGTCCTTGACTTATTTCTGGTGGGGTAGGCTCGGGCAAATGTTGTAAAGTTATCTACAATAACTCAAATGTACTGACTTATTTCTGGTGGGGTAGGCTCGGGCAAATGTTGTAAAGTTATCTACAATAACTCAAATGTACTGACTTATTTCTAGTGGGGTAGGCTTGGGAAAATGCTGTAAATTTATCTTCAATAACTAAAATGTACTCGTAGCCCCCTCTGCTTTTCTACGAATGTAAATACTCAATTGAAATCATCTGGAGAGGAGCTGTCGCTCGTACATGTTGCATTGAGGCCCTAGTTATTACACTGGCTTTCTTTTGTTTGATACACTTGCACACTTTAGTGAGTGTTCCATGTCATGTTGCATGCGCAGCCAATAAAAGTGTTCTGGTGCTAAGTTCAACACTCTTTCTGTTCCTAGATTGGCCATTTCAGTGTGTAAGTACATGTAAATCAGTGTTCTGTGCTGACTTGGTACCATCACTTGGGTTCTTTTTGCTGTTTTCCTTTGTGATAATCCCTCTGGTGAGACATGGAGCCTGTTCCACTCTTGCAGTAACTGTTTTCCAGAGGTGGGACCAAGTCAAGTCCCAAGTCAAGACAGGCAAGTCCGAGTCAAGTCTCAAGTTCTAAACTTTGAGCTTTGAGTCCTAAACTAGTCATAATGTGCTCTTCACCAAATGTAATACAATTTCATATTTACAAAATATAAAATATATATATTTATAAAAATCTGTAAGAGGTAAGCATATTAAACAGATGTTAGAACTATCGAGGATCGCTATGGGGCGCAGTCGGGCAATGTAGGCTTGTACACAATCGCCCAACCTTAACACACACACACACACACACCCTATCTGTGTGTAGTAACAGTATGCTAACATATGTCAATGGTTTTAGGAAC
This sequence comes from Thymallus thymallus, assembly GCA_023634145.1. Classification (NCBI taxonomy): domain Eukaryota; kingdom Metazoa; phylum Chordata; class Actinopteri; order Salmoniformes; family Salmonidae; genus Thymallus; species Thymallus thymallus. The sequence continues at coordinate 22,707,792 of CM042394.1, read as the reverse complement.
AGTAGTAACATCAGGCAGGATTTAGGCTACCAACTGCCTAGCCAGTTGTAGCTCAATCTTGGGTGCAATGATCACGTTCCCGCACTGATTGACTGTGTGGAGGCTCATCAATCCTATACTTACAACTTGTGCTAAGTTAAGATATTATAGTGAATTAAATCAACCAGACTGAGAGGTAAACTTCAACGTGTCTTTATTCCATCAATGTCCGTGCAGCCCCCTTCACATTCTTACTGACGTGGACATCCCCTTTACTTGGATATGTCAACCTGACATACACAACAGCACTTATTCTTAATCTGTATAACAACCTTTATGTTATCAAGAAACAACTGAAATATGTTCAATGTCTTAATATTACTGTTGTCCTAATGGACTTTTCTGTTTTTCTTATTAACAAAACATTCTGCACTTCGTCTTTTCTCAACATAACTCAAACATTCAGAGTCTTCGCATTAGTCCTTTTCACTTGTCATTTTTCAGTTTATACTGAATATATAACCCCTGTTCCTCTTCTCCTCCTCCTCTCTCAGTTCCACTCTGCCCCAGTGTTTTCCTGCAGTCGACCAGAACCAGCAGTAAAGCGGTACCGGGCTTATGACCTGGGGACTCCGGGAGTGGAGGGGAACGGGCTAGCTGTGTCCTGTTGGCCGCAATACGTTTTTAAATGTTTATCATTAAACCAAATATTTGATTAATTTGATTAACATGCCAGCAACTTTGATGAAAAAAACATGAGTGCTAGGTCGTCACTAGTTACCACAGCCACAAAGTCATAAACCACGCCCATTTCAACAATTAATCTTCTTAAAATGTAATCTTGAACCTAACCTTAACCACACTGCTAACCTTATGCCTGACCCTAACCTTAAAATCAAAAAAGCAAATGTTTGTTTCCATGAATTTCTACGATATACATTTTTTACTTTGTGGTTGTGGTAACGATTTTTAAAGAAATACATTTTCATTTCCATTACATATTAGAAGGCAATCGCTGGGAATTAATTATTGGGTTAATTTACAGGAACATGAGGTGTCTCACCCCACAAAAAGGGTGCTACAGAAAAGTTGTGAGCATGAATGTGGACAGAATAAAAGCTTTGGATGGGTGGGTGATAAGCAAGCGAGGTAGATGGGATTGTATGGCAGGGACTTTAGCGCCACGGTACCTATCCCTGTGAGTCCACCATAGCTACTAACAGCTCCAGTAGTTGATTTACAAGTGTTGGAGAGAGTACGGAAAGACAGAGGGGTTGATCCATCTGTTGTTATTTAGTAGACTGGAAACTGTAAATCAGTATTTTCTGCTCATATACACACATATATCAAAAGACCCAAGGACAGGTCGGACTGGATCTGCCTTTGTTGAATAACAAAGTGGGGTGGCTGTCAGGAGACGTATTACAGACCTCCTGGATGTGTACATGGCAGAGCTGATGGTCGTACTGTTGGCCTTGCAGTGGGTGGAGGAAGTCAAGACAGACAGAGTAGTTATATGTTCTGACTCATGTGCTGTGTTGATGAGTCTGCAATCATTTAACTCACATAGCAGACAAGGCCTGCTATATGAGGGAATTCAAATTCAGTGAGGCAATGAGGCACACAGCAATGACATTTAGACGTCGCTTCGGCCATTGTTGCAAACCGGATGTCAGTTCACACAACAATCGCTGCTTCCTGGTTATGAAACCCGGAAGCTGAAAATAGCCTATTAATGGAGGAAAATGAAGTGTGTTAATGTAACCGGTACCTTTCTGCGTTGTGTTCTGGTAAGGTGTAGGTGGAAGGCAAGGCTCTGCACACAATTCTGCCGGTTGTCTCTCTTTTAATGACTGCATGGAATGGATACAAATACAAGGCAAAAGTTAATGCTGCCGTCTGGACACCATACAAGTATATTTTCCTCTCCTCATCACGCTCTGAGCAAACTCACAACAAAATATATTGTACAAAATGTACATGTTCATATTTTCAAAAGACTCACATTTCGTTTTATAAATGTTGTACACCAATAAACTAATAATTTGCTAATAAGTACTAAATATTTCCTAGAGAGTGTACTATTGTACCATTATACCTGAGGCATACTAATGAAGCAACAACGCCATTTGACATGACCGGACAGGTAACAAAATGAACGACAGCTAACTAGGCACATTAAACATGAAATACAAAATCGTCACTGTTACAACATACCTGCATGGAATGGATACAAATACATGGCAAAAGTGAATGTCGCCGTCTGGACTCAATACAAGTATATTTGCCTGATAAAAGACAGTGCAGAATGCCCGTGAGAAAATGGTCAGAAAACTCGCGCTGTCTCCACCTGAAGGAGACTCTCCCGCCGCCAAGCTAACGACAGCTGGGCTAGCCTTGCAAAGTTGCACTCGAACATTATCCCCATTCACATGAATATATATTTCTATAAACGTAATGCAACACTAAATCAGTGGCAATATAATTTTTGCTTGTCTTTTCTTGTGCATTTGTGAACATGTGCATTCAAAAGACCGGAGCATACATAACACATACTACTCCTCATCACGCTCTGAGCAAACAGGAGTAAAAGCGTTGTTCCCGTTAATGACGTAACAGCATTAACACAATTTAGAAAAGAAATACACTACTTTCAAGAGTGAACTATTTTATTGTAATACATCTCAAAATAACCTTAAAATAATAAATGAAAGGAAATATGAGGGATTTTCGGTGAAATACATAAAGTATATTTTACACCTGTTACATTAACACTAAAGATATCTATCACTACCCACCTTCAAGCCCTCCTGGAACGCTTGAATAAGTATTTCCCAGAGGATAGAACTCCGGAACAATTCTGGGGTCTAATTTTAAGTAATCATGTAGATGTTAATACATTTAAGCCAAACAACTGTTGGTCTGCTTAACATGCACTTGTTTTATGTTAAGAACCATCTCATTTAAAATGTATCTGAGATATTGTAATGGCTGGACTTGCACTCCGGGTGGCAGCACTGGGGAGGTTGGAATTCACAGCATCGTACCGGACATCCTCATCCTCTTTCTGGGGTTGAGACAGTTGGACAGGAGTACAGAGGCACTTTCTGGTTATTGGATTAAGAGAGGTGGACATTGGCGTAGTGAACGTTGTCATTCACTGGACTGAGTCTCAGACAATATCAGCATACCTTGGGACTATTGTGCCAGGCAAGATTAATCGAGCACTGATTAAAAGATCTGAAAGAAAACAAATACTTTGACCTCAACTCACCTGTCCATTCCCTGCTGTGTCTTTTACACAAATTAATGAATCAATCATTGAATAACAGTCAAGTTAGTAATAAATCAAAATGATAAAGATAAGTCCTAGAAAGATGCTCACCTGAACATCATGAAGCCAGAGAGACAGAGGATGAGAACCATCTTTTTGGAGCATACTTATTCTAGAAGAGGCCTCTAGTCCATCTAAAAATATATATTTAATGGATTTAATTTATTGATCTATTAAATACATGAATACACCAAGTATTGTTTAAACATTATGCAATTATTTCGTGGATAATAGGAGTTCATTAAATAAGATACAGATCTGAACACCCCAAACCCACCTCACACACACAACACTCCTACTCTGAGACTTGATACATATGGATCCAGAGCTACATATTACGCTACACAGGTTACCATGGTAATCAGACTTAGTAAACTGTTAGAGAATGGGAGATGGATGACTCTTAACAAGAAGTTTTCGATTGAAACTTTATTTAGGGATCTGGAACCGGTGCAGGAGATGAGGGAGATAAAAGACGACATGTTTGTTCTTACCGGTGGTTTTTCAGTGACTCTGAATAACCAAAGCTCTTTCCACATAAACTGGAGTAAGGTGTGTAGTCAGGGTGAAATCTTGAGCTAAACTCACCGATCACAGCTATAAGGCTTCTCTCCCGTGTGTATGCGCTGGTGTCTAGTCAGGTTTCCTGAATTATTGAAGCTCTTCCCACACTGATCACAGCTATAAGGCTTCTCTCCTGTGTGTATGCGCTGGTGTATAGTCAGGACTCCTGAATGATTGAAGCTCTTCCCACACTGATCACAGCTATAAGGCTTCTCTCCTGTGTGTATGCGTTGGTGTGTAGTCAGGTGTTCTGACTTCCTGAAGCTCTTCCCACACTGATCACAGCTATAAGACTTCTCTCCTGTGTGTATGTGTTGGTGTCTAGTCAGGGCTCCTGAATGATTGAAGCTCTTCCCACACTGCCCACAGATATATGGCTTCACTCCTGTGTGTATGTGTTGGTGTCTAGTCAGGGCTCCTGAATGATTGAAGCTCTTCCCACACTGACCGCAGCTAAAAGGCTTCTCTCCTGTGTGTATGCGTTGGTGTGTGGTCAGGGATTCAGAACGATTGAAGCTCTTCCCACACTGATCACAGCTATAAGGCTTCTCTCCTGTGTGTATGCGTTGGTGTGTAGTCAGGTGTCCTGAATTCCAGAAGCGCTTCTCACACTGAACACAGCTATAAGGCTTCTCTCCTGTGTGTATGCAATGGTGTTTAGTCAGGTTTCCTGATTGATTGAAGCTCTTCCCACACTGATCACAGCCATAAGGCTTCTCTCCTGTGTGTATGCGTTGATGTGAATTCAGGGATCCTGAATGACTGAAGCTCTTCCCACACTGATCACAGCTATAAGGCTTTTCTCCGGTGTGTATGCGTTGGTGTTTAGTCAGGTTTCCTGATTGATTGAAGGTCTTCCCACACTGATCACAGCTATAAGGCTTCTCTCCTGTGTGCATGCGTTTATGTGAAGTAAGGGATCCTGAATGACTGAAGCTCTTCCCACACTGACCACAGCTATAAGGCTTCTCTCCTGTGTGTATGCGTTGGTGTGTGGTCAGGGCTCCTAATTGATTGAAGGTCTTCCCACAATCAAAGCAGGGGTAAGGCCTCTCCCCTGTATGAATTCTCTGATGAGATTTTAAGGTTTTATATGCAGCAAAACTCTTCCCACACTGAGAGCAGTGGTACGGTTTCTCTCCGGTGTGAATCTGCTTGTGAATTAACAATTCCTTCTGTTTGGCAAATCTCTTCCCACAGTCAGAGCAGCAGTGGTGAGGTTTCTTCCCTACACGTCTCTGCTGGTGTTTCTTGGGGTGTTCTGATCTGGAGAGACTCTTCTCTTTCTTGTCAGCATCATTATATTGTTGAGGCTCCCCAGATGATAAGCCCCTCCCACTGAGAGAGCAATGATTAGGGATGTTCCCTGTGAAACAAAGATACTGAGTTCAGACAAAGTTTGCATGTGAAAAGTATTTCTAAGATGCATACTTTCAGTTTTTCTGAATTCACTGCACTCACGCAAAATAAGTTAGCTTGCGCCACTTGTGCTAGCACATGCACAGATCAAATACACCGCTATGACTCTGATTAAAGTGTTTACATGTTTTTAAAGGAGTATGCTTACTTCGGTTATGATCTTACACCAATTAAGATAATCAGAGTAAGCTCCTATTACCCCTGTCATAAGCAAATTTGTGGCTGATTTAAAGGACTATTTAACCAATGTAAACTAGTGGTTTTGTTGTATTCAGTTTTCCCCTGTTACGGTCAACCCTATTACTTTATTAAACACATTGGCACCTACTATAGTTTTTATTTTTCATTAACCTCTTGATGGGAAAACATGTTTATTATTAAGTTGAACACATTCTCTTCACAACATAATGTTCAAATAAGTTTTTGGGGGACCAAGTTACACTTCTCAAAATTGGGTGGAACGACCAGATATTTTCACCAATATATAAATTAACAAATGAGTTGTTACAGAAGCAGACTGTAGTCTAATCCACATACCATGGTTCTTGCTTAATGAAATCAAATCGCCATATTCCTCTTTTCCTTCTTCTCTCTCAGTTCCACTCTGCCCCGACGTTTTCCTGCAGTCGACCAGAACCAGCAGTAAAGTACCGAGAGGTGGTCGACCTGGGGACTCCAGGAGGGTGGAGGGGGACGGGCTAGTTTTGTCCTGTTGGCGGCAAGAAGTATTCAACATAGATTAACACTACACCAAATATCTTATTAATTGAGTCTAAATATCTGATTGATTTGGGTGCATCCCTTGAATATCTCCTTTTACCTGAAATGTTAAATTGTTCATTAGAACCCACAAATCTAAGAGCATTGGATTGGTGGAGACATGAGCTAGTTTCCACCAAATATCTTATACCAGTCATTTCCTTTCAAACAGTGAGGAAGAGGCGAAGCGAGATGGATAACTGGACCCAAAATCTGGCTTCTGCCTTATTTGATTGAATATACATTTCGTAACGAGTGGGGTTGTTATGAGTGTATTGGTAAAAGTAGGATACGTGAGATCCCAGCAACAAAAAAAACACTTTATATGGGAGTAGTGCCTGATCTTGACACAGGTCTTGGTAGTGGTGGTCAGCTAGTGAAGAGGTCCTTACGTATTCACATCACATCTCCTAGGCTAGTCATCTCCCTACTGAAAGCCAAATAAAAACAATCATATGAAAATGTAATCAAGTTTGATGACATTTTAAGTCCAAAAATCCAGAGAAAGATGGTAAATCAAACCCAGAACGAGCTAGAGAGGCAAACTGTTCCTGGTGGCGATGCCTTAGCTAGCAGCGCTGCTAATCCCGCCAGTTCAGCATCAACACCGGCACCTCCACTAGCTAGTAGGCCGACTAGCGAGTCAGACTCAGCGGGAGAGGGAGATGGGGGAGGGGGATAGTGCATCCACTGACGAAGTGCTCGGAGCAGGTGCAATTTGCAGGTCAAGAACAAGCAAACGTATAACCCCTGGCTTGTCATTTATAATTCAAAGTGGGGCTGTACAACATGCAGAAAGGTAGGGAGCTTGGTTCTAGAAACTACTGGAGGGATTCAACTAGCTAAAGAGTGGATGGAATGTACAGTAACATCCTCTGCCTCAGACATAAAACAAACAGCCCTCAGAAAAAAGGTTTTTCAACATGCCCCAACGAAAGCACATTTGGTGGCAGCAAGCCTTGTAGACAAGGCTAAAGAGGACACCCAGGTTATAGTTAACACTCAAAATAAAAATAGACACTTGATAGAGGAATTTGTATGTTAAAGATAATGACTAAAGTGTTCCACCCTGAAATTGTATAACTGTGTGAATTCAGATAGAGCTATATGACAATAATCCAATAATGTGTGTGATTACATAGGTTTAAGACTAGGACATTGTGTTGATAGTTTGCAATAAAAGCAGGGTGTAGTTGAGGAGAGAAGAGGAACTCTTGACAAACAACTCATGATGACAACTGAAATCAATAACAGGAAGGGTGAAGGGAACGGTTAGGAGGTGTTATATGACAGAAATGTATGTGTATAAAAGATGTGCCCTGAACTTGAGCGGGCAGAGCTCTCTGAAAAAACTACTGATCTATTGCAGACTGGGGCTTTGTCTAATTCTTGTTTAAACCAGAGCCTTACAACCTCTGGGAATTATTCAAAGTTTGAGTGATAGTTGAGTTCAACCATTGAGACAGCAAAATTCTTGTGACAACACTACAGCCAGTCTTCAGAACAGCCTTAGAAGGAGGCTAAACGTCACAGCCACAGGCCCTCTCATGGCTTTGAGCAAGAAATGTACTCTCAGGAGTTAAATGGACTTGACATGGGGAAAGTCATTGTGGGAGGTTTTGAAAACTGAGGTAGGACTTCATTTTTATATTTTATTTATGTGCTTCATATTATCACATAGACGGGAGGCCTATATATTCTGATATGTGAGGTAATCTGAATATGTGCTTCATATTATCACATAGGCAGGAGGCCTATATATTCTGATATGTGTGTTCTGATTTATTTGAAGTTATATTCTGATATTTTCATATTTGTTCTACTGCTACATTGATTATATGACATTCGGGTCTTGTAAGCCCCACAGCTGAGTATGTGTGGATATGCATATGGCGGGTGTTCTGCAGTGTCTTCAAAAAATGTTGCTGTACATTGATTTCTAGAAATGTTCCTATAAGAAATACGGACTTACTCAATTATGTTGGCATACTGCAGTGACATCTAAAATGCTTTGGAAAGTGCTGTCCGTTTACCACCATAGATAGTCGTATACTTAGTCTGATGCGTTGTGTTTGATACTTTTTTTCTCAACCTGTCAAGATCCCCTCCGATGACAAACCCTCTCGCACCTCCCGAAATACAAATTAAGCACTGCGATATAGACCTTTGATTTAGTGGCTATGGTAACACGTGTATCTGCCCTCTCATTACTATAATGGTCCCATCTGATCTTGCCTCTTTCCCGACAGCCTTCCATTTTTGAAGACATTTATTTTCTTTGTTAGAACGGCCACTTGAGTATCTGGTCAAATAATGGCTAATGTGTTTGAAATCAGTGAAGGAATGTGAACACTTTGGGAGGAAGGAGAGATAATTAGGTCATAGTCACATATTCCTAAATATGATATAGTAGCAGGCTACTTTGTTGAAGAAAAAATAAATCCTAAAGTTTTACCGTCATGTTTTTTTTTGTCCAGACGTTTAAACAGAACACAGGAATGTGGAGGATCAAACATGATAACTAAACCTATAACTTTTATACAGCACAGCAGACCTATAATGTTAAAACCAGACTTACCCGATTCATTGTGGAAGCTATCGTTTCTTTGTATAATATGGAATGTTGTAGGCTACAGTACAGTTAGGCTGCTGCTGCTTCTTCTTCTTCTTCTTTAAGGTTCATAGCAGACTACAACTATTTTTGTATTGCCGCCACCTACTGTACGGGTAGTGAACGAAATATAAAAAAAATCCATTGCTGGAAATTTTCACGCGTATAAAACGTACTTCCGGTCCGGCGTTTGTTGTGTTAATTCACTTCCGCCAAAATGGAAAGCCAAACATTTGTACCGAAATTCACAACCTCCTTGGTCAACCTTCCAAGATTAACATCCTCAGATGTCGTTCGTTTAGTTGAGCAGCATTCCTCCACAGCCCCTTCAAAGCTGGAGCGAGGATATAAATTATTATTTGAAATTGTTTTATCTACAACTAGGAAGGTAAGTGGCTAACCTAGCTAGTTGACGTTATGCTAGTTTAGCATCAGCAAAACATCTTTAGTTATCGTAGCTCAGTGTTGTATGACTTGTCCATCTGGAGGAGCAGACAGTAAGTGCAGTCCACAAAGTCACTCAAATGTAGGCAGTAGAGTCCGGAGGTGAGGGTGATCATTGACTGTAAAGAGGTGCGGTGCCAGAGCCCATCATCCCTGTTTACGACGTTAGACACTGACAGAAAAGTAGTTATAATCTCTAACCCTACAATATTACATGCTCATCCAGATGGGCAAGGAGTGTAAATAACCATAAAGGAAATATAAATGGATATTACAATGTTGGCAGAATTTATTTGTGAATCTAAAAGTTCTAATTTTCTTTTTGTATAAATACACATTGTGAAGAACCTTTGTTTTGAAGCCCAACATTTTTTACATTGTTTGGGGCTTATGGGTAATCAATGCTGTGGACGATTTATGTGCAAGAAGATAAAGGATGTACAAAATGGTTAATTTAGCGCCCTTTGTTGAGTAAGGAGAACAATGTTGGTAGAACTAGTTCTTACTAAGAAGCATTCCTTTGTAACAAGTACTTGTTTAATTTGTGGGGCCTGTGTGGACGGAACATATATCGACAGGATTCCTTGTATTGTCTCTGCTGTAAAATCCCTGAGTCCCAAAACGCATTCAGCTGCACTCACAGTTGATGCCTACTTTCTCAGATTTCTTCGTTTGCGCTGTGCATTTTAAAACCAATGCAATAAACCAGGGGCGCCACTTTTGTTTTAGAAGTGGGGGGGAAATAACCTGTCTGGGGGTCCGCCCCCTGAATATTGATGGGCATCTAAAGGTAATTTCCCACATATTTACACAATCCCATATGCCGTCTCCATATAGAACAAAAAGTAAGCAAAAATGCCCCTAGTCATCAAGCTAGGTAAGAGATCATACAAAAACATATTTAAGTTATTAATAAAACTGAACTAGATCAAAGGTAATTCAATAATAAATATTGTGTTGCACCTTTAACCAATAGCCTAACAAATGAACGATGCGTTGTGCATAAAAACAGCCCTTAGCCGTGGTATATTGGCCATATACCACACCCCCTCGTGCCTTATTGCTTAGTTAGAGTGAGTATCTGGTCATATAATGGACAATCTGACTTTCAAATCAGTGGTGTACACTTTGGGAGGAAGGAGAGATAATTAGGTCATAGACACAGATTCATAAACATGATATAGTAGTAGGCTACTTTGTTCAAGAAAATAAATCCCAACAAGATTTCCCGTCTTGTTTTTTTTTTAGTCCGGACATTTAAACAGAACACAAGAATGTGGTGGATCAAAGATGATGAAAACTAGGCCTAGACATTTCATACAGCACAGCAGACCTATACTGTTAAATAGAAACCAGACTTGCCGGTGTTGAGCCCAAAATCTCCCCCTGCCAGAATTCTCCCCTCTTCACGTTCTTCATTGCTGCGACTTACTAGTTGAGATTTCTGCTCTTCACTCCGTTGTCAGTTTAGCCTACATTTCACTGATATTAGTAGCAGAAAATATTTTTGTCTGCAAAGTTTTCAATTTGGCTATTTGTTTCATGTGTATTCAGTGGTGGTTCACGTCCCCACCCATTGTACAGTTGTTATATTATATCACATGCAATATTGTAAGTAATTATTGGACGTAGGCATTCACTCAGGAATGCATATTAGTATCCTGCCAGTTGCACCTTTTCTCATTGCTTTTAGTATATCGAATGTGCAATAAGTGCAGTTGTCTGTAATTAAACCCTGCGCACTAAAGACTGTATTTTAAGGGAATTACTATTAATACCCCAAATGATATCATACACACATTTAGCTATTAAAGTATCTCTTCCTGTCATTTACCTGTACAGTTTGTGTAACCATGCAAGTATTCACTTATCTGTAAATATAACTGTATACCTAACTGTACAGCTAATTTAACCATGCAAAATTTTCACTTACCTGTTCATTTAGCCAGTCTGTCTATTAAGTAAACTATTATTACCCTCGCTCATATCATACGCATTTTTAGCTACTGAAGTATTTCTCTGCCATCGACCTGTATAGTATAGTTAACCATCCAACATCCACCAATGTATAGTGTACATATTCAGCCAACCACCCATACTATGCAATGTCCTTTTATAGCTTTTTTTTGCACTCCAGATATCTTGTATTTCTATACTTTTTCATACTGCCGCTCTAGGTATCATGTACCGTGTATCTGTCTTTTGTGTACTTTCGTTGTGGCATTTTGCACCTGCCCTGTGTTTTTGTTGTAGCTGCTTGACAATGAAATTTCCCCCCCGGGGGATCAATAAAGTATCTATCTATCTATCTATCTATCTATCTATCTATCTATCTATCTATCTATCTATCTATCTATCTATCTATCTATCTATCTATCTATCTATCTATCTATCTATCTATCTATCTATCTAATCAAATGACATTCGTATAACATAAACTGTCATTCCTAATGTATGCCAGAATAACACTCACTTGTTACATCATGAAAGACATGACCTTGTATGATCTGGGTCTTGAATGTGAACCAGTACTCAGCTGAGTCACTCTCAGGTCTGTGATTCTCAGGGTGCAGTCATTCACTCTATCCCCATAGTACTCCACACGATCATCATTCTGAGATTTCACAACAGACCTTCTACAGTATAGAACCATGATGTCTCTGTGACTGTATGACCTCTGGGATATGTGTAAGAGCAGGACAGATCCACTGTTGACCCCTTCAAGGCACAGATACTCTGAGGGGTGTAAGTCACACTCTAGCCATCCTGACCCAGTACCACTGAAACAGTCACACAACAAAAGGACATTAAATTAGGCATAAACCTATTAGCTCACACAGAAAGTGTTTGTCAACACTTTGTTGCCGTAGTTGCTGAGTTCAGTGTGAATTACAACCATGGAGAAGCATCTGTAGCGGCCCCTCGGATTTATTGATCAAGACGCAGGGAGTTTCAAACGGGTGTCGATTTATTTCTTCACAAGCACCGTGGACATCGTGAACACCATGAACACCGTGAAAACTACAGAATAAAACAGAAGAAATACAAAATGCTTCTATGTAGCTTCACAAAGAATTTGCACATAAATCGTGTTCACATATTACTCATTTTCCTTCATACGTCATTCCGCTCTCCAAGGGCGCTAATCAAGAGTTTCCGTCATCAGCTCTCTAGCTCGACACACCCTCACAGTTCGGAGCTCGTAGAAATAACATGTACGAACAATACAAAAATAATAAAGTAAATCACAATGTAAACTCTTTCTTTACAAGATTCAAATAGATGAACATGATAAATAACTAATGTGTTTACAAGTTTTTTACCGTTCTTCCAACGACACGTGAGCACCACATTGTGAAGAGAGTAGCACGAAGTTTAGCATCACAAAAAAAAACACATCAGAAGAAAACGGCGCGCTTTTCAAAAATAAAAGCAGAACAGACAACTGACACTGTAGAACTATAATGTATTATTAACATATAAATATAATACTGTGTAGGAGAATATTAATGCAATTTATCAGACATTTACAGCATCACTGACAGTTGCTGAGAGATGTGTGTAAACCACAGGCCTACAGACGTGCTCAAATTTGTTGGTACCCTTACAGCTCATTGAAATAATGCTTAATTCCTCCTGAAAAGTGATTAAATTAAAACCTATTTTATCATGTATACTTGCATGCCTTTGGTGTGTCGTAGAATAAAACAAAGAATCTGTGAAAAGAGCTAAAAGGGCCTAGACACATTTGTTGGTACCCCTTTAAAATATATAATAAATAATTGGATTATAGTGATATTTCAAACTGATTAGTTTCTTTAATTAGTATCACACGTCTCCAACCTTGTAATCAGTCATTCAGCCTATTTAAATGGAGAAAAGTATTCACTGTGCTGTTTGGTATCATTGTTGCACCACACTGAACATGGACCAGAGAAAGCAAAGGAGAGAGTTGTCTGAGGAGATCAGAAAGAAAATAATAGACAAGCATGGTAAAGGCTACAAGACCATCTCCAAGCAGCTTGATGTTCCTGTGACAACAGTTGCAAATATTATTAACAAGTTTAAGGTCCATGGAACTGTAGCCAACCTCCCTGTGCGCGGCCGCAAGAGGAAAATCGACCGCAGGTTGAACAGAAGGATAGTGCGAATGGTAGAAAAAGAACCAAGGATAACTGCCGAAGAGATACAAGCTGAACTCCAAGGTGAAGGTTTCTGAGCGCACCATCCGTGAAACGTGTGTGTGTATAAAAGGATTTGCTTGGCACTCGAGCAGCAGAGCTCTCTGAATAAACTTCTGATCTATTGCAGACTGGGGCTTTGTCTAATTCTTGTTTAAACCAGAGCCTTACAACCTCTGGGAATTATTCAAAGTTTGAGTAATAGTTGAGTTCAACCATTGAGACAGCAAAATTCTCGTGACAGGAAGACACCTTCAACTGCAGGTCTGAATGATTCTAATTCATTATTACAATGAGATATGATATATTACCTGTGACTGTCAGAGTTGTTCCAGGGAAGCTGTACCCCATTCTGAATACTGTGTTTTAAGTCTGAACTTGTACTCAGCTGATCTCTCTCTCTCAGGTCTGTGATTCTCAGGTTTAAGTCTTTCTCTTTAGTTCCAAGGTACTCAGCACCACCTGTATTCTCTGGTACAGAGTTCAGGAGTTTAGGAGCCTCATTACATTCCTCTTGGATTTACCAGTTTGGTTCTGATACTACATGATAACTTGGATGTTTATCTGTGGAGGGCAGTTCCACTGTTGAGCCCTTCATAGCAGACACTCTGATGGGTGTACGTCATGTTGAAAGAGTTCTGACCCAGAACACCTAAAGCAGTTGTATTCCTATTTCTTCAATTATTATTGCACTGAACAAAAATATAAATGCAACAATTTAAGATTTTACTGAGTTACAAGTTCATATAAAGAAATCAGTCAATTGTTATAAATTAATTAGGCCCTGATCTATGGATTTCACATGACTGGGAATACAGATATGCATCTGTTGGTAACAGATACCCTTAAAAAAGGTAGTCAGTATCTGGTGTGACCACCATTGGCCTCATGCAGTGCGACACATCCTTCACATTATTTTTGTATTGAATACAAGTGTCGTGGAAAATACCACCAGGGACTCAAAGTCAAACTGAAATGAATAATGATTTATTATCAGCAAGCTGGAGAGGTTCCAACAAACGTAATACACCATAGTACACGTCAGTAGGGAACTCTTTCAGGACAGTCCTGTTAGTTGTCTTATATTCTGCTTTAAGACAAGTTATATTTTCATGATTTACATTATTCATCATTAACGTTTGGTTCCTGCATGTGACTGGCACCGCCCCCTTATAGAAAATATTCTGGGCGTTCTGCCAAAAGGTCTGAGGAGGGGGTCATGACCGTCTCCCCCTCATGTCTCATCCATACACCTACATAAATACTCTTGGCATTCTCTCAACCAGCTTCACCTGGAATGCTTTTCCATCAGTCTTGAAGGAGTTCCCACATATGCTGAGCACTTGTTGGCTGCTTTTCCTTCACTGCGGTCCGACTCATCTAAATTTAGTTGAGGTTGGAACCAAAAATCTCAAATTTGGACTCCAGACCAAAGGACAAATGTTCACTGGTCTAATGCCCATTGCATTGCAAGTCTCTTCTTCTTGTTGGTGTCCTTTAGAAGTGGTTTCTTTGCAGCAATTCGACCATGAAGGCCTGATTTACACAGTGTCCTCTGAACAGTTGATGTTGAGATGTGTCTGTTACTTGAACTCTGTGAAGCATTTATTTGGGCTGCAATCTGAGGCTGGTAACTAATGAACTTATCCTCTGCAGCAGAAGTATTTCTGGTTCTTCCATTCCTGTGGCGGTCCTCATGAAGCTGGTTGAGAGAATGCCATGAGTGTGCAAAGCTGTCAGCAAGGCAAAGGGTGGCTATTTGAATATAAAATATATTTTGATTTGTTTAACACTTATTTTGGTTACTACATGATTCCATATGTGTTATGGCATAGTTTTGATGTCTTCACTTTTATTCTACAATGTAAAAAGTGCAAATAAAGAAACCCTTGAATGAGTAATATTCTAAACTTTTGACCGGGGATGTGTGTATATATACACACACCTTGCTTCATTATTCCCCGCAAACCCTACCACTGCTCACCCAATTGAAGTAAACAATACCATTTTAGCTTCTACTTCCAGCTTATACATACTATACACATTTTACAGACACAATCTATTTTTGTTTGTTTGTTTTTAGTTCTGGTCTTCCTCTGTTTCATATATACATTCTACAGACCCTGTATGTTTTACATGTGTTCTCTTGTTGTTATTAGTCCCGCCCTTCAGCACCATTCAGCCCCTCCCATCTATCTCTTAACGCCATCCATATTGGATTTATATTTGCCATATTTTTTGTCACCCTGTGTCGCTATCTACAGCGTTAGCGCTAAGTAAATATTGCAAATCTTCAGCCATTCCTGGACCTGTGACCAAGAACGAGCTACATATGGACTTTGCCTCCTCGGAGCAAAATCTGCAGACCTGGGAAGGTTGTATCCCCCATACATATAACATTCTATTGGTTGCAACAATTTTTAATAATAATTTAAGTTTTGAATCAGGTGTTGTTTTGCGTGTAAATTCTTAAACCACGTGCCATGGATTCGGTACGTCGAAAATCTCTTCCCAACTATTTTGCAATTTATATGGCACAGCTGTCAATTTTTTGTTCCTTAAATGGAACTGGTATATATTTTTATTCAAGTTCCTTACTTTCTTCCCCTTCCACTTGCCTCTTCCAGACATGTCCATATATTTTTGTTAGCTGCATCTGTGACAACTCCACCAGTCCTATTTATGATATCATTTACAAAGATTATTCCTTTTTTAAATTTTTTATTGAAAAATAAAGTTTTTTTTTATCAATTAGTATATTTGAGTTTTAACACAATATTTGTTGTATTATTTGTTCTGTATTTTCAGGTGCGAAAGACCGGAACCAGTATTTCCCAGCATGTGTTCCAAGTGACTGCCAGGTAAAAGTAGACTGTAGCAGACAACATGATGCTTAATGAAAGAGGGTGTTGTTAACCGTTTTCTTGGCTTTACTCGACTTTTATAGATAACGGAAAATGTTGTCCATGAACTTTCTGAAGTATTATTAGGCTACATATACATATACATTTATTTGTCCTAACATAATTCAGTTTTGATATTTAAATAGATGTTCGATTGCTCTGGTCTAGGGGCGAATCAGTTGCAGCCTTGAGAATCGTATTTTCTCTCGCCAACTCCCTATTCATTATATGAACACTACAACAAAGTAGTCTAACTGTACTGTAGCCTACAACATATCATGTCATACAAAGAAACAATAGCTTCCACAATGGATCGGGTAAGTCTGGTTTTAACAGTATAAGCCTGCTGTGTTGTATAAAATGTCTAGGCCTAGTTTTCATCGTCTTTTGATCCTCCACATTTCTGTGTTCGGTTTAAACGTCTGGACAAAAATAACATGACGGTAAAACTATATAATGTTTAGGAATCTGTGTCTATAACCTAATTATCTCTCCTTCCTCCCAAAGTGTTCACATTCCTTCACTGATTTCGATCACATTAGCCATTATTTGACCAGATACTCAAGTTGCCGTTCTAACAAAGAAAATACATTATTTTCGGGAAAGAGGCAAGATCAGATGGGACCATTATAGCCAATGATGTTTCCACTAGTTACCACAGCCAAATAGTCAAACGTCTATATAATGTTTTTTTTATTTATGATAAGCATAAAGTTAGAAGTGTTAAGGTTAGGGTTAAAATAACATTTAAAAAGTTCAATGGTATAAATGGGCGTGGTTTATGGCTTTGTTTGCGGTAAATAGTGACGACCAGGCATAACTCCCATATAAAGTGTCCTACTTTTACCAATACACTCATAACCTAATCGTTACGAAATGTATAATCGATCAAATAAGGTAGAAGCCAGATTTTGGGCCCAGTTATCCCTCTCACTTCGCCTCTTCCTCAATGTTTGAAAGGAAATTACTGGTAGAAGATATTTGGTGGAAACTAGCTCATGCCTTCAACAATCCAATGCTCTTAGATGTGTGGGTTGTAGTGAACAATTTAACATTTCAGATAAAATGAGATATTCGAGGGATGCACCCAAATCATTAAGAGATTTATACTAAATTAATAAAATATTTGGTGTACTGTTAATCTATGTTGAATACTTCTTGTCGCCAACAGGACAAAGCTAGCCCCTCCCCCTCCACCCTCCTGGAGTCCCCAGGTCGACCACCTCCTGGAACTTTACTGCTGGGTCTGGTCGACTGCAGGAAAACACTGAGTGGAACTGAGAGAGGAGAAGAGGAACATGGAGATTTTATTTCATTAAGTAAGACCCATAGTGTTTGAATTAGACTACAGTCTGTTTCTGTTACAATTGTGTAAAGACCAGAAATATCTGAATTTATCAAAGTCCCATCAGCTAGCCTGATTTCAGATGTGTCCATGTAAACATAACATAACATTTTAAGGATTATGTTCTTCTTTCAAAGCATGTCAACGTTTAAATCAAACTTCTATACTAATTGACTATTCACAATAATCATATTATTCTGTGCATGTAACCATACTCAATGATGGTAAAACATGGATTAATTATTGTATTAGGTGAGTTATAATCTTTCTAGAAGTTACTCAGGGTTGACGGAGGGACTTGTCAAAATGCTGAATCGTGTCACTTTAGCAAGTCTTTATTTATATAAACAATCTGATTAATCAAATACTTCATGTGTTCTGTATATAACAGAGATTTCAAATGGAATATTAGTGATTTTATATTGAAATAGTGCACAATAATAAAAATATAAGGCATTCATTTCATGGAATGACCCATCTGTTTATGGAACCATATTTGCAAAACCTAATTATTCAATGTCTTTGTTTCACAGGGGACAGCCCTAATTGTTGCTCTCTCAGTGGGAGGGGCTTATCATCTGGGGAGCCTCAACAACATCATGATGCTGACAAGAAAGAGAAGGATCTCTCCAGATCAGAACACCTCAAGAAACTCCAGCAGATACGTATAGGGAAGAAACCTCACCACTGCTGCTCTGACTGTGGAAAGAGTTTTGCTAAACAGAAGGAATTAATAATTCACCAGCAGATTCACACCGGAGAGAAACCGTACCACTGCTCTCAATGTGGGAAGTGTTTTGCTGCATCTAAAACCTTAAAATCTAATCCAGGAATTCATACAGGGGAGAGACCTTACCCCTGCTATGATTGTGGGACATGCTTCACTCAATCAGGAGCCCTGACTACACACCAACGCATACACACAGGAGAGAAGCCTTATAGCTGTGATCAGTGTGGAAAGAGCTTCCATCATTCAGGACACCTGATTAGACATCAGCACATACACACAGGAGAGAAGCCTTATAGCTGTGATCAGTGTGGGAAGTGCTTCAATCAATCAGGACACCTGACTAAACACCAACGCATACACACAGGAGAGAAGCCTTATAGTTGTGATCAGTGTGGGAAGAGCTTCAATAGTTCAGGATCCCTGATTACACACCAACGCATACACACTGGAGAGAAGCCTTATAGCTGTGATCAGTGTGGGAAGAGATTCAATTATTCAGGATCCCTGATTACACACCAACGCATACACACAGGAGTGAAGCCTTATAGCTGTGATCAGTGTGGAAAGAGCTTCAATCATTCAGGATACCTGACTATACACCAGCGCATACACACAGGAGAGAGGCCTTATAGCTGTGATCAATGTGGGAAGGGCTTCCATCATTCAGGACACCTGACTATACACCAGCGCATACACACAGGAGAGAAGCCTTATAGCTGTGATCAGTGTGGGAAGTGCTTCAGTCGATCAGGAACCCTGAGCGAACACCAGCGCATACACACAGGAGAGAAGCCTTATAGCTGTGATCAGTGTGGGAAGAGCTTCAGGATGTCAGGACACCTGACTGCACACCAGCGCATACACACAGGAGAGAAGCCTTATAGCTGTGATCAGTGTGGGAAGAGCTTTAGGATGACAGGAAGCCTGATTACACACCAACGCATACACACAGGAGAGAAGCCTTATAGCTGTGATCAGTGTGGGAAGAGCTTCAATCATTCAGGAGACTTGACTAAACACCAGCGCATACATACAGGAGAGAAACCTTATAGCTGTGTTCAGTGTGGGAAGAGTTTCAGGAAGTCAGGACACTTGACTAAACACCAGCGCATACACACTGGAGAGAAACCTTATAGCTGTGATCAGTGTGGTAAGAGTTTTGCTCGAGATTCCATGCTGACCAAACACCAGCTCACACACACTGGAGAGAAACCTTACTCCTGTGTCTGTGGCAAGAGGTTTGCTTATTCAGAGTCACTGAAAAAACACCAGAAACCACAGACATGTTTTCTTTTATTTTCCTCCACTCCGGTACCGGTTCCAGATCCCTAAATAACGTTTCAATAGAAAACATCTTGTAAATAGTCATCCAATCCTCCCATTCTCTAACATTTTACTGTCTGGTTACCATTGTAACCTATGTAGCAATAATATGCAGCTCAGGATCCATATCAAGCTTCTTGGAGTAAGAGTGCTGTGTGGGGGTGTTCAAAGCTGTATCTTATTTAATGAACTCTTATTATCCATTAAACAATGTAGAATAATGTTTCAACAATAGTAGGTGTATATTCATGTTTGAAGGAAATGTTGTCTGAAGAGAGAGCCTTGAATTGTACATCTTGTCTCAACAATCATTGGTTCCTGTAGGTGCTGGGTAGAGATGTGAGGTGGAGACGGTCATGACCCCCTCCTCAGACCTTTTGGCAGAACGCCCAGAATATGTTCTATAAGTTAAGATAGGAGACGGTGCCAGTCACATGCAGGAACCAAACGTTAATGATTAATTAAATATGCATAATGAATAATGTAAATCATGAAAATATAACTTGTCTGTAAGCAGAATATAAGAGAACTAACAGAACTGTCCTGAAAGAGTTCCCTACTGACGTGTACTATGGTGTATTACGTTTGTTGGAACCTCTCCAGCTTGCTGATAATAAATCATTATTCATTTCAGTTTGACTTTGAGTCTCTGGTGGTAATTTCCACGACACATGTATTCAATACAAAAATAAATGAAATTAATTATCTTCCGTGAAGGAGATGTGTCGCACTGCATGAGGTAAATGGTGTCACACCAGATACTGACTACCTCTTTTTAAGGTATCTGTGACAAACTGATGCATATCTGTATTCCCATTGGTGAAATCCATAGTGTAGGAAATATGTGAGGGAAAGGGAGTGATTGTTATTAGACTTGAGGAGTAATGGGGTTGAAGAGCCAGGATTCAGTGAACTGTTGGGGATGGAAAAAAAAGAGCAAACCAGAACACTATTAGGCCCTAAACAGAGAGTACATCGGATGTGGCAGGGCTTGCAAACTATTACAGACTACAAAGGGAATCACAGCCCAGTGACACAAGCCTACCAGACAAGCTAAATTAGTTATATGCTCTCTTCGAGGCAAGTAACACTGAAACATGCATGAGAGCATCAGCTGTTCCGGACGACTGTGTGATCACGCTCTCCGTAGTCTATGTGAGTAAGACCTTTAAACAGGTCAACATTCACAAGGCCGCAGCAGACAGATTACCAGGATGTGTACTCTGAGCATGCGCTGACCAACTGGCTAGTGTCTTCACTGACATTTTCAACCTGTCCCTGACATACCAATATGTTTTAAGCAGACCACCATAGTCACCGTGCCCAAAAACACTAAGGTAATCTGCCTAAATTACTACCGACACGTAGCAATCACGTCTGTAGCCATGAAGTGCTTTGAAAGGCTGGTAATGGCTCACGTCAACACCATTTTTCCAGAAACCCTAAACCCACTCCAATTTGCATACCGCCCCTAACAGACCCACAGAGGATTCAATCTCTATTGTAATCCACACTGCCCTTTCCCACCTGGACAAAAGGAACACCTATGTGAGAATGCTATTCATTGTCTACAGCTCAGCGTTCAACACCATAGTGCCCTCAAAGCTCATCACTAAGCTATGGACTCCGGGACTAAACACCTCCTTCTGCAACTGGATCCTGGACTTCCTGACGGGCCGCCCCCAGGTGGTAAGGGTAGATAACAACACATCTGCCACGCTGATCCTCAACACGGGGGCTCCTCAGGGGTGCCTGCTCAGGCCCCTCCTGTTCTCCCTGTTCACTCATGACTGCATGGCCAGGCACAACTCCAACACCATCATTAAGTTTGCCGATGACACAACAGTCTATGACACAACAGTGGTAGGCCTGATCACAGACAACAATGACAGCCTATAGGGAGGAGGTCAGAGACCTGGCCGTGTGGTGCCAGGACAACAACCTCTACCTCAACGTGATCAAGACAAAGGAGATGATTGTGGACTACAGGAAAAGGAGGACCGAGCACGCCCCAATTCTCATCGACGGGGCTGCAGTGGAGTAGGTTGAGAGCTTCAAGTTCCTTGGTGTCCACATCACCATCAAACTATCATGGTCCAAACACTCCAAGACAGTTGTGAAGAGGGCAGGACAAAGCTGACTGGTTGCAGAGGGTAGTGCGTACGGCCCAGTACATCACTGAGGCAAAGCTTCCTGCCATCCTGGACCTCTATACCAGGCGGTGTCAGAGGAAGGCCCTAAAAATTGTCAAAGACTCCAGTCACCCTAGTCATAGACTGTTCTCTCTGCTACCGCACGGCAAGCAGTACCGGAGCTCCAAGTCTAGGTCCAAAAGCCTTCTTAACAGCTTCTACCCCCCAAGCCATAAGACTCTTGAACAGCTAATCAAATGGCTACCTGAACTATTTGCATTGTCCCCCTCCAGGTGTCACCAATCTTCCTCATTATCACCTGGGTACTTTAACCTGTGTTCTATGTGTGGCTGTTACCAGTTTGTTTTGCTTGTTGAAGCCTACCAGCTTTTTCCCCTTTGCGCCTGCCTTGCTATTGTTACTATCTCCTAGATTTTCCCAGTTTTGACCCCTCCTGCCTGCCCTGACCCCGAGCCTGCCTGCCGTCTTGTACCGTTGCCCTACAACTCTGGATTATCGAACTCTGCTTGCCCTGAATTATGAGGAATTCTTATCACTTTATAAAATCCCTTTATTTGTAACTTTCTGTGGAGAAACCGTACCCATTACATTAGGAAAACTGTTGTAATGAACACTTATGAGTATGGTGAGCTGAAGTTTCTGGACATTCCTACCTTAAATACTATTAAGATCAATTTGATAAAACACTTCCTCAGAACACCCACTTCTATGTGGAACTTTATTCCTCATCATGTCTTCTGGTGGCCTTAACTTCATGTTGGTTTGCAATTATAATATTGACAAAGTTCCAGTGAAACTCCGCTTTTCTTTGGCAGGTTTTCTTGTCATGTTCCTTCATTTAGAAGCATAGGTTCTCCCCACACGTAGGCTATATTATATCTGGAATAATCGGCACATATTGTATAAATATTTTTAAATATTGGTTCTGAAATAATATCTTATTGTTGAGCCAACTTGTAAATGCAGAGGGTCTTTTACTTAATTATTTTCTCATTCTTATCACTTTATTATTCAGGAACATGTTAAAACCCTCAGAACCTACCTTTGATTACACCTGTTGACTCATCAGTAGTAAAGATGTGTTTTTCTTTTGGTCCATTCAACAACAACAGAGCGATACATGCCTTGTATCAACAGGATGTTGTATCTATCTATATACCTTATGTCATGTCTTATTGGAATCGTTTTATTGATAATATCTGTTGTCTCACACATACCTACTTATTAACAAAATGAAGGAAGTTTATTTGAAAATAATTCATTCATATTATCCTGCCAACCACAATATGAAGACATTTTAAAAATACATAAATTCAATTTGTACTTTTTTTAAATGACCCCCCAGAAACGGTGTTGAATTTAATTTTTGAAACTGTATTAATGTAAATAATCTGTGGGAAGACATCAGTAGATTTATAATGGAACGTGTTCATGAAGATTTGACACTATTGTGGAGAGATGTACTGCATGGATTATTTTATTTGGATGGATCATTTTCTGTTGTTGTTCACTATCCGTACAGTAGGTGGCGGAAATACAACAATATGTGTAGTCTGCCATAAAACCTTACAGAAGAAGAAGAAGACAACAGCAAATCAGCCTAACTGTACTTTTGTAGCAACATTTCATATCATACAAAGAAACAATATCTTCCACAATGAATCGGGTAAGACTGGTTTTAACATTACAGGTCTGCTGTATAGGTTTAGTTATCATGTTTGATCCTCCATATTAATGGGTTATGTTTAAATGGCTGGACAAAAAAAAAACATGACGGTAAAACTTGTTAGGATTTTTTTTCTTGAACAAAGTAGCCTACTACTATATCATGTTTAGGAATCTGTAACTATGACCTAATTATCTCTCCTTCCTCCCAAAGTGTTCACATTCCTTCACTGATTTCAAACACATTAGCCATTATTTGACCAGATACTCAAGTGGCCGTTCTAACAAAGAAAATAAATGTCTTCAAAAATGGAAGGCTGTCGGGAAAGAGACAAGATCAGATGGGACCATTATAGTAATGAGAGGGCAGATGTGTGTTTCCACTAGTTACTACAGTCATAGAGTCAAATGTCTATCGTATTTTTATTTATTTAGGATTAGGCATAAAGTTAGAAGTGTGGTTAGGGTTAAAATCAAATTTTAATAAGATCACTTGTAGAAATGGGCGTGGTTTATACCTTTTGCTGTAACTAGTGACGAACAGGCACTACTCCCATATAAAGAGTTTTTTTTTCTCAAGAGTTGTCGGGATTTACACATACAGTACTAACAACCTAATCGTTACGACATTTATATTGGATTAAATTAACCAGAAGACAGATTTTGGGCCCATTTATCCATCTCACTTCGCCTCTTCCTCATTGTTTGAAGAAATGTACCCTCGGGGATCAATAAAGTACCTATCTGTCTTGTTTTGAAAGGAAATTACTGGTATAAGATGTATGGTAGATTTGTGGGTTGTAGTGAAGCATTGAACATTTTAGGAAAAAATAGATTTTCGAGGGATGCATCCAAATCAGAGGTTTAGACTAAGTTAATAAACTATTTGGTTTAATGACAAACTGTTTAATACTTCTTAGGGCCAACAGGACACAGCTAGCCCGTTCCCCTCCCCCCTCCAAGAGCCCCCAGGTCAAAAGCCTCCCGCTACCGCTTTACTGCTGGGTCTGGTCGACTGCAGGAAAACACTCGGGCAGACTGGAACTGAGAGAGGAGAAGAGAAGTTAGATGAAGATTTGATTTCATTAAGTAAGAACCATGGTGTGTATATTAGACTACAGTCTGCTTCTGTAACAATAGTTGAGGTGCATAAAGATGGCGGCCCGCATGTACTTACCACACATTTCTTGTTTTGTTAAGTTTGCTGTTTTTTTGGTATAGTCATTAGCACAGTAAACATTATCCCAATTTTAGCTAAAATACTATTTGGAAAACCAAAAAAGTAGATTGTGCTGATTTATTGGGACATTGAACCATGACGCACACCAGATTCAAAACTCAGATGATGTGCTAAAATAATGACATCACATCTGAATTCTGCCATCTTTATGCACTTCAGTCATTCATTGATTAATGATATATTGATTAAAATATCTGGGTAGTACCATCCGTTTTTAAAAGTGTAACTTGGTTAAAAAATATATTTCACCAAATTTTAGCATTCTGTCAAAGAAAACATGTTCAATTTCATAAAATATATAATTTACCATCTGAAGAGATTTAATACAAATATTACTATACTAAGTGCCTAGGTGCCAAATAAAGTAACAGGGTTGACAGTAACTTAAAACAACAAAATAGTCCTTTAAATCAGTCATCAATCCACTTGTGACAGGGGGAATGGAAGCTTTTTTTTTTTCAACAGTTAGTGTCAATTTAATGCAATCTTCACAAAGAAATGTAATTGTTAAAAGATTTCTAGCATGTCTAAGACACTTAATCGCCTTAATCAGATTCAGAGGAATATTTCATCGCGAAAGTATGCATCTTAGAAATAGTTTTCACATACAAACTTTATATGTCCGATTCGGAATCAAATGTGCTTCTCAAAAATAACGTGGTCGCAGTGGTAGTATATTTATTTTGAATGGCAATTTTCAGCATTTATCAGTCTCATCAGGTAGCTTGATTTCAATGTCTTTGTTTCACAGGGGACATCCCTAATAGTTGCTTTCTCAGTGGGAGGGGCTTATCATCTGGGGAGCCTCAACAACAACATGATGCTGACAAGCAAGAGAAGAGTCTCTCCAGATCAGAACACCTCAATAAACACCAGCAGAGACTTATAAGGAAGAAACCTCACCACTGCTGCTCTGACTGTGGGAAGAGTTTTGCTAAACAGAAGGAATTGTTAATTCACGAGCAGATGCACACCGGAGAGAAACCGTACCCCTGCTCTCAGTGTGGGAAGTGTTTTGCTGCATATAAAACCTTAAAATCTCAAAGAATTCAAACAGGGGAGAGACCTTATCCCTGCTTTGATTGTGGGAAGATGTTGAGTCAATCAGGACCCCTGACTAAACACCAACACATACACACAGGAGAGAAGCCTTATAGCTGTGATCAGTGTGGGAAGAGCTTTGCTCTATCCGGAAACCTGACTAGACACCAACGCATACACACAGAAGAGAAGCCTTATAGCTGTGATCAGTGTGGGAAGAGCTTCAATCAATCAGGAGACCTAACTAGACACCAACGCATACACACAGGAGAGAAGCCTTATAGCTGTGATCAGTGTGGAAAGAGCTTTAATCAATCAGGAGACCTGTCTATACACCAACGCATACACACAGGAGAGAAGCCTTATAGCTGTGATCAGTGTGGGAAGAGCTTTGCTCTATCCCGAAACCTGACTACACACCAACACATACACACAGGAGAGAAGCCTTATAGCTGTGATCAGTGTGGGAAGAGCTTTAATCAATCAGGGGCCCTGACTAAACACCAACGCATACACACAGGAGAGAAGCCTTATAGCTGTGATCAGTGTAGGAAGAGCTTCAGGATGTCAGGACACCTGACTACACACCGACGCATACACACAGGAGAGAAGCCTTATAGCTGTGATCAGTGTGGGAAGAGCTTTGCTCTATCTGGAAACCTGACTACACACCAACGCATACACACAGGAGAGAAACCTTATAGCTGTGATCAGTGTGGGAGGAGCTTCAATCGATCAGGAGACCTGACTATACACCAACGCATACACACAGGAGAGAAGCCTTATAGCTGTGATCAGTGTGGGAAGTGCTTTGCTCTATCTCGAAACCTGACTATACACCAACGCATACACACAGGAGAGAAGCCTTATAGCTGTGATCAGTGTGGGAAGAGCTTCAATCAATCAGGGTCACTTACTACTCACCAACACATACACACAGGAGAGAAGCGATATAGCTGTGATCAGTGTGGGAAGAGCTTTAGGATGTCAGGACACCTGACTACACACCAACGCATACACACAGGAGAGAAGCCTTATAGCTGCGATCATTGTGGGAAGAGCTTCAATCAATCAGGAGACCTGACTTCACACCAACGCATACACACAGGAGAGAAGCCTTATAGCTGTGATCAGTGTGGGAAGAGCTTCAATCAATCAGGAGCCCTGACTGCACACCAACGCATACACACAGGAGAGAAGCCTTATAGCTGTGATCAGTGTGGGAAGAGCTTCAATCATTCAGGATCCCTGACTACACACAAACACATACACACAGGAGAAAAGCGTTATAGCTGTGATCATTGTGGGAAGACCTTCAGGAAGTCAGGACACCTGACCACACACCAACGTATACACACAGGAGAGAAGCCTTATAGCTGTGATCAGTGTGGGAAGAGCTTCAATCAATCAGGGGCCCTGACCAAACACCAGCTCACACACACTGGAGAGAAACCTTACTCCTGTCTATGTGGCAAGAGCTTTGCTCATTCAGAGTCATTGAAAAAACACCAAAAAGAACAAACATGTCATCTTTTATCTCCCTCCTCTCCTGCAACGGTTCCAGATCCCTAAATAAAGTTTCAATAGAAAACATCTTGTAAAGAATCATCCATCTCCCATTCTCTAACAGTTTACTATGTCTGATTACCATGGTAACCTGTGTAGGATAATATGTATCTCTGGATCCATATGTATCAAGTGTGTTGGAGTAGGAGTCTGATCTAGGAGCAGTGTCCATTTATTCTCATGCATTTTGATCTAAATGGCTAAATGTCATCATGGAAAATGTCATAGTGAACTGTTTGTTTGTAGAGGGGGATGTTGAGGTGGGTGGGGATGTTCAGGGCTGTATCTTATTTAATTAACTCCTTTTATCCATTAAATAATGTTATAATGTTTCAACAATATTAGGTGTATTCATGTATTCAATAGATCAATAAATTAAATCCAATGTCTGTTTATCACATGAATTATGTTTTTTAAACCTATATTAATCCATTTTTTTTTTATAAGGATCATAGGTCTCTTTTATAATTAGTTTGGTCCTAAAAGATGTTCACATATTCATTGTAAAACCCTTCACCAGGTTTTAATGTAGCTGATGGGACGTACAGAAGTACAGAAGCCATAGGACTATAAGTCTGGTCACATTATGTTGTTGCATTTATTTTAAAGTATTTTAATAGGAATATCTTTACACTTTCCTTATTGTATATTAAGTGTGCTCTAAAATGATGTTAACACATTTTTATTGTGAAGCGAATGATGTGTTGGTTTTTAGTAATAGTCATCATGGAGTCAGGAAGTCAGTTCTTCCCATCAGTACTTATAGGTCATGTCAACCAGACTTCACACTCTTGTTTTCTCACAGCCAGTAAGGTCTCCTACCAAACTTCTCTCTCTTCACTCTGGAAATACACTTGATAATATCTTATACCTTACCATTCTACTTTTTATTGGTGATTTGTTACGCAGAACGAATGCTTGCATGTAAATGTCATTGTAAAACTTTCATCTGGAATGTGGTTTCATGTTTTTTTGTTTTGTTTTACATTACTGATTGTATTTTTTTATTTTTTATATATAGTTGTATTTTGTTGAAGAGACCAGGATATGTGGTTGCTCTGTGTCCCAACACTCAATGTTATAGTAATGGTCCTGAGAATAAAACAGGTTTAAAACAATCAACAGAGAAACACGTGTCTTACAGTGCTACACATCTGTCATAATAAGTGCTTTTTCCTGCTTAATTGAAGCATCAGGTGTAGTTTTTCACCATTTATAAAGTGTGTTTGTCTATCTTTATGTTTCTAAGACTACAGGGAGGGAGTTTAGTTACCAGTTATAAAGTGTGTTTGTTGTCTATCTTTATGTTACTAAGACTACAGGGAGGGAGTTTAGTTACCAGTTATAAAGTGTGTTTGTCTATCTTTATGCTTCTAAGACTACAGGGAGGGAGTTTAGTTACCAGTTATAAAGTGTGTCTATCTTTATGTTTCTAAGACTACAGGGAGGGAGTTTAGTTACCAGTTATAAAGTGTGTCTATCTTTATGTTTCTAAGACTACAGGGAGGGAGTTTAGTTACCAGTTATAAAGTGTGTTGTCTATCTTTATGTTTCTAAGACTACAGGGAGGGAGTTTAGTTACCAGTTATAAAGTGTGTTTGTTGTCTATCTTTATGTTACTAAGACTACAGGGAGGGAGTTTAGTTACCAGTTATAAAGTGTGTTTGTTGTCTATCTTTATGTTTCTAAGACTACAGGGAGGGAGTTTAGTTACCAGTTATAAAGTGTGTTTGTCTATCTTGATGTTTCTAGACTACAGGGAGGGAGTTTAGTTACCAGTTATAAAGTGTGTTTGTTGTCTATCTTTATGTTACTAAGACTACAGGGAGGGAGTTTAGTTACCAGTTATAAAGTGTGTTTGTTGTCTATCTTTATGTTTCTAAGACTACAGGGAGGGAGTTTAGTTACCAGTTATAAAGTGTGTTTGTCTATCTTGATGTTTCTAGACTACAGGGAGGGAGTTTAGTTACCAGTTATAAAGTGTGTTTGTTGTCTATCTTTGTGTTTCTAAGACTACAGGGAGGGAGTTTAGTTACCAGTTATAAAGTGTGTTTGTTGTCTATCTTTGTGTTTCTAAGACTACAGGGAGGGAGTTTAGTTACCAGTTATAAAGTGTGTTTGTTGTCTATCTTGATGTAACTAAGACTACAGGGAGGGAGTTTAGTTACCAGTTATAAAGTGTGTTTGTTGTCTATCTTTGTGTTTCTAAGACTACAGGGAGGGAGTTTAGTTACCAGTTATAAAGTGTGTTTGTTGTCTATCTTGATGTAACTAAGACTACAGGGAGGGAGTTTAGTTACCAGTTATAAAGTGTGTTTGTTGTCTATCTTTGTGTTTCTAAGACTACAGGGAGGGAGTTTAGTTACCAGTTATAAAGTGTGTTTGTTGTCTATCTTGATGTAACTAAGACTACAGGGAGGGAGTTTAGTTACCAGTTATAAAGTGTGTTTGTCTATCTTTATGTTTCTAAGACTACAGGGAGGGAGTTTAGTTACCAGTTATAAAGTGTGTTTGTCTATCTTTATGTTTCTAAGACTACAGGGAGGGAGTTTAGTTACCAGTTATAAAGTGTGTTTGTTGTCTATCTTTATGTTACTAAGACTGCAGGGAGGGAGTTTAGTTACCAGTTATAAAGTGTGTTTGTTGTCTATCTTTATGTTTCTAAGACTACAGGGAGGGAGATGCAACAACGGGCTTGAGAACAGCAGGAATGGATACATAAGCTTGTGGTTTACACACATCTCTCAGCAACTGTGTAACAAACTGCTTCAGAGTAATGCTTATCCATGGTTGTTATTCACACTAAACTCAGCAACTACGGCAAGAAAGTGTTGACAAACTCTACTGTCAGTGTGAACTAATAGGTTTGTGCTTAATTTAATGTCCTTTTGTTGTGTGACTGTTTCAGGAAGTGGTTTGTTCTGATTCTCATACTCTGTCTCTCTGGCTTCATGTGGTTCAGTTGTAGGAATCATAGGGGTTGTTCTGATTCTCATACTCTGTCTCTCTGGCTTCATGTGGTTCAGTTGTAGGAATCATAGGGGTTGTTCTGATTCTCATACTCTGTCTCTGGCTTCATGTGGTTCAATTGTAGGAATCAGTGGATGTTCTGGTTCTCATACTCCGTCTCTCTGTCTTCATGTGGTTCAGTTGTAGGAATCATAGGGGTTGTTCTGGTTCTCATACTCCGTCTCTCTGGCTTCATGTGGTTCAGTTGAGTGAGAAGAATTTACTTTTTTTTTTTTTACATTCTGTTTTTGATAGATTTTAATTGATATACTGATTCAAATCAAATCGCATTTGTCACATGCACCGAATACAACAGGTGTAGACCTTACAGTGAAATGCTTACTTACAAGCCCTTAACCAACAATGCAGTTTTAAGAAAAATAAGTGGCCTTCAATCGTGCGTGAGTGAGTGGGTCGGCCAGGCTGGTGCTCAGGCTGGTGCTCAGGCTGGGGACGTGCTCCCTCCCTCCCTCAGGACCAGCAAGCTCTTAGTCCCTCTACTGGGCCCAGTACCCCTCCCAGGAAGCGTGGCCGGAGCCACCGCAGGCAGAGCCTGCTGCTAGTCCTGGACGGGGGCATGAGTCGGTCCACTGGGAACACCTTGAACGGAGGGTGCATGCCCTGCGTCAGGAGGTTGATAACTTCAATGGCGACGACAGCTGAACCTTTTATCTTATACTGTGTCATTTCTACTAGTGTTACTATCCAAGAGTGCTCAGATTTGTCTGTTTTCCACACATG
The DNA here is from genome assembly GCA_023634145.1 of Thymallus thymallus. Classification (NCBI taxonomy): domain Eukaryota; kingdom Metazoa; phylum Chordata; class Actinopteri; order Salmoniformes; family Salmonidae; genus Thymallus; species Thymallus thymallus. Next base: position 22,676,785 of record CM042394.1, on the reverse strand, counting down.
TTCTACTATTGGTCCACAGGCCTTAATGGTTGATACTTCAGATGATTATTATAGGTGAGTCCAGACTCACACACTGTAGGAGGAGAAAATCCTCATGGTCTTTTACAGCACAGGAGTAACTGTCTGCAGAGTAACGCCAGACCACTAGAGTATTACAGGAGTATTGTTGGGAAGTAGGGTCATGGAGATGTTGTCCGTTCTTGTACCAGATGTAGGTGAGGTTGGGGTTGTCGTCAGAAGACAGATGGTGCTACAGGTCAGTGTTCTCTTCTTTTCCTCTGTGGAGGAAGACACCTTCACCTGCAGGTCTGAATGATTCTAATTCATTATTACAATGAGATATTATATATTACCTGTGACTGTCAGAGTTGTTCCAGGGAAGCTGTACCCCATTCTGAATACTGTGTTTTAAGTCTGAACTTGTACTCAGCTGATCTCTCTCTCTCAGGTCTGTGATTCTCAGGTTTAAGTCTTTCTCTTTAGTTCCAAGGTACTCAGCACCACCTGTATTCTCTGGTACAGAGCTCAGGAGTTTAGGAGCCTCATTATATTCCTCTTGGATTTACCAGTTTGGTTCTGATACTACATGATAACTTGGATGTTTATCTGTGGAGGGCAGTTCCACTGTTGAGCCCTTCATAGCACAGATACACTGATGGGTGTAAGTGAAGTTGAAACAGTTCTGACCCAGAACACCTAAAACAGTAGTAGGCCAATTCATTTATTCAATCAGTCTCTTCAATTATTATTGCACGTGTAACCAACTTCACATAGCCCCCCAGAAGAAAGGCACACAGACACCCACACTTCAGGTTGACTCGGTTTTTATCTGCAGTAAAATATATCAAACAGTGATGACAGACATTGACAGGACGGTCACACGTTCACTGCTCTCAGAATATCTCTCTCGGACTGAGTCCACAAAGTGATTGTATAGTATACATGCGTTATGTTTAGAAAATAACAAAAATACAGAAAAGCATACCTGCAGTAAAAGATATCAAACAGTGATGACAGGCGTTGACAGGACGGTCACAGCCACACGTTCACTAGTTAGGTAGGACACAATATATATTAGATAGGAGCAACAGTAGTAATACATACCCTCAATGTGAAGTGATATTAATCCGGAAATACAGAGCACAAGTACGACCCTTTTTATATAAACCTTTTAAGGTAGTAAGAAAATAAACATTCACTTAATATTTCAATAAATCACCTGCTAGCAATAGCTAGCGTGACATTGTAGTGAGGTGACCAATGTTGCTAGTTAGCTCGTCATCAACATGGCTAGCTAAGCCAGCAAAAACTTGGTTAACTTGATGAAATAGGTCTTCAATACGTTAACGGCAAAATAAATATATACATAGTCACATTCGCTATTGACTTTAGGATATATGAATCCGTTTTCCAAAAACACTATTGCGTTATACAGTTTTAAACAGTTTTTTAAATACAGAGGAAGGAGACACGAACCTACCCTCAGAATATCTCTCGGACTGAGGAGCAGGCAGACCAACTTCCCAAATAGGGGAGAAACACTCAAAACCCACTAGTTGTTCTTTCAAAGAAAATAGTACAAAAATGGTAAGTCCGACAACCTCTCGTATTACCAACCTTACTACAATGGCAGCAAATATTCTTATGAGTAACACATAATGAAAGGAAACTTTATTTATATCACCCCTTTTTTGTCCAGTCAGACTTCCTGAATCCATGAAGCTCTTCCCACACTCCTCACAGGTATAAGGCTTCTCTCCTGTGTGTATGTGTTGGTGTCTAGTCAGGTTTCCAGGTAGAGCAAAGCTCTTCCCACACTGATCACAGCTATAAGGCTTCTCTCCTGTGTGTATGCGTTGGTGTGTAGTTAGGGATCCTGATCGATTGAAACTCTTCCAACACTGATCACAGCTATAAGGCTTCTCTCCTGTGTGTATGCGTTGATGTTTAGTCAGGTTTCCTGATAGAGCAAATCTCTTCCCACACTGATCACAGCTATAAGGCTTCTATCCTGTGTGTATGCGCTGGTGTCTAGTCAGGTTTCCTGATAGAGCAAATCTCTTCCCACACTGATCACAGCTATAAGGCTTCTCTCCTGTGTGTATGCGTTGGTGTGTAGTCAGGTGTCCTGATTGATCGAAGCATTTCCCACAATCAAAGCAGGGGTAAAGCCTCTCCCCTGTATGAATTCTCTGATGAGATTTTAAGGTTTTAGATGTGGCAAAACTCTTCCCACACTGAGAGCAGTGGTACGGTTTCTCTTCGGTGTGCATCTGCTCTTGAATTAACAATTCCTTTTGTTTAGGAAATCTCTTCCCACAGTCAGAACAGCAGTGGTGAGGTTTCTTCCCTACACGTCTCTGCTGGTGTTTCTTGAGGTGTTCTGATCTGGAGAGACTCTTCTCTTTCTTGTCAGCATCATGATGTTGTTGAGGCTCCCCAGATGATAAGCCCCTCCCATTGAGAGAGCAACGATTATGGATGTCCCCTGTGAAACAAAGACATTGAATAGTTAGGTTAAACCTGTTTACATGGACTCATCTGAAATCAGGCTACCTGGTGGGACTTTGAGAAATGCAGAACATTGCCAATCAGAATAAAGGTTCTACAACAGCGACCATGTTATTTTTTAAGCATATTAAAGTTTGTATGTGAAAATTATTTCTAAGATGCATACGTTCAGTTTTTCTGAATTCACTGCACTCGCGCAAAATAAGTTAGCTTGCGCCGCTTGTGCAGCACATGCACAGATCAATTACACCGCTATAACTTTTTACATGTCCTAATAATTCTAAAGATTGCTCAGAAAACCAGGTGTTTTTAAAGCCGCATGCTTACTTTGGTTATGACATTCCACCAATTGAGATAAAGCAGAGTAAGATGTTTACATGAATGTGCCAAACTCGGCCTACTGCCATAATCCGTTTACAGGGGTGGGTAGTAACGCAAATGAGTAAAAGAGTACGCATTTGGAGTAACGAATACTTTTTCGCGTTACTTTCTGTGGGCTGTAATTTTACTCTTACTCAAGTATTTTTTTCAGCAAGTAAAGTACTCTTTACTCAGCTACATTTCGTTTGTAACGGTAAAAAAAAATCCTTCAGGTATTTTTGTAAGCCAATTCGTACTCATTCACGCTCATCATGTAGTATGACTAATGCAACCCATTCTCACTACTACTCTACTCATCATCAGTCAAGCATGAACAGCCCAGTAGAGGATCAAGATGTGGCAAATCCTGACAACCCTTGGCCACAATTGCAGGACATTTTTATTTTCAAACGTAAAAGAGACAATAATATCATCATGAAATGTTGTCTTTGCCTCAACAAAAACGCGGAAATCTCGGCTTTTAAAAATCCATCCTCCAACCTTCGCAAGCACATTGAGGTAAGTTAGGCTAGTTAGCTAGCTGCTAGCTAATTTCAGCTAGCTAGCAATAGGTAGCTAGCTATCTAAATTGCCCAGTAGTGTAGATACAATGTAAAGCGAAATGTCAATAGGGACTAGCTAGCTAGAAAATATTATAGAAACATTTAGGGTTATGTGTTGTGTTGTATTAGTGGTCAATTTACTTTGCTTGTTTTCATCATGTTTGATCCTCCACATTCCTGTGTTCGGTTTAAACGGCCGGACAAAAAAAAACATGACTATAACTTGTTGAGATTTTTTTTCATCAACAAAGTAGCCTACTACTATATCATGTTTAGGAATCTGTAACTGACCTAATTATCTCTCCTTCCTCCCAAAGTGTTCACATTCCTTCACTGATTTCTAACACATTAGCCATTATTTGACCAGATACTCAAGTGGCCGTTCTAACCAGGGCTGGAGCGTGCGTATAGGCAGACTACGCAACGGCCTAGAGCGGCACTTTGGAAAGGCTGCAAAATGTGGGCTTGTACAATTTTTTTCCAAAAAAAATCACTCATTTTGCCGCCTCTTGTAGTCCATTGGTGAGGAATGTGTGTCTGTCAATCAAAATCACCAATCAGCGTTGTGGTTATTTGTTCTTCAGTTGTCTGAGTTCAGGTTATGGGGGGAGGGGGAATGTTAGTGCCTACCTAACCAAGCCTTGCATGGCCAGAGGTTAGGTTCGTTACCATATTTTGGATTAGTAAAGTTTCACAAATGAGCTACTCTCTTCTGTCCAGTTATTATTAGTTATTCTATTGGTGATAAAACCTACAATACTACAGATGGGATGTGATGTTTAAATCACTGTACATTTATTGTTAGGCCTCATTAAATAAAGCTGATTATATTGTGTTATTTAATACATGGAGCGTACTTAGTCAAATCAAGCCCAGCATATAATTTTGTTTAAAAAGGCATAGTTGAACCCAAAATCATTATCATGATAAATTATATTGGATTATACAAAATAATTGTACAAAAGATCAAAACAATTACAATGTTAATTGCCAGATATGTATGAAGAGCCCGATTCAGAGTTGAGATATGTAGACTAAACATGGACTAAAGTCAATAAAACATTGACATTAAGCAATATTATGGGACTTAAGTCAATGTTAAGTTCTCTAGTCTGAATAGGGTCTGATGTGAATAACAGTGTGGATGTATAGTCTTGTCCATTAATGAAGTTACAGAAATTATTTCCCAGTTTGTTGTGCCATGACCCTCTACAACATTATGGGCAACTTTTCTCTCGCTAAAACACAAACAAAGAAGTAAAAACAACATGTGCCCACGACCCATGTAGATCTTCCCCAATAACCTATAGTAGACTATATTAAACCCTATAGTAGACCCTATAGTATACTATATTAAACCCTATAGTATACCCTATATTATACTATATTAAACCCTTTAGTATACTATATTAAACCTTTAATATACTATATTAAACACTATAGTATACTATATTAAACCCTATAGTAGACCCTATAGTATACTATATTAAACCCTATAGTATACCCTATATTATACTATATTAAACCCTATAGTATACCCTATATTATACTATATTAAACCCTTTAGTATACTATATTAAACCTTTAATATACTATATTAAACACTATAGTATACTATATTAAACCCTATAGTATACTATATTAAACCCTATAGTAGTCTCTATAGTATACTATATTAAACCCTATAGTATACTATATTAAACCCTATAGTATACTATATTAAACCCTATAGGATACTATATTAAACCCTATAGTATACTATATTAAACCCTATAGTATACTATATTAAACCCTATAGTAGACCCTATAGTATACTATATTAAACCCTATAGTATACTATATTAAACCCTATAGTATACTATATTAAACCCTATAGTAGACTCTATAGTATACTATATTAAACCCTATAGTAGACTCTATAGTATACTATATTAAACCCTATAGTAGACCCTATAGTATACTATATTAAACCCTATAGTATACTATATTAAACCCTTTAATATACTATATTAAACACTATAGTAGACTCTATAGTATACTATATTAAACCCTATAGTAGTCTCTATAGTATACTATATTAAACCCTATAGTATACTATATTAAACCCTATAGTAGACCCTATAGGATACTATATTAAAACCTATAGTATACTATATTAAACCCTATAGTATACCCTTTAGTATACTATATTAAACCCTATAGAACACTATAATAAACCCTATAGAATACTATATTAAACCATATAGTAGACCCTATAGTATACTATATTAAACCCTATAGTAGACCTTATAGTATACTATATTACACCCTATAGTATACTATATTAAACCCTATAGTATACTATATTAAACCCTATAGAATACTATATTAAACCCTATATTAGACCCTATAGTATACTATATTAAACCCTATAGTAGCCCCTCTAGTATACTATATTAAACCCTATAGTATACTATATTAAACCCTATAGTATACTATATTAAACCCTATAGTAGACCCTATAGTAGACCCTATAGTATACTATTTTAAACCCTATAGTAGACCCTATAGTATACTATATTAAACCCTATAGTAGACCCTATAGTATACTATATTAAACCCTATAGTTGACACTATAGTATACTATATTAAACCCTATAGTATACTATAATGAACTCTATAGTATACTATATTAAACCCTATAGTATACTATATTAAACCCTATAGTAGACCCTATAGTATACTATATTAAACCCTATAGTATACTATATTAAACCCTATAGTAGACCCTATAGTATACTATATTAAACCCTATAGTTGACACTATAGTATACTATATTAAACCCTATAGTATACTATAATGAACTCTATAGTATACTATATTAAACCCTATAGTATACTATATTACATCCTATAGTAGACCCTATAGTATACTATATTAAACCCTATAGTAGACACTATAGTATACTATATTAAACCCTATAGTATACTATAATAAACCCTATAGTATACTATATTAAACCCTATAGTATACTATATTAAACCCTATAGTAGACCCTATAGTATATTATATTAAACCCTATAGTATACTATATTAAACCCTATAGTATACTATATTAAACCCTATAGTAGACCCAATAGTATACTATATTAAACCCTATAGTATACTATATTAAACCCTATAGTATACTATATTAAACCCTATAGTATACTATATTAAACCCTATAGTATACTATATTAAACCCTATAGTATACTATATTAAACCCTATAGTATACTATATTAAACCCTATAGTAGACCCAATAGTATACTATATTAAACCCTATAGTATATTATATTAAACCCTACAGTATACTATATTAAACCCTATAGTATACTATATTAAACCCTATAGTATACTACATTAAACCCTATAGTATACTATATTAAACCCGATAGTATACTATATTAAACCCTATAGTATACTATATTAAACCCTATAGTATACTACATTAAACCCTATAGTATACCCTATAGTATACTATATTAAACCCTATAGTATACTATATTAAACCCTATAGTAGACCCTATAGTATACTATATTACATCCTATAGTAGACTATATTAAACCCTATAGTATACTATATTAAACCCTATAGTATACTATATTAAACCCTATAGTATACTATATTAAACCCTATAGTATACTATATTAAACCCTATAGTATACTATATTAAACCCTATAGTATACTATATTAAACCCTATAGTATACTATATTAAACCCTATAGTATACTATATTAAACCCTATAGTATACTATATTAAACCCTATAGTATACTATATTAAACCCTATAGTAGACCCTATAGTATACTATATTAAACCCTATAGTATACTATATTAAACCCTATAGTATACTATATTAAACCCTATATTAAACCCTATAGTATACTATATTAAACCCTATATTAAACCCTATAGTATACTATATTAAACCCTATAGTAGACCCTATAGTATACTATATTAAACCCTATAGTATACTATAATAAACCCTATAGTATACTATAATAAACCCTATAGTATACTATATTAAACCCTATAGTAGACCCTATAGTATACTATATTAAACCCTATAGTATACTATATTAAACCCTATAGTAGACCCTATAGTATACTATATTAAACCCTATAGTATACTATATTAAACCCTATAGTATACTATATTAAACCCTATAGTATACTATATTAAACCCTATAGTATACTATATTAAACCCTATAGTATACTATATTAAACCCTATAGTATACTATATTAAACCCTATAGTATACTATATTAAACCCTATATTATACTATATTAAACCCTATAGTATACTATATTAAACCCTATAGTATACTATATTAAACCCTATAGTATACTATATTAAACCCTATAGTATACTATATTAAACCCTATAGTATACTATATTAAACCCTATAGTATACTATATTAAACCCTATAGTATACTATATTAAACCCTATAGTATACTATAATAAACCCTATAGAATACTATATTAAACCCTATAGTATACTATATTAAACCCTATAGTATACTATATTAAACCCTATAGAATACTATATTAAACCCTATAGTATACTATATTAAACCCTATAGTATACTATATTAAACCCTATAGAATACTATATTAAACCCTATAGTATACTATATTAAACCCTATAGTATACTATATTAAACCCTATAGTATACTATATTAAACCCTATAGTAGACCCTATAGTATACTATATTAAACCCTTTAATAAGCCATTTAAAACGAACACAGGAATGTGGAGGATCAAAGATGATGAAAACTAGGCCTAAACATTTTATACAACACAGCAGACCTACACTGTTTAAAGGAAACCAGACTTTCCGGATCCATTGTGGAAGCTATTGTTTCTTCAGTGTTTCTAACTTAGACAAGAAATGTGTAGGCTACAGTACAGTTACTATGTTGTCAGGGTTCAGATAAGGATTAGGGGGTTGACAGAGGAGAATTCCAGTCTCAAGGCTGCAACTGATGCACCCTTAGACCAGAGCAATCAAACATCTAAGCTCAATTAGTTGACAACATAACATCTCATCTAGGCTAATCTTACTTCAGAAAGTTCCTGGATAAGATTTTACCTTATCTATAAAAGTCGAGAAAAGTCAAGAAAAATGTCAACAACACCCCTTTCACTAAGAATCCTGTTGTCTGCTATCGTCTACTTTTACCTGACAGCAACTTGGACAACAGAGTTCTATTTGAGTCCAGATGTTCCCAAGGCTATTGTTGCATCTCCTTCCCTGCAGCCTTAGAAACATCAAGATAGAAAACACACTTTATAAATGGTTAATAAATACACCTGATACTTCAATTAAGCAGGAAAAAGCACTTATTATGACAGATGTGTAGCACTGTAAGACACGTGTTTCTCTGTTGATTGTTTTAAACCTGTTTTATTCTCAGGACCATGACAATAACATATACTGGTCTCTTCTACATAATACAGCTAAACATTTAAAAAATATATATTTTGAAAAATGAATATCAATCAGCAAATGTAAAACAAAACAAGAAAACAATGACATTTACATGCAAGCATTTGTTCTGCGTAACAAATCACCAATAAAAAGTAGAATGGTAAGGTATAAGATATCATCATTATCATTTATAATATCATATAAATAAGTGATATAATTTATCAAGTGTATTTCCAGAGTGAAGAGAGAGAAGTTTGGTAGGAGACCTTACTGGCCGTGAGAAAACAGAAGAGTGTGAGGTCTGTGGTTGACATGACCTATAAGTACTGATGGGCAGAGCTGGCTTCCTGCTCCCATGATGCCTCTTCCTAACAACCAACACATCATTCGCTTCACAATAAAAATGTGTGAACCGATTTTTGGAGCACACTTAATATACAATAAGGAAAGTTGAAATATATCACTATTAAAATCCTTTAAAAAAAATGCAACAACATAATTTGACCACACTATGTCTTCTGTACTTCTGTATGTTTTACTATAAATATGTGAACATCTTTAGGTCCAAACAAATTATACAAGAGGATGATGATCCTTATAGATTATTATTATAGATTTTAAAAGCATATAATTAATGTGATAAGCAGATAATGGCTTGAATTTCTTGATCAGTTGAATACATGAAAACACTTAGTATTGTCAAAACATTATTGTACATTATACAATTATTTAATGGATAATGGGAGTTAATGAAGTAAGATACAGCTCTGATGTTTTTTCAGTGACTGTGAATGAGCAAAGTTCTTCCCACATAGACAGGAGTAAGGTTTCTCTCCTGTGTGTATGCGTTGATGTGTAGTCAGGTCTCCTGATTGATTGAAGCTCTTCCCACACTGGTCACAGCTATAAGGCTTCTCTCCTGTGTGTATGCGTTGGTGTTTAGTCAGGTCTCCTGAATGATTGAAGCTCTTCCCACACTGATTACAGCGATAAGGTTTCTCTCCTGTGTGTATGCGTTGATGTATAGTCAACTGTCCTGACATCCTGAAGCTCTTCCCACAATGATCACAGCTATAAGGCTTCTCTCCTGTGTGTATGCGTTGATGTATAGTCAGGTCTCCTGATTGATTGAAGCTCTTCCCACACTGATCACAGCTATAAGGCTTCTCTCCTGTATGTATTCGCTGGTGTGTAGTCAGGTGTCCTGAATGATTGAAGCTCTTCCCACACTGATCACAGCTATAAGGCTTCTCTCCTGAGTGTATGCGTTGGTGTATAGTCAGGTGTCCTGATTGATTGAAGCTCTTCCCACACTGATCACAGCTATATGGTTTATCTCCTGTGTGTATGCGTTGGTGTGTAGTCAGGTCTCCTGATTGATTGAAGCTCTTCCCACACTGATCACAGCTATAAGGCTTCTCTCCTGTATGTATTCGCTGGTGTGTAGTCAGGTGTCCTGAATGATTGAAGCTCTTCCCACACTGACCACAGCTATAAGGCTTCTCTCCTGTGTGTATGCGTTGGTGTTTAGTCAGGTGTCCTGAATGATTGAAGCTCTTCCCACACTGATCACAGCTATAAGGCTTCTCTCCTGTGTGTATGCGCTGGTGTATAGTCAGAGATCCTGAATGATTGAAGCTCTTCCCACACAGATCACAGCTATAAGGCTTCACTCCTGTGTGTATGCGTTTGTGTGTAGTCAGGGACCCTGATTGATTGAAGGTCTTCCCACAATCAAAGCAGGGGTAAGGTCTCTCCCCTGTATGAATTCTCTGATGAGCTGTTAAGGTTTTAGATGCAGCAAAACTCTTCCCACACTGAGAGCAGTGATATGGTTTCTCTCCGGTGTGAATATGCTTGTGAATTATCAATTCCTTCTGTTTAGCAAATCTCTTCCCACAGTCAGAGCAGCAGTGGTGAGGTTTCTTCCCTATACGTCTCTGCTGGTGTTTCTTGAGGTGTTCTGATCTGGAGAGACTCTTCTCTTTCTTATCAGCATCATGATGTTGTTGAGGCTCCCCAGATGATAAGCCCCTCCCACTGAGAGAGCAACGATTAGGGCTGTCCCCTGTGAAACAAAGACATTGAATAATTAGGTTTTGCAGATATGGTTCTATAAACAGATGGGTCGTTCCATGAAATGCATCCCTTTTAGAAATTGTCCACCAATATTGAATTTTAAAATCTCTTATATTAAATAAAGTGAACTTTAATACAGAACACACTGAGAATTAATCAGATTTTTTATATGAATAAAGACTTGCTAAAGTGACTAAATTCAGCATTTTAACCTAATACAAAGTTTTACCATTATTGAGTAATGGTTACATGCGCAGAATAATATGATTATTGTGAATAGTCAATTAGTATAACAGTTTGATTTAAACGTTGACATGCTTTTAAAGAACAACAATTTCCCTAATAATCCTGTTTACATAGACACATCTGAAATCAGGCTAAATGCAGAAAATTGGCAATCAAAATAAACATTCTACAACAGTGACCATGTTATTTTTTTGAAGCATATTTAATTCTGAGAAATAAAGTTAGTATGTGAAAACTATTTCTAAGCTGCATACATTCAGTTCTTCTGAACTCACTGCACTCGCTCAAAAGAATGAAGCTAAAGCCTCTCGTGCAGCACATGTACAGATCAACTACACCGCTATAACTCTGATTAAAGTGTTTACATGTCCTAATAATTCTAAAGATTGATCAGAAAACCAGGTGTTTTTAAAGGCTATAATTACTTCGGTTATGACCTTACACCAATTAAGATAAGTAGAGTAAGGTGTTTACATAAATAATGCCATAGTCTGCCTACTGCCATAACCAGTTTAATATGAAATCATTAGTGTACATGTAAAGCCCTAGTTATCTGGTTACGTTGACAGTCAATTCTGAAGATTTTTTATTTAATGTGATTAGTGATTAATTTAAGTCAGTCCCTCATTTTAAGGTCAACCCTGTTACATGAACTGAACACTTGTTTTAATAAGGTGAAAATGTTCCTTACATTTATTTTAGTAAAATAAACATTGAACATATAATAGTCAAATCAGGGTAAAAGCAGGTGAGCTGGTTCTGATCTTTGTATCAATTCTTTGTTGTTTTATGGTGGAAAACCGAGCATAAATTGATATGGTATAAATGTTTTAACAATTACATTTTTTTGTGAAGCTTGTCTTCAATTGTAACTAGATTCCATTACCCGTCAGAAGATAATTAGTGGCTGATTTAAAGGACTATTTAACCAAAGTAAACTAGTGGTTTTGTTGTATTCAGTTTTCCCCTGTTACGGTCAACCCTGTTACTTTATTAAACACATTGACACTTACTATAGTATTTATTTTTAATTTAACCTCAAGATGGATAAAATGCTCTTTATGACAGAATGTTAAAATTTGAAATCAAAGTTATTTTGACCAAGTTACACTTCTTAAAATTGGGTGGAACGACCAGATATATTCATCAATATATAATTAATTAATTGTTACTGAAGCAGACTGTAGTCTAATCTACACACCATGGTTCTTACTTAATGAAATCAAATCTTCATGTTCCTCTTCTCCTTCTCCTCTCTCAGTTCCACTCTGCCCCGGTGTTTTCCTGCAGTCGACCAGAACCAGCAGTAAAGTACCGAGAGGTGGTCGACCTGGGGACTCCAGGATGGTGGAGGGGGACGGGCTAGCTTTGTCCTGTTGGCAGCAAGAAGTATTCAACATAGATTAAACCACACCAAATATTTTATTAACTTAATCTCCTTTTGCCTTAAAATGATCAATCGTTCACTACAAACCACAAATCTAAGAGCATTGTTTTGGTGGAGGCATGAGCTAGTTTCCACCATAGATCTTATACCAGAGATTTCCTATCAAAGGAAGAGGCGAAGCGACACCTTATTTGATGGAATATACATTTCGTAAAGAGTAGGTTGTTAGGAGTGTATTGGTAAAAGTAGAAGACACGTGAGATCCCAGCAACTTTGAGAAAAATACACTTTGTATGGGAGTAGTGCGTGTTCGTCACTAGTTACCACAAACAAAGCCATAAACCACGCACATTTATACAAGTTATCTTATTAGATGTGACTTCAACCTTAACCTAAAAAAAATAATAACTTTATGCCTAAATAAATAAAAACGATATAGACATTTGACTCTATGACTGTGGTAACTAGTGGAAACACACATCTGCCCTCTCATTACTATAATGGTCCCATCTGATCTTGCCTCTTTCCCGACAGCCTTCCATTTTTGAAGACATTTATTTTCTTTGTTAGAACGGCCACTTGAGTATCTGGTCAAATAATGGCTGATGTGTTAGAAATCAGTGAAGGAATGTGAACACTTTGGGAGGAAGGAGAGATAATTAGGTCAGTTACAGATTCCTAAACATGATATAGTAGTAGGCTACTTTGTTGAAGACAAAATAAATCCTAACAAAGTTTTACCGTCATGTTTTTTTGTCCAGACGTTTAAACCGAACACAGGAATGTGGAGGATCAAAGACGATGAAAACTAGGTCTAGACATTTTATACAACACAGCAGACTTATACTGTTAAAACCAGTCTTACCCGATTCATTGTGGAAGCTATTGTTTCTTTGTATGATATGAAATGTTGCTACAAAAGTACAATTAAGCTGCTTTGCTGTTGTTTTCTTCTTCTTCTGTAAGGTTTTATGGCAGACTACACATATTGTTGTATTGCCGCCACCTACTGTACGGGTAGTGAATAAAAAACATCATCCAAATGTTTTATATCATAATGGTGTAAAATCTTTATAATATGTTACATTATAAATCTACTGATGTCTTGTGACAGATTCTTTACATGAATATAACTAAAACAAAGATGCAACACTGTTTCTGGCTGGTCAGTACAAAAGGTAAAACTTTAATGTTATTTTTAAAACTTCTTCATAAAGTGGTTGGCAGGATAATATGAATGAATGATTTTCAAATAAACTTCCTTCATTTTGTTAATAAGTAGGTATGTGTGAGACAACAGATATTATCAATAAAACGCTTCCAATAAGACATGACATAAGGTATATAGATAGATACAACATCCTGTTGATACAAGGCATGTATCGCTCTGTTGTTGTTGAATGGACCAAAAGTAAAACACATCTTTACTACTGATGAGTCAACAGGTGTAATCAAAGGTAGGTTCTGAGGGTTTTAACATGTTCCTGAATAATAAAGCAACACCTGAGGAAATGGCATCTAAAACAATTACAAAATCTTTAGGTGTTAAAGGGATTTTATAAAGTGATAAGAATTAGTAATAATTAAGTAAAAGACCCTCTGCATTTACAAGTTGGCTCAACAATAGGATATTATTTCAGAACCAATATTTTTTCTCCTAAATGAACGACAGTGACAAGAATGAAAAGCGCAGTTTCACTGGAACTTTGTCACTTTATCATTGTTCTTCCTCTGTCAACCATGGTTACCTTCAAGGAAACACGTGCAGTCATTATTGCTTTGCACAAAAAGGGCTTCACAGGCAAGGATATTGCTGCCAGTAAGATTGCACCTAAATCAACCATTTATCGGATCATTAGGAGAGAGGTTCAATTGTTGTGAAGAAGGCGTCAGGGCACCCAAGAAAGTCCAGCAAGCGCCAGGACCGTCTCCTAAAGTTGATTCAGCTGCGGGATCGGGGCACCACCAGTGCAGAGCTTGCACAGGAATGGCAGCAGGCAGGGGTGAGTGCATCTGCACGCACAGTGAGGCGAAGACTTTTGGAGGATGGCTTGGTGTCAAGAAGGGCAGCAAAGAAGCCACTTCTCTCCAGATAAAACATCGGGGACAGACTGATATTCTGCAAAAGGCACAGGGATTGGACTGCTGAGGACTGGGGTAGAGTCATTATCTCTGATGAAACACCTTGTCCGGAGAAAACAAGGTGAGCGCTACCATCAGTCCTGTGTCATGCCAACAGTAAAGCATCCTGAGACCATTCATATGTGGGGTTGCTTCTCAGCCAAGGGAGTGGGCTCACTCACAATTTTGCCTAAGAACACAGCCATGAATAAAGAATGGTACCAACACATCCTCCGAGAGCAACTTCTAACAAAACATTAACATTTTGGGTCCATGGCCAGGAAACTCCCCAGACCTTAATCCCATTGAGAACTTGTGGTCGATCCTCAAACAAAAACCCACAACTTCTGACAAACTCCAAGCATTGATTATGCAAGAATGGCCTGCCATCAGTCAGGATGTGGCCCAGAAGTTAATTGACAGCATGCCAGGGCGGATTGCAGAGGTCTTGAAAAAGAAGGGTCAACACTGCAAATATTGACTCTTTGCATGAACTGAATGTCATTGTCAATGAAAGCCTTTGACACTTATGGAATACTTGTAACCCATTGTATAAGGTGCACGCATGGGGATGTCCACGTCACCCAGAGATATACCCATACTGTAGCGATACACCTAGTGGACTAGACTTGTGCTGGCAAACAAATCCATTACATTAGCTACCTAAATGTAAACTCAACTAAGGAGTAATAGAGAGTGGAGTTTTTATACAGCGTTTTGCTTGTTGGCGTAACATTCCTCACAGGCCATTTGGTGTACGTTTTTTGTTTTGTGAGATGAAACTGACAAAACTCGAAAAGGTATTATTGTACGTCAGAATTGCAACACAATATTTGTTCAAGCCTAAAATGTTAGTCTGTAATAGTAACATTGTCACGATGCGTAATCATGGGACGATAAACGGAGCGTTCGTGGAGTGACATCCTTTTTATTTAAACTTATAATACTCATAAGTTCCCAAAAATAATAAAGGAGAGTAGAACACAAAGTGACTTCCTTGTAGCACACATGGGCTTCCAAACAAAACAATGATCCACACACAGGTGGATTTGGAGGACAGCTAAATACTCTCCCCAATCAGAGACAACACTAGACAGCTGTCTCCGATTGGGGATCATTAATCCTCCCTCACTGAAGTGAGGACTGGGTTGTGGCTCAATCCACTCCCCCTGATGGGAGTAGTGGCTTCACCACCACCCAGCCCTCACAGTACCCCCCCTCCAAGGCGCGGGCTCCCGACCGCGCTTGATCTCCCCCTCTCCCCCCCCAAAAAATTCACTAAACCAGGAGGGGAAATGGCAGGGTACTGAGGTGGTTGCCGGTGGGGGCTCCGGCTCCGGCCTCGGGCGTGACGCAGGCAGTGACAGCTGCTCTCCTCCTACCTCCCTGTTGCACACCCGGTCCGGTCCCCGGCGCGATGGTTCCCGCCTCATTACTCCCGCGATTCACCAAGTCCTGTCTGGACCCTGGTGTGGGAGCCCTCGACCCTGGAGAGGGGCTGATGTCCTTCCCGGACTGGGCACCGGTGGAGCGGACTGCTCCGGCACTGGAGCGAAGCAGACGACCGGCCCCGGACTGGGCACCGGTGGAGCGGACTGCTCCGGCACTGGAGCGACGCAGACGACCGGCCCCGGACTGGGCACCGGTGGAGCGGACTGCTCCGGCACTGGAGCGAAGCAGACGACCGGCCCCGGACTGGGCACCGGTGGAGCGGACTGCTCCGGCACTGGAGCGAAGCAGACGACCGGCCCCGGACTAGGCACCGGTGGAGCGGACTGCTCTGGCTCTGGAGCGGAGCAGACGGCTGGACCCGGATTGGGCTCCAGACTGCTGACCTTCACTGGAGGTTCCGGGCTGCTGACCATCACTGGAGGTTCCGGGCTGCTGACCTTCACTGGAGGCTCAGGGCTGCTGACCTTCACTGGAGGCTCAGGGTTGCTGACCTTCACTGGAGGCTCAGGGTTGCTGACCTTCACTGGAGG
This sequence comes from Thymallus thymallus, assembly GCA_023634145.1. Classification (NCBI taxonomy): domain Eukaryota; kingdom Metazoa; phylum Chordata; class Actinopteri; order Salmoniformes; family Salmonidae; genus Thymallus; species Thymallus thymallus. The sequence goes on along the minus strand of CM042394.1, from coordinate 22,660,072 downwards.
CTCAGGGTTGCTGACCTTCACTGGAGGCTCAGGGTTGCTGACCTTCACTGGAGGCTCAGGGTTGCTGACCTTCACTGGAGGCTCAGGGTTGCTGACCTTCACTGGAGGCTCAGGGTTGCTGACCTTCACTGGAGGCTCAGGGTTGCTGACCTTCACTGGAGGCTCAGGGTTGCTGACCTTCACTGGAGGCTCAGGGTTGCTGACCTTCACTGGAGGCTCAGGGTTGCTGACCTTCACTGGAGGTCGGGTGCGAGGAGCCGGCACTGGGGGCACCTGACTGGGAAAACGCACCGTTGGGCTGGTGCGTTGAGCTGGCACAGGTCGCACCGGGCTGTAGGTGCGCACCGATGGTGTGGTGCGCTGAGTCGGTCTCCGACTCTGGACCGGCGCTGGAGGCACCGGACTGGGAACTGACGTTGGAGGCACCGGACTTCCCCTGTCGTCGTATCTCCACCGCCAATCCCCATCCTGTGAGGATTCCTCCGGGAGCCCCCACGAGTGAGGGAACAGAAGTACATCGTCGTCGTCTTCCTCCGACTCTTCTCTGTACTTCCGCTCCCATGGCTGTAGGGGCTCCTCCTGGAACCCCCACGAGTGCAGTGGTCGGGGTTCTTCTCCGTCGATCCCCGACCACCCCCATAGCCCCCCCCAAAAAAAACGTTTGGGGGGTTTTCTGGGCTCCAGGCTGGTCCTTCGCCTCTTTGGCCCGCCGACGTCTCCTCTGACGACGGCGCCAAGGCTCCGGGCTCCAGCCCTCCTCCACATCACGATAATGGGAGTATTCCTCCTCTGTAATTTTTCCCATTCCGAGGAGGATATCTCCAAATGTCAGTCCCCGCTGCGTCCCTGGTTGGTGGATCATTCTGTCACGATGCGTAATCATGGGACGATAAACGGAGCGTTCGTGGAGTTTTTATTTAAACTTATAATACTCATAAGTTCCCAAAAATAATAAAGGAGAGTAGAACACAAAGTGACTTCCTTGTAGCACACATGGGCTTCCAAACAAAACAATGATCCACACACAGGTGGATTTGGAGGACAGCTAAATACTCTCCCCAATCAGAGACAACACTAGACAGCTGTCTCTGATTGGGGATCATTAATCCTCCCTCACTGAAGTGAGGACTGGGTTGTGGCTCAATCCACTCCCCCTGATGGGAGTAGCGGCTTCACCACCACCCAGCCCTCACAAACATGGTATTTGTATGTTCACAGATTACATTCCACGGTTCCGTTTCATGTTTCACGCATGGCTTTTCTTACAATCCGAACAATTTATGTCTGGATTTTCTTACGATCCTAACGGTATGTATGCTCAACATTTTGGCAGCTATCTGACTCCATAGTTTTGGATCGATAGAGATCCGTTTGAAGTCTCAATGAAAATCATAGATGCGTTAGATGATTTTCATTGAGACTTCCAACGGATCGATGGAGGTGCACGCTGACTGACCCGTATGGTGATGGAGTGAGGAAGACTACTGGTTGGTGCACGCTGACTGACCCGTATGGTGATGGAGTGAGGAAGACTACTGGTTGGAGCACACTGACTGACCCATATGGTGATTGGGTGAGGAAGCCTACGCCATCCATTATTTTGTTCTTTGAGGAAGAGTCTCTCCCTTCGTAAGTATATTTGGGTTATGTGAGATATCCTGTAAGAGCCTTCATGCCCAAACCCTTACAGTGGGATAAATGTAAACTATTTGGACATGTGTCAAGTGTACGTAGACGGGAGGAGTATTGTATGTAGACGGGAGGAGTATTGTATGTAGACGGGAGGCGTATTGTATGTAGACGGGAAGAGTATTGTATGCAGACGGGAGGAGTATTGTATGTAGACGGGAGGAGTATTGTATGTAGACGGGAGGAGAATTGTATGTAGACGGGAAGAGTATTGTATGCAGACGGGAGGAGTATTGTATGTAGACGGGAGGAGAATTGTATGTAGACGGGAAGAGTATTGTATGCAGACGGGAGGAGTATTGTATGTAGACGGGAGGAGTATTGTATGTAGACGGGAGGAGTATTGTATGTAGACGGGAGGAGTATTGTATGTAGACGGGAGGAGTATTGTATGTAGACGGGAGGAGTATTGTATGTAGACGGGAGGAGTATTGTATGTAGACGGGAGGAGTATTGTATGTAGACGGGAGGAGTATTGTATGTAGACGGGAGGAGAATTGTATGTAGACGGGAAGAGTATTGTATGCAGACGGGAGGAGTATTGTATGTAGACGGGAGGCGTATTCTATGTAGACGGGAGGAGTATTGTATGTAGACGGGAGGAGTATTGTATGTAGACGGGAGGAGTATTGTATGGAGACGGGAGGAGTATTGTATGTAGACGGTAAAGAGTCTGCATTGGACCTCACTCTGGTATCTAGTGAAATGGCAGGAATCTGTGAGTGGGAGGTACTGAATGGGAGGAGTCGACAGTAGGGAGTGATCATTACCCCATAGTATGCACAGTATGACTGAGGGAGGAGGAGGTATCAGTGTATGGAGTAGGCAGGTGGGTGTTTGAAAGGGCAAAGTGGGATCAGTTTCAGGAGTTAAGTGAGCAGGTGATGCTAGGGTGGATATGAGAGAGGAAGTGGATAGTATGAATAACTGGGTGAGAACAGCTTTAGTGGGGGAAGCTACTGAGGCAATGCCTAAGAGTTCAGGGAGGAGGATGAGGAGGAGGAGGAGGAAAGCAGTCCTGTGGTGGACGGAGGAGTGTGGGGCAATGGTGAGGAGTAGGAACAGGGCATTTAGAGGAGTGAAAAGGACACATAACTTCCAACATCTGATTCAGTATAAGCAGGCCCAGGTCCTGGTGAGGAGAACTATCTGTCAGGCAAAGAAGTCATGTTGGCGTCGGTTCTGTGACACCATTGGAAGGACGAGATGTGTGGGGGATGATTTAGAGGATGAGTGGGGTCAGAAGGGAGTGGGATTATCCAGTGTTGATGAGTGGGAAGGATGTGGCAGTAACAGATGAGGAGAAGGCAGAGATGATGGCCAAAGCGTTTGTCCAAGTGTATAGCTCAGCACATTAGTCAGAGGAGGGGCAGAGGGGGAGAGAGAGAACGAGAGAGGAACATCCTGGAGTGCTGGATAGGAGGGAGGATGTAAATGTTGTTGAATGCACCATTTACCATGGCAGAGGTGAAAAGGTAAGGCTGGGTTAACTTCACCTGGGAAAGATGAGGTGTGCTATGTTATGTTGGCCCATCTTAGTGATGAGGCACTGGATAAGGTATTGGTGTTGTACAACACAGTGTGGGAGGAGGGGAAACTATAAGGCAGTTGGAAGGAGGCAGTAGTGTTACCAATCTAGGAGCCAGGGAAGGACCCAACGAGGCCAACAAGCTAGTATCACCACATCAGAGTGGATTCAGGAAGGGTAGGGGAACAATGGACCCAGTGCTCTGCTTAGAAGCAGAGGTCAGGAAGGCTCTGGTGAACAAGGAGACTGTTGTAGCTGTATTTGTTGATGTGGAGAAGGCGTATGATATGATGTGGAAGGAGGGATTGTTAATCAAGCTTGATATTATGGGTAGGAGGAAGAACATAAAACTGGATAAAGGATTTCCTGTTTGGAAGGTCTATCCAGGTGAGGGTGGGAAAGTCACTATCAGGCAGCTACCTGGTGGATAATGGTACACCACAGGGCAGTGTGATTAGTCCTCTGTTGTTCTCAAACATGATCAATGATGTTTACTCTCAGGTACAGACAAATATTGGGAGTTCGTTATTTGCAGATGATGGGGCCTAATGGAAGAAGGGAATAAATGTGCCATACATAGTCAGGAAGGTACAGGAAGCAATAGATGAGGTAGTTGTGGGCATTAAGGTGGTGATTCAGGTTATTTGAAGAGAGAACTCAGACAGTGTTCTTTAACAGGAGGAAGGTGGGATATGAGGTATGCTTGAGGTTATATGGGTGAAACTTGGAGTGGGAGGCTGGGTGTTCCTCATTGAGGACCATGTGTGTTGCATTGATCCGATCTGTAATAGACTTTGGAAGTATAGCATATGGTTCGGGAGCCCGGACATCATTGTAAAGTCTAGATGTCATAAAGGGACAATGAGTTTGAATATATCTAGGACGTCCCTAGTCGCTGCTCTACAGGTGGATATGGGGGATATGCCATTGCAGATTAGGAGACAGCAGCTGGGGACGTCCTAAATGTCCCACTACATATTCTGAGTCCTTGCTCCTGTATGACATCTAGCCTTTCCAATGAAGTCTGGGCTGCCTACAGGGACATGGGGTTTGTCATCCTGCAAAAGGTATTTTACAGGCATGCTGGGAACATGAGCGAAGACAGAACAGGAGCTTTGGGTGGGTAATACCCAGGCGAAAGAGATGGGACTGTATGGAAGGGAGTTTAGTCCAACGGTAGCTATTCCTGTAAATCCACCATGACTACTCCCACCAGTAGTAGATCTAGAAGTATTGGAGAGACTACGGAAAGATAGGGAGGGTGTTGATCCATCTGATTTGTTTCAGAGACGTCTTGATACTGTGTATCAGGATTTTGTGGCCATATACACAGATGGTTGTAGTGCAGGAATGTGGGGTGAAAGTCAGGAAACGTATTACAGATCATCTGGCTGTAAATACGACCGAGATGATGACCATACTGTTGGCCTTGCAGTGGGTGGAGGAAGTTAAGACAGAAACAGTAGTTATTTTCTCTGATTCATGTGCAGTGTTAAGGAGTCTCCAGTCCTCTATATCATATAGCAGACAATACCTGCTTTATGAGGTGATACAAACCCATGGCAGGAGTAAACAAATGGGTATACAGATAATATTTACATGGGTCCCAGCCCATTTGGGAGTGGAGGGGAACGAGGCAGTTGATGTACTGGCTAAACAAGCACTAAGTAGTGGGGATGTTGATGTTGTAGTTTCAATGAGCAAGTCAGAGGCAAAAATCATGATATGGACAGTGATGGTGGAGAAATGTCAGGAGCAGTGGAATAGAGATACTAAGGGCAGGCATTTATTTACAGTTCAGAGGAAAGTTGGGGAGGGGAGGATGACAGGAAGGGACAGAAGAGAGGAGGCTATATTTACAAGATGAAGGGTGGGATACAGCCAGTTGAATAAGACCTCACATGTGATAGGAAAGCATCCAACAGGAAAATGTGAGTATTGCCAGGAAACAGACAGTGGATGTAACATCACCGCTGGATCCACCCTCCTCCATCCAGCGTTCGGCGTCTCCCTCCTATTAAACTCCAGGGTTGGGGCATGGAGGGTGCTAGATCCCAGGAGGAGGTGAACTACGCAGCTACGCACCTGTTTATTATTTGGGAATCTAGGGGGGTATTTAGGGAGTAGGCAGGCACCTGTGTGGTGTCGGTGATTAACCCTGGTTACGGTCAGACTTTGCAGTCTGCCCCGGTTATCTTGTATACTACCTGCCTGCCTACCTACCTGCCTACCTGCCTACCTACCTACCTACCTGCGTGTTTTGAGTATTTGTTTTGTAGGGTAGTTCTTGTTCAGCCCAGTGCTGTTCCTTTTTTCCCTGTTGGGACCGTATTGTATTTTTGGAGTTTCTCATTAAATCAACCATCCTTGGAGACGTCGTGTGTGTCCGTGCTATTGCTACCACCCACCACCACCAGTACAGTGGAGCATGTATTGATACAGTGCGGGCATTATTGGAGGGAAAGAGAGATGATGAGATCCAGTATGAGGGAGAAGGGGATACAGGAAATTATTTTAAAGAGTATTTTGAGTAGAACGTCATTAGACATAGTCTCTCAAATATGTTATCTTTTTTAAGAGCAACGGGCTGGAAGGTATGATTTAGTTTCTCACTGTCTCTGGCACACACTCCAGTACAGTAGGTGGCGGTAATTCACCATAACGTTGGATGCCAACCGCCGATAAACACCACCGAAGAAGATGACAACAGGAAAGTAGCCTAACCGCACTGTTGTAGCCTACAACATTTCATATCATACAAAGAAACAATAGCTCCCACAATGAATCGGGTAAGTCTGGTTTTAACATTACAGGTCTGCTGTGTTGTATAAATCAATAAAGTACCTATCTAAGATATATGGTGGAAACTAGCCCATGCCTCAACAATCCAATGCTCTTAGATTTGTGGGTTGTAGTGAAGCATTGAACATTTTAGGAAAAATGAGATTTTCGAGGGATGCATCCAAATCAGAGGTTTAGACTAAGTTAATAAAATATTTGGTTTAATGACAAACTGTTTAATACTTCTTAGGGCCAACAGGACAAAGCTAGCCCGTTCCCCTCCACCCTCCTGGAGTCCCCAGGTCGACCACCTCTCCGTACTTTACTGCTGGTTCTGGTCGACTGCAGAAAAACACTGGGGCAGAGTGGAACTGAGAGAGGAGGAGGAGGAGGAGAAGAGAAGTTATATGAAGATTTGATTTCATTAAGTAAGAAACATAGTGTGTATATTAGACTACAGTCTGCTTCTGTAACAATAGTTGAGGTGCATAAAGATGGCGGCCCGCATGTACTTACCACAAATTTCTTGTTTTGTTAAGTTTACTGTTTTTTTGGTATAGTCATTAGCACAGTAAACATTATCCCAATTTTAGCTAAAAGACTATTTGAAAAACCATTAAAGTAGATTGTACTGATTTATTGGGACATTGAACCATGTCGCGCACCAGTTTCAAAACTCAGATGATGTGCTGAAATAATGACGTCACATCTGAATTCTGCCATCTTTATGCACTTCAGTCATTCATTGATTAATGATATATTGATTAAAATATCTGGGTAGTACCATCCGTTTTTAAAAGTGTAACTTGGTTACAAAATATATTTCACCGAATTTTTTAAAGAAAACATGTTAAATTTCATAAAATATATAATTTACCATCTCAAGAGATTTAATAAAAATACAAGCCAAATAAAGTAACAGGGTTGACAGTAACGGGGCAACTTAAAACAACAAAACCATTGGATTCATGGGTAAAATAGTCCTTTAAATCAGCCATCAATCCACTTGTGACAGGGGGAATGGAATAATTGTTTTATTTGCAACAGTTAGTGGCAATTTAATGCAATCTTCACAGAGAAATGTAATTGTTAAAAGATTTCTAGCATGTCTATGTTTGGGTAAAAGTGTTGACTTGCTCAGTTGTTCACCACAAAACAGCTTAAGGTGACAATCAAAGTAGTGCTGTTAACACCTGTTTTTCAGAGCAATCGTTCAAATTATTAAGACACGTAATCACCTTAACCATCAGGTAGCTTGATTTCAATGTGTTTGTTTCACAGGGGACATCCCTAATCGTTGCTCTCTCAGTGGGAGGGGCTTATCATCTGGGGAGCCTCAACAACATCATGATGCTGACAAGCAAGAGAAGAGTCTCTCCAGATCAGAACACCTCAAGAAACACCAGCAGAGACGTGTAGGGAAGAAACCTCACCACTGCTGCTCTGACTGTGGAAAGAGTTTTGCTAAACAGAAGGAATTGATCATTTACCAGCGGATTCACCATGGAAAGAACCCGTACCCCTGCTCTCAGTGTGGGAAGAGTTTTGCTGCATCTAAAACCTTAAAATCTCAAAGAATTCAAACAGGGGAGAGATCTTATCCCTGCTATGATTGTGGGGAGACGTTCAGTCAATCAGGAACCCTGACTATACACCAACGCATACACACAGGAGAGAAGCCTTATAGCTGTGATCAGTGTGGGAAGTGCTTCAATCAATTAGGGAACCTGAATGCACACCAACGCATACACACAGGAGAGAAGCCTTATAGCTGTGATCAGTGTGGGAAGAGCTTTACTCAATCAGGGGCCCTGACTAAACACCAACGCATACACACAGGAGAGAAGCCTTTTAGCTGTGATCAGTGTGGGAAGAGCTTTACTCAATCAGGGGCCCTGACTACACACCAACGCATACACACAGGAGAGAAGCCTTATAGCTGTGATCAGTGTGGGAAGAGCTTCTATCAATCAGGACACCTGACTACACACCAACGCATACACACAGGAGAGAAGCGATATAGTTGTGATCAGTGCGGGAAGAGCTTCAGGATGTCAGGAGACCTGACTAAACACCAACGTATACACACAGGAGAGAAGCCTTATAGCTGTGATCAGTGTGGGAAGAGCTTCAATCGTTCAGGATCCCTGACTACACATCAACGCATACACACAGGAGAGAAGCCTTATAGCTGTGATCAGTGTGGGAAGAGCTTCACGAAGTCAGGACACCGGACTACACATCAACGCATACACACAGGAGAGAAGCCTTATAGCTGTTATCAGTGTGGGAAGAGCTTCAATCGTTCAGGATCCCTGACTACACATCAACGCATACACACAGGAGAGAAGCCTTATAGCTGTTATCAGTGTGGGAAGAGCTTCAATCGTTCAGGATCCCTGACTACACACCAGCTCACACACACTGGAGAGAAACCTTACTCCTGTCTATGTGGAAAGAGCTTTGCTCATTCAAAGTCATTGAAAAAACACCTGAAAGAACTAGCATGTCGTTTTTTATCTCCCTCATCTCCTGCAACGGTTCCAGATCCCTAAATAAAGTTTCCATAGAAAACATCTTGTAAAGAATCATCCATCTCCCATTCTCTAACAGTTTACTATGTCTGATTACCATGGTAACCTGTGTTGGATAATATGTATCTCTGGATCCATATGTATCAAGTGTGTTGGAGTAGGAGTCTGATCTAGGAGCAGTGTCCATTTATTCTCATGCATTTTGATCTAAATGGCTAAATGTCATCATGGAAAATGTCATAGTGAACTGTTTGTTTGTATAGGGGGATGTTGAGGTGGGTGGGGATGTTCAGGGCTGTATCTTATTTAATTAACTCCTATTATCCATTAAATAATGTTATAATGTTTCAACAATACTAGGTGTATTCATGTATTCAATCAATAAATTAAATCCAATGTCTGCTTATCACATTGTTTTTTAAATCTATAATAATAATCTGTAAGGATCATAGGCTTCTTGTATAATTAGTTTGGTCCTAAAAGATGTTCACATTTATTGTAAAACCCTTCACCAGGTTATAATGTAGCTGATGGGACATATGAAGTACAGAAGCCATATGACTATAAGTCTGGTCACATTATGTTGTTGCATTTATTTTAAAGTATTTTAATAGGAATATCTTTACACCTTCCTTATTGTATATTAAGTGTGCTCTAAAATGATGTTAACACATTTTGGGGGGGGCAGGAAGTACTTATAGGTCGTGTCAACCACAGACCTCACACTCTTCTTTTCTCACAGCCAGTAAGGTCTCCTACCAAACTTCTCACTCTTCACTCTGGAAATACACTTGATAATATCTGATACCTTACATTCTACCTTTTATTGGTGATTTGTTACGCAGAACGAATGCTTGCATGTAAATGTCATTGTAAAACATATCTGTGGAATGTGTTTTCCTGTTTTGTTTTACATTGCTAAAATATGTTTAAATATATAGTTGTATTGTGTAGAAGAGACCAGGATATGTTGTTGCTCTGTGTCCCAACACTCAATGTTATAGTCATTGTCCTGAGAATAAAACAGGTTTAAAACAATCAACAGAGAAACACTTGTCTTACAGTGCTACACATCTGTTATAATAAGTGCTTTATCCTGCTTAATTGAAGTATCAGGTGTAGTTTTTCACCAGTTATAAAGTGTGTTTGTTGTCTATCTTTATGTTTAAGACTACAGGGAGGGAGTTTAGTTACCAGTTATAAAGTGTGTTTGTTGTCTATCTTTATGTTTCTAAGACTACAGGGAGGGAGTTTAGTTACCAGTTATAAAGTGGGTTTGTTGTCTATCTTTATGTTTAAGACTACAGGGAGGGAGTTTAGTTACCAGTTATAAAGTGTGTTTGTTGTCTATCTTTATGTTTCTAAGACTACAGGGAGGGAGTTTAGTTACCAGTTATAAAGTGGGTTTGTTGTCTATCTTTATGTTACTAAGACTACAGTGAGGGAGTTTAGTTACCAGTTATAAAGTGTGTTTGTCTATCTTTATGTTTCTAAGACTACAGGGAGGGAGTTTAGTTACCAGTTATAAAGTGTGTTTGTTGTCTATCTTTATGTTTCTAAGACCACAGGGAGGGAGTTTAGTTACCAGTTATAAAGTGTGTTTGTTGTCTATCTTTATGTTTCTAAGACTACAGGGAGGGAGATGCAACAACAGGCTTGAGATCAGCAGGAATGGATACATAGGCTTGTGGTTTACACACATCTCGCAGCAACTGTAACAAACTGCTTCATATTAATGCTTATCCATGGTTGTTATTCACACTGAACTCAGCAACTACGGCAAGAAAGTGTTGACAAACTCTACTGTCAGTGTGAACTAATAGGTTTGTGCTTAATTTAATGTCCTTTTGTTGTGTTTAAGGAAGTGGTTTGTTCTGATTCTCATACTCTGTCTCTGGCTTCATGTGGTTCAGTTGTAGGAATCAGTGGTTGTTCTGGTTCTCATACTCCGTCTCTCTGGCTTCATGTGGTTCAGGTGAGTGAGAAGAATTTACTTCTTTTTTTTTTTTTTTTACATAGTTTTTGATAGATTTTAATTGATATGATTCAAATCAAATCGCATTTGTCACATGCACCGAATACAACAGGTGTAGACCTTACAGTGAAATGCTTACTTACAAGCCCTTTACCAACAATGCAGTTTTAAGAAAAATAAGTGGCCTTCAATCGCGCGTGAGTGGGTCGGCCAGGCTCGTGCTCAGGCTGGGGACGTGCTCCCTCCCTCAGGAGTGGTGCACCAGCAAGCTCTTAGTCCCTCTACTGGGCCCAGTACCCCTCCCAGGAAGCGTGGCCGGAGCCACCGCAGGCAGAGCCTGCTGCTAGTCCTGGACGGGGGCATGAGTCGATCTGCTGGGAACACCTTGAACGGAGGGTGCATGCCCTGCGTCAGGAGGTTGATAACTTCAATGGCGACGACAGCTGAACCTTTTATCTTATACTGTGTCATTTCTACTAGTGTTACTATCCAAGAGTGCTCAGATTTGTCTGTTTTCCACACATGTTCTACTATTGGTCCACAGGCCTTAATGGTTGATACTTCAGATGATTATTATAGGTGAGTCCAGACTCACACACTGTAGGAGAAAATCCTCATGGTCTTTTACAGCACAGGAGTAACTGTCTGCAGAGTAACGCCAGACCACTAGAGTATTATAGGAGTATTGTTGGGAAGTAGGGTCATGGAGATGTTGTCCGTTCTTGTACCAGATGTAGGTGAGGTTGGGGTTGTCAGTCAGAAGACAGATGGTGCTACAGGTCAGTGTTCTCTTCTTTTCCTCTGTGGAGGAAGACACCTTCACCTGCAGGTCTGAATGATTCTAATTCATTATTACAATGAGATATTATATATTACCTGTGACTGTCAGAGTTGTTCCAGGGAAGCTGTACCCCATTCTGAATACTGTGTTTTAAGTCTGAACTTGTACTCAGCTGATCTCTCTCTCTCAGGTCTGTGATTCTCAGGTTTAAGCCTTTCTCTTTAGTTCCAAGGTACTCAGCACCACCTGTATTCTCTGGTACAGAGTTCAGGATTTTAGGAGCCTCATTACATGTCTCTTGGATTTACCAGTTTGGTTCTGATACTACATGATAACTTGGATGTTTATCTGTGGAGGGCAGTTCCACTGTTGAGCCCTTCATAGCAGACACTCTGATGGGTGTAAGTCATGTTGAAACAGTTCTGACCCAGAACACCTAAAACAGTAGTTGTCCCATTTATTCAATTAGTTTCTTCAATTATTATTGCACGTGTAACCAACTTCACATAGCCCCCCAGAAGAAAGGCACACAGACACCCACACTTCAGGTTGACTCGGTTTTTATCTGCAGTAAAAGATATCAAACAGTGATGACAGACATTGACAGGACGGTCACACGTTCACTGCTCTCAGAATATCTCTCTCGGACTGAGTCCACAAAGTGATTGTATAGTATACATGCGTTATGTTTAGAAAATAACAAAAATACAGAAAAGCATACCTGCAGTAAAAGATATCAAACCGTGATGACAGGGGTTGACAGGACGGTCACAGCCACACGTTCACTAGTTAGGTAGGACACAATATATTTTAGATAGGAGCAACAGTAGTAATACATACCCTCAATGTGAAGTGATATTAATCCATAAATACAGAGCACAAGTACGACCCTTTTTATATAAACCTTTTAAGGTAGTAAGAAAATAAACATTAACTTAATATTTCAATAAATCACCTGCTAGCAATAGCTAGCGTGACATTGTAGTGAGGTGACCAATGTTGCTAGTTAGCTCGTCATCAACATGTCTAGCTAAGCCAGCAAAAACTTGGTTAACTTGATGAAATAGGTCTTCAATACGTTAACGGCAAAATAAATATATACATAGTCACATTCGCTATTGACTTTAGGATATATGAATCCGTTTTCCAAAAACACTATTGTGTTATACAGTTTTAAACAGTTTTTTAAATACAGAGGAAGGAGACACGAACCTACCCTCAGAATATCTCTCGGACTGAGGAGCAGGCAGACCAACTTCCCAAATAGGGGAGAAACACTCAAACCCCACTAGTTGTTCTTTCAAAGAAAATAGTACAAAAATGGTAAGTCCGACAACCTCTCGTATTACCAACCTTACTACAATGGCAGCAAATATTCTTATGAGTAACACATAATGAAAGGAAATGTTATTTATATCACCCCTTTTTCTGAAGTGAATGGTTTCACCCACTACAATACCGCGAACTGCAGCGTTCTTTGATATCTACATTTTCGCTTTGTCACACTTACAAGCAAACACACACACTTGTCACACACTCAACAAAAATATAAACGCAACATACAACAATTTCTAAGATTTTACTGAGTTACAGTTCATATAAAGAAATCAGTAAATTGTTCTAAATGAATTAGGCCGTATTCTATGGATTTCACCATTGGTAATACGGATATGCATTGGTTGGTCACAGATAGCTTTAAAAAAAAAGGTAGCCAGTATCTGGTGTGACACCATTTACCTCATGCAGTGCGACACATCTCCTTCACGGAAGATAATTAATTTCATTTATTTTTGTATTGAATACATGTGTCGTGGAAATTACCACCAGAGACTCAAAGTCAAACTGAAATGAATAATGATTTATTATCAGCAAGCTGGAGAGGTTCCAACAAACGTAATACACCATAGTACACGTCAGTAGGGAACTCTTTCAGGACAGTCCTGTTAGTTGTCTTATATTCTGCTTTAAGACAAGTTATATTTTCATGATTTACATTTCATTATTAATTCAGAATTAACATTCTGCATACGACTGGCACCGTCTCCTATCTTAACTTATAGAACATATCCCCTCATATCTCTACCCAGCACCTACAGGAACCAAAGATTGTATGAGACATGTACAATTCAAGGCTCTCTCTTCAGACATTTCCTTCAAACATGAATATACACCTACTATTGTTGAAACATTATTCTACATTATTTAATGGATAATAGCAGTTATTGAAATAAGATACAGCTCTGAACACCCCCACCCACCACACACACAACACTCCTACTCTGAGACACTTGATACATATGGATCCAGAGCTGCATATTATGCTACACAGGTTACCATGGTAATCAGACTTAGTAAACTGTTAGAGAATGGGAGATGGATGATTCTTTACAAGATGTTTTCTATTGAAACATATTTAGGGATCTGGAACCTGTGCGGGAGAGGAGGGAGATAAAAGACTACATGTTTGTTCTTTATGGTGTTTTTTCAATTACTCTGAATGAGCAAAGCTCTTTCCACATAGACAGGAGTAAGGTTTCTCTCTTGTGTGTGTCCGCTGGTGTCTAGTCAGGGATCCTGATCGATTGAAGCTCTTCCCACACTGATCACAGCTATAAGGCTTCTCTCCTGTGTGTATGCGCTGTTGTGTAGTCAGGTGTCCTGAATGATTGAAGCTCTTCCCACACTGATCACAGCTATAAGGCTTCTCTCCTGTGTGTATGCGCTGGTGTCCAGTCAGACTTCCTGAATCCATGAAGCTCTTCCCACACTCATCACAGGTATAAGGCTTCTCTCCTGTGTGTATGTGTTGGTTTCTAGTCAGGTTTCCAGGTAGAGCAAAGCTCTTCCCACACTGATCACAGCTATAAGGCTTATCTCCAGTGTGTATGTGTTGGTGTCTAGTCAGGTTTCCAGGTAGAGCAAAGCTCTTCCCACACTGATCACAGCTATAAGGCTTCTCTCCTGTGTGTATGCGTTGGTGTTTAGTCAGACTTCCTGAATCCATGAAGCTCTTCCCACACTGATCACAGCTATAACGCTTCTCTCCTCTGTGTATGCGCTGGTGTCTAGTCAGGTTTCCTGATAGAGCAAATCTCTTCCCACACTGATCACAGCTATAAGGCTTCTCTCCTGTGTGTATGCGTTGGTGTGTAGTCAGGTGTCCTGATTGATCGAAGCATTTCCCACAATTAAAGCAGGGGTAAAGCCTCTCCCCTGTATGCATTCTCTGATGAGATTTTAAGGTTTTAGATGTGGCAAAACTCTTCCCACACTGAGAGCAGTGGTACGGTTTCTCTCCGGTGTGCATCTGCTCGTGAATTAACAATTCCTTCTGTTTAGGAAATCTCTTCCCACAGTCAGAACAGCAGTGGTGAGGTTTCTTCCCTACACGTCTCTGCTGGTGTTTCTTGAGGTGTTCTGATCTGGAGAGACTCTTCTCTTTCTTGTCAGCATCATGATGTTGTTGAGGCTCCCCAGATGATAAGCCCCTCCCATTGAGAGAGCAACGATTAGGGATGTCCCCTGTGAAACAAAGACATTGAATAGTTAGGTTAAACCTGTTTACATGGACTCATCTGAAATCAGGCTACCTGATGGGACTTTGAGAAATGCAGAACATTGCCAATCAGAATAAAGGTTCTACAACAGCGACCATGTTATTTTTTAATCATATTAAAGTTTGTATGTGAAAATTATTTCTAAGATGCATACGTTCAGTTTTTCTGAATTCACTGCACTCGCGCAAAATAAGTTAGCTTGCGCCGCTTGTGCAGCACATGCACAGATCAATTACACCGCTATAACTTTTTACATGTCCTAATAATTCTAAAGATTGCTCAGAAAACCAGGTGTTTTTAAAGCCGCGTGCTTACTTTGGTTATGACATTCCACCAATTAAGATAAAGCAGAGTAAGATGTTTACATGAATGTGCCAAACTCGGCCTACTGCCATAATCAGTTTACAGGGGTGGGTAGTAAACGCAAATGAGTAAAAGAGTACGCATTCGGAGTAACGAATACTTTTTCGCGTTACTTTCTGTGGGCTGTAATTTTACTCTTACTCAAGTATTTTTTTCAGCAAGTAAAGTACTCTTTACTCAGCTACATTTCGTTTGTAACGGTAAAAAAAATCCTTCAGGTATTTTTGTAAGCCAATTCGTACTCATTCACGCTCATCATGTAGTATGACTAATGCAACCCATTCTCACTACTACTCTACTCATCATCAGTCAAGCATGAACAGCCCAGTAGAGGATCAAGATGTGGCAAATCCTGACAACCCTTGGCCACAATTGCAGGACATTTTTATTTTCAAACGTAAAAGAGACAATAATATCATCATGAAATGTTGTCTTTGCCTCAACAAAAACGCGGAAATCTCGGCTTTTAAAAATCCATCCTCCAACCTTCGCAAGCACATTGAGGTAAGTTAGGCTAGTTAGCTAGCTGCTAGCTAATTTCAGCTAGCTAGCAATAGGTAGCTAGCTATCTAAATTGCCCAGTAGTGTAGATACAATGTAAAGCGAAATGTCAATAGGGACTAGCTAGCTAGAAAATATTATAGAAACATTTAGGGTTATGTGTTGTGTTGTATTAGTGGTCAATTTACTTTGCTTGTTTTCATCATGTTTGATCCTCCACATTCCTGTGTTCGGTTTAAACGGCCGGACAAAAAAAAACATGACTATAACTTGTTGGGATTTTTTTTCATCAACAAAGTAGCCTACTACTATATCATGTTTAGGAATCTGTAACTATGACCTAATTATCTCTCCTTCCTCCCAAAGTGTTCACATTCCTTCACTGATTTCTAACACATTAGCCATTATTTGACCAGATACTCAAGTGGCCGTTCTAACCAGGGCTGGAGCGTGCGTATAGGCAGACTACGCAACGGCCTAGAGCGGCACTTTGGAAAGGCTGCAAAATGTGGGCTTGTACAATTTTTTTCCAAAAAAAATCACTCATTTTGCCGCCTCTT
The DNA here is from genome assembly GCA_023634145.1 of Thymallus thymallus. Taxonomy (NCBI): domain Eukaryota; kingdom Metazoa; phylum Chordata; class Actinopteri; order Salmoniformes; family Salmonidae; genus Thymallus; species Thymallus thymallus. Next base: position 22,643,803 of record CM042394.1, on the reverse strand, counting down.
GTAGTCCATTGGTGAGGAATGTGTGTCTGTCAATCAAAATCACCAATCAGCGTTGTGGTTATTTGTTCTTCAGTTGTCTGAGTTCAGGTTATGGGGGGAGGGGGAATGTTAGTGCCTACCTAACCAAGCCTTGCATGGCCAGAGGTTAGGTTCGTTACCATATTTTGGATTAGTAAAGTTTCACAAATGAGCTACTCTCTTCTGTCCAGTTATTATTAGTTATTCTATTGGTGATAAAACCTACAATATTACAGATGGGATGTGATGTTTAAATCACTGTACATTTATTGTTAGGCCTCATAAATAAAGTTGATTATATTGTGTTATTTAATACATGGAGAGCACTTAGTCAAATCAAGCCCAGCATATAATTTTGTTTAAAAAGGCATAGTTGAACCCAAAATCATTATCATGATAAATTATATTGGATTTTACAAAATAATTGTACAAAAGATCAAAACAATTAATGTTAATTAATTACCAGATGTGTATGAAGAGCCCGATTCAGAGTTGAGATATGTAGACTAAACATGGACTAAAGTCAATAAAACATTGACATTAGGCAATATTTTGGGACTTAAGTCAATGTTAAGTTCTCTAGTCTGAATAGGGTCTGATGTGAATAACAGTGTGGATGTATAGTCTTGTCCATTAATGAAGTTACAGAAATTATTTCCCAGTTTGTTGTGCCATGACCCTCTACAACATTATGGGCAACTTTTCTCTCGCTAAAACACAAACAAAGAGCTAAAAACAACATGAGCCCGCGACCCATGTAGAACTTGCCCAATAACCTAGTATACTATATTAAACCCTATAGTATACTATATTAAACCCTATAGTATACTATATTAAACCCTATAGTATACTATATTAAACCCTATAGTATACTATATTAAACCCTATAGTATACTATATTAAACCCTATAGTATACTATATTAAACCCTATAGTATACTATATTAAACCCAATAGTATAATATATTAAACCCAATAGTAGACCCTATAGTATACTATATTAAACCCTATAGTATACTATATTAAATCCTATAGTAGACCCTATAGTATACTATATTAACCCTTTAATAAGCCATTTAAAACGCACACAGGAATGTGGAGGATCAAAGATGATGAAAACTAGGCCTAAACATTTTATACAACACAGCAGACCTACACTGTTTAAAGGAAACCAGACTTTCCGGATCCATTGTGGAAGCTATTGTTTCTTCAGTGTTTCTAACTTAGACAAGAAATGTGTAGGCTACAGTACAGTTACTATGTTGTCAGTGTTCAGATAAGGATTAGGGGGTTGACAGAGGAGAATTCCAGTCTCAAGGCTGCAACTGATGCACCCTTAGACCAGAGCAATCAAACATCTAAGCTCAATTACGTTGACAACATAACATCTCATCTAGGCTAATCTTCAGAAAGTTCCTGGATAAGATTTTACCTGATCTATAAAAGTCGAGAAAAGTCAAGAAAAATTTCACTAAGAATCCTGTTGTCTGCTATCGTCTACTTTTACCTGACAGCAACTTGGAACAGAGTTCTGAGTCCAGATGTTCTCAAGGCTATTGTTGCATCTCCTTCCCTGCAGCCTTAGAAACATAAAGATGGACAACAAACACACTTCATAAATGGTGAAAAACTACACCTGATACTTCCATTAAGCAGGAAAAAGCACTTATGACAGATGTGTAGCACTGTAAGACACGTGTTTCTCTGTGGATTGTTTTAAACCTGTTGTTGTCACGGTGAGTGTAGAGGGAACGAGGCGCAGAGCGAGAGGACGTTGCGAACATGTTTTATTAATATAATAATAAAACCAAACAAACCTAAGAAACACCGTGGCGTGAAACTTAAACAAACACAAACAATGATCCACTCACAGGTGGATGTGTGGGTCCTAAATACTATCCCCAATCAGAGACAACTCTAGACAGCTGTCTCTGATTGGGGATCATTCATTTCCCCAGTTAAGGTGTGAGGACTTGTGTGCCTTTCACTCCCCCTGGTGGGAGTAAGAGGCCTTACAACAACCAAGCCCTCAGTTTTATTCTCAGGACCATGACAATAACATATACTGGTCTCTTCTACATAATACAGCTAAACATTTAAAAAATATATATTTTGAAAAATTAATATTCAATCAGCAAATGTAAAACAAAAGAAAACATGAAACCACATTCCAGATGTATGTTTTACAATGACATTTACATGCAAGCATTTGTTCTGCGTAACAAATCACCAATAAAAAGTAGAATGGTAAGGTATCAGATATTATCATCATTATCATTTATAATATCATATAAATATATGATATCATTTATCAAGTGTATTTCCAGAATGGAGAGAGAGAAGTAAAGACTTTACTGGCCGTGAGAAAACAGAAGAGTGTGAGGTCTGTGGTTGACATGACCTATAAGTAATGATGGGCAGAGCTGACTTCCTGCCCCCATGATGCCTCTTCCTACCAACCAACACATCATTCGCTTCACAATAAAAATATGTGAACATCTTTTTGCAGCACACTTAACATACAAGTTGAAATATATTAAAATCCTTAAAAAAAAAAAAAAAAAATGCAACAACATAATTTGACCACACTAATAGTCTTATGTCTTCTGTACTTCCGTATGTTTTACTATAAATATGTGAACATCTTTAGGTCCAAACAAATTATACAAGAGGATGATGATCCTTATAGATTATTATAGATTTTAAAAGCATATAATTAATGTGATAAGCAGATGTTGAGCAGATAATGGCTTGAATTTCTTGATCAGTTGAATACATGAAAACACTTAGTATTGTCAAAACATTATACAATTATTTAATGGATAATGGCAGTTAATGAAGTAAGATACAGCTCTGATGTTTTTTCAGTGACTGTGAACGAGCAAAGTTCTTCCCACATAGACAGGAGTAAGGTTTCTCTCCTGTGTGTATGCGTTGATGTATAGTCAGGTATCCTGATTGATTGAAGCTCTTCCCACACTGATCACAGCTATAAGGCTTCTCTCCTGTATGTATTCGCTGGTGTGTAGTCAGGTGTCCTGAATGATTGAAGCTCTTCCCACACTGATCACAGCTATAAGGCTTCTCTCCTGTGTGTATGCGTTGGTGTATAGTCAGGGTTCCTGAAGAATTGAAGCTCTTCCCACACTGATCACAGCTATAAGGCTTCTCTCCTGTGTGTATGCGTTGGTGTGTAGTCAGGGATCCTGAATGATTGAAGCTCTTCCCACACTGATCACAGCTATAAGGCTTCTCTCCTGTGTGTATGCGTTGGTGTGTAGTCAGGGATCCTGAATGATTGAAGCTCTTCCCACACTGATCACAGCTATAAGGCTTCTCTCCTCTGTGTATGCGTTGGTGTGTAGTCAGGTGTTCTGACTTCCTGTAGCTCTTCCCACACTGATCACAGCTATAAGGCTTCTCTCCTGTGTGTATGCGTCGGTGTGTAGTCAGGTGTTCTGACTGCCTGAAGCTAATCCCACACTGATCACAGCTATAAGGCTTCTCTCCTGTGTGTATGCGTCGGTGTGTAGTCAGGAGCCATGAATAATTGAAGCTCTTCCCACACTGATCACAGCTATAAGGCTTCTCTCCTGTGTGTATGCGCTGGTGTCTAGTCAGGTGTCCTGATTGATTGAAGCTCTTCCCACACTGATCACAGCTATAAGGCTTCTCTCCTGTGTGTATGCGTCGGTGTGTAGTCAGGAGCCCTGAATAATTGAAGCTCTTCCCACACTGATCACAGCTATAAGGCTTCTCTCCTGTGTGTATGCGCTGGTGTGTAGTCAGGGCTCTTGATTGATTGAAGCATTTCCCACAATCATAGCAAGGGTAAGGTCTCTTTCCTGTATGAATTCTCTGATGAGATTTTAAGGTTTTAGATGCAGCAAAACTCTTCCCACAGTCAGAGCAGCAGTGGTGAGGTTTCTTCCTTACACGTCTCTGCTGGTGTTTCCTGAGGTGTTCTGATCTGGAGAGACTCTTCTCTTTCTTGTCACCATCATGTTGTTGAAGCTCCACAGATGATAAGCCCTTCCCACTGAGAGTGCAACGATTAGGGATGTCCCCTGTGAAACAAAGACTTTGAATAATTACGTTTTGCAGATATAGGTCCATAAACAGATGTCTTCACATGAAAATCCTTTTGCATTCCTTTAATATTTTTCTAGTAGAAATTCTGCGCCATAAATAAAGTGCCCTTTAATACAGAACACAAGGAGAATTAGATTAATCTGATTTTTAATATAAATAAAGACTTGCTGAAGTGACAAAATGTCCCTCCGTCAACCCTGTTTAACTTCTGGAAATATCTTAACCCACCTAATACAAACATTTCTCAAAGTTTTACCATCATTGAGTACGGTTACATGCACAGAATAATATGGTTATTGTGAATAGTCAATAAATATAGGAGTTTGATTTAAACGTTGACATGCGTTGAAAGAATAACAATTTCCCTAATAATCCTGTTTACATGGATACATCTGAAATCAGGCTACCTGATGGGACTTTGATAAATGCAGAAAATTGCCAATAAAAATCAACTTTCTAGAACAGCTACAAGGTAATTTTTGATTCTGAGTTTGTACAAATAAAGTTTGTATGTGAATACTTGCATACTTTCAGTTTTTCCAAACTCACTGCACTCGCGCAAAACATGTCCTAATAAATCTAAAGATTTATGACCTCACACCAATTATTTCACCTTCATTTAACCAGGTAGGTCAGTTGAGAACAAGTTCTCATTTGCAACTGCGACCTGGCCAAGACAAAGCAAAGCGACAAAAACAACAGAGTTACACAGTAAACAAACATAGTCAAAAACACAATAGAAAATCTATATACAGAGTGCAAAATGTAGTGCAAAAATGCAGTAAGGTTAGGAGGTAGGACAATAAATAGACTATAGAGGTGAAATAAATTACAGAATTATCATCATTAACACAGGAATGAAGGATGTGCAAATTATGATGTGCAAATAGAGATACTGGAGTGCAAGATTAGTGAAAATAAACAAAAATAAATATGGGGATGAGGTAGTAGTGTGGGCTATTTACAGAAGGGCTATATACAGGTGCAGTGATTGATAAGCAGCTTTGACAGCTGATGCTTAAAGTTATTGAGGGAGATAGGAACCTCTAGCTTCAATGATTTTTGCAATTCGTTCCAGTCATTAGCAGCAGCGAACTGGAAGGAATGGCAGCCAAAGGAGGTGTTGGCTTTGGGGGTGACCAGTGAGATATACCTGCTGGAGCGCATGCTACGGGTGGGTGTTGCTATAGTGACCAGTGAGCTGAGATAGGGCGGGGATTTACCTAGTAAAGACTTATAGATGACCTGGAGCCAGTGGGTTTGGCGACGAATATATAATGAAGGCCAGCCAACGAGAGCATACAGGTCGCAGTGGTGGGTAGTGTATGGGGCTTTGGTGACAAAACGGATGGCACTGTGATAGACTACATCCAATTTGCTAAGTAGAGTGTTGGAGGCTAGTTTGTAAATGACATCGCCGAAATCAAGGATCGGTAGGATAGTCAGTTTTACAAGGGCATGTTTGGCAGCATGAGTGAAGGAGGCTCTGTTGCGAAATAGGAAGCCAATTCTGGATTTAATTTTGGATTGGAGATGGTTGATGAGAGTCTGGAAGTTGAGTTTATAGTCTAACCAGATGCCTAGGTATTTGTAGGTGTCCACGTATTCTAATTCGGATCCGTCGAGAGTAGTGATGATAGTCCGGTGGGCGGGTGCTGGCAGCGTTCGATAGAAAAGCATGCACTTAGTTTTACTAGCGTTTAAGAGCAGTTGGAGGCCACGGAAGGAGTGTTGTATGGCATTGAAGCTTGATTGAAGGTTAGTAAACACAGTATCCAAAGAGGGGCCAGATGTATACAGAATGGTGTCATCTGCGTAGAGATGGATCAGAGAGTCACCAGCAGCGAGAGCGACATCGTTGATGTATATAGAGAAAAGGGTTGGCCCAAGAATTGAACCCTGTGGCACCCCCATAGAGACTGCCAGAGGATCGGACAATAAGCCCTCCGATTTGACACACTGAACTCTGTCTGCAAAGTAGTTAGAGAACCAGGCAAGGCAGTCACTTGAGAAACCAAGGCTGTTGAGTCTGCCAATAAGAATGCGGTGATTGACAGAGTCGAAAGCCTTGGCCAGGTCGATGAAAATGGCTGCACAGTACTGTCTTTTATCGATGGCGGTTATGATATCGTTCATTACCTTGAGCGTAGCTGAGGTGCACCCATGACCAGCTCGGAAACCAGATTGCATAGCAGAGAAGGTACGGTGGGATTCGAAGTGGTCAGTTATCTGTTTGTTAACTTGGCTTTCGAAAACTTTAGAAAGGCAGGGCAGGATGGATATTGGTCTATAACAGTTTGGGTCTAGAGTGTCTCCTCCTTTGAAGAGGGGGATGACCGCGGCAGCTTTCCAATCTCTAGGGATCTCAGACGATACGAAAGAGAGGTTGAACAGGCTAGTGATAGGTGTTGCAACAATTTTGGCTGATAATTTCAGAAAGAGAGGGTCCAGATTATCTAGCCCAGCAGATTTGTAGGGGTCCAGACTTAGCAGTTCTTTCAGAACATCAGCCGTCTGGATTTGGGTGAAGGAGAAGCGGGGGGGGGGCTTGGGCAAGTAGCTGCCGGGGGTGCAGAGCTGTTGGCCGGGGTAGGGGTAGTCAGGTGGAAAGCATGGCCAGCCGTAGAAAAATGCTTATTGAAATTTTCAATAATCGTGGATTTATCGGTGGTAACAGTGTTTCCGAGCCTCAATGCAGTGGGCAACTGGGAGGAGGTGCTCTTATTCTCCATGGACTTTACAGTGTCCCAGAACTTTTTGGAGTTAGTACTACAGGAAGCAAATTTCTGTTTGAAAAAGCTAGCCTTTGCTTTTCTAACTGACTGTGTGTACTTGTTCCTGACTTCCCTGAATTGCTGCATATTGCAGGGGCTATTCGATGCTAATGCAGTGCGCCACAGGATGTTTTTGTGTTGGTCTAGTGCAGTCAAGTCTGGGGTGAACCAAGGGCTATATCTATTCTTAGTTCTACGTTTTTTGAAAGGGGCATGCTTATTTAGGATGGTGAGGAAAGCACTTTTAAAGAACAACCAGGCGTCCTCTACTGACGGGATGAGGTCAATATCCTTCCAGGATACCTGGGCCAGATCGAATAGAAAGGCCTGCTCGCAAAAGTGTTTTATGGAGCGTTTGACAGTGATAAGGGGTGGTCGTTTGACCGCTGACCCATTGCGAACACAGGCGATGAGGCAGTGATCGCTGAGATCCTGGTTGAAAACAGAGGAGGTGTATTTGGAGGGCAAGTTAGTCAGGATGATATCAATAATGGTACCCATGTTTACGGATTTTGGGTTGTACCTGGTGGGTTCCTTGATAATTTGTGTGAGATTGAGGGCATCTATCTTGGATTGAAGGACAGCCGGGATGTTAAGCATATCCCAGTTTAAGTCACCTAACAGTACAAACTCTGAAGATAGATGGGGGGCAATCAATTCACATATGGAGTCCAGGGCACAGCTGGGGGCTGAGGGGGGTCTGTAACAGGCGGCAACAGTGAGAGACTTATTTCTGGATAGGTGGATTTTTAAGAGTAGAAGCTCAAACTGTTTGGGCACAGACCTGGACAGTATGACAGAACTCTGCAGGTTATCTCTGCAGTAGATTGCAACTCCACCTCCTTTGGCAGTTCTATCTTGACAGGAAATGTTGTAGTTGGGGATGGAAATTTACGAATTTTTGGTGGCCTTCCTAAGCCAGGATTCAGACACAGCTAGGACATCCGGGTTGGCGGAGTGTGCTAAAGCAGTGAATAAATCCAACTTAGGGAGGAGGCTTCTAATGTTAACATGCATGAAACCAAGGCTTTTACGGTTACAGAAATCGTAGAGTACGATGTTTACATGAATAATAACATACTCGGCCTACTGCTACTCTCCTACTACTTATACTTACTTACTTAAGCTGTTTAAAAGCAAAGTCAACTTAGTGTATGTAAACTTCTGACCCACTGGAATTGTGATATAGTGAATTATAATTGAAATAATCTGTCTGTAAACAATTGTTGGAAGAATTACTTGTGTCATGCACAAAGTAGATGTCCTAACCGACTTTCCAAAACTATAGTTTGTTAACATGAAATCTGTGGAGTGGTTGAAAAAGGAGTTTTAATGACTTCAACCTAAGTGTATGTAAACTTCCGACTTCAACTGTAACTAGAGATTGAACCAATAAAATGCCTGATGCACTTTGTGTAATATCCTTTGGTTATAAAACTGTGTCCTCACAACTATATTACACATTGTAAAGATAAATTGTTTTACCACAGTTGCACAAATTGACTATATTTGCGTAGTAGCACAGCTCAACTCCTGCGATTTCCATATGAATGTAACATGTGATTTGGTGTTCAGTTTTGACACTACTTAGTAGCCAACACAGTAGCTCTAACCAAAACACTATGAGCAGTCAGGTTACTGGCAACCAATAAACTTTCCCCATCAGCAGACTGGACTGTGATGTGGCCTAACAAACTAGAGGAAATGGGCTATAGGCCCACCCTGGGAAACATACCTTTCATATAGACTCATCAAACACCATACCATCATCATATCTCTAATTAGTAGAATAGTATGATACAGCTCAACCCTTTTATCCAAACATAGACATGCTAGAAATGTTTTCACAACTTTTTTTGTGAAGATTGCATTCTATTTCCACTCCCTGTTGCACAATACTATCTAACATCCCCCCTACTACAAGCTGATTTAAATGACTATTTAACTAATGTAAACTAGTGGTTTTGTTGTTTCCAGTTTTCCCCTGTTACGGTCAACCCTGTTACTTTATTAAACACATTGACACTTACTATAGTATTTATTTTTCATTTAACCTCTAGAGATGGGAAAACATGTTTTAATTGTAACAGAAGCAGAATGTAGTCTAATCTACAAACCATGGTTCTTACTTAATGAAATCAAATCTCCATGTTCCTCTTCTCCTTCTCCTCTCTCAGTTCCACTCTGCCCCGGTGTTTTTCTGCAGTCGACCAGAACCAGCAGTAAAGTACGGAGAGGTGGTCGACCTGGAGACTCCTGGAGGGTGGAGGGGGATGGGCTAGCTTTGTCCTGTTGGCGGCAAGAAGTATTCAACATAGATTAACACTACACCAAATATCTTGTTAATTTAGTCTAAATCTCTGATCGAGTTGGGTGCATCCCTCGAATATCTCCTTATTCCGGAAATGTTCAAATCGTGCACTACAAACCACACATCTAGGAGCATTGGATTGTTGGAGGCATGAGCTAGTTTCCACCATATATCTTATACCAGTCATTTCCTTTCAAACAGCGAGGAAGAGGCAAAGCGAGAGGGATAACTGGCACCAAAAATGTGGCTTTGCCTTATTTGATGTTATATACATTTCGTAACGATTAGGTTTTTAGGAGTGTATTGGTAAAAGTAGGACACTTTATATGGGAGTAATGCCTGGTCGTCACTAGTTACCACAAACAAAGCCATAAACCAAGCCCATTTCTACAAGTGATCTTATTAAATGTGATTTTTAACCCTAACAACACTTCTAACTTTATGCCTAAATAAATAAAAATACGATACAGACCTTTGACTCTGTGGCTGTGGTAACACGCATATATGGGCTCTCATTGGCTATAATGGAGAGATAATTAGGTCATAGACACAGATTCCTTAACATTATATAGTAGTATGTTACTTTGTTGAAGAAACAATATATCCCAAAAAGTTTTACCGTCTTGTTGTTTTTTGTTGTCCAGACGTTTAAATCGAAGACAGGAATGTGGAGGATCAAAGACGATGAAAACTAGACCTAGACATTTTATACAACACAGCAGGCTTATACTGTTAAAACCAGACTTACCCGATCCATTGTGGAAGCTATTGTTTCTTTGTATGACATGAAATGTTGTAGGCTACAGTACAGTTAGACTACTTTGTTGTAGTGTTCGGATAATGAATAGGGAGTTGGCGACAGAAAATACGATTCTCAAGTCTGCAACTGATGCGTCGCTAGACCAGAGCAATCAAACATCTGTTTAAATATCAAAACGGAATTGAGTTAGGACAAATAAACGTCTCATGAAGCATAATATTACTTCAGAAAGTTCCTGGATAACATTTTACGTGATCTATAAAAGTCGAGTAAACAACACCCCCTATCTATCTATCTATCCTGTTGTCTGATATCGTCTACTTTTACCTGGCAGCCACTTGGAGCACGTGCTCAAAGATGGAGAATCTCAACAGGCCTTTCTCTCCTGAGGGAGTGTCTGTGAATTACTGCTTCCGGTCTTTTGTTGAAGCTTTAATACTGGCTGCTGTACACAACCAGCACAACCTAATTAACAATAAATTGTCCGGTCAAAAATAAACGGAAGTCCAGTGGTGGAAAAAGTACCCAATTGTCATACTTGAGTAAAAGTAAAGATACCATAATAGAAAATGTATCAAGTAAAATTGAAAGTCACCCAGTAAAATTCTACTTGAGTAAAGCTCTAAAAGTATTTGGTTTAAAATATACTTAAGTATCAAAAGTAAATGTAATTATTCATAAAAGTATACATAATTCAAATGTCCTTATACTAAGCAAACCAGACTTTCATGTTTTTTATTATTTACAGACTCCAACACTGAGTCCACCAGATCAGAGGCAGTAGGGATGACCAGGGATGTTCTCTTAATAAGTTTGTGAATTGAACCATTTTCTGTCCTGCTAAGCATTCAAATTGTGACAAGTTCTTTTGGCTGTCAGGGAAAATGTATGGAGTAAAAGTTGTCAAATATATAAATAGTAAAGTAAAGTAAAGATACCCCAAAAAACTAATTAAGTAGTCGCTGGTCACCATAGCAACACCTACCCGTAGCCTGGGCTCCAGCAGGTATATTTCACTGGTCAACCCCAAAGCCAACACCTCCTTTGGCCACCATTCCTTCCAGTTCTCTGCTGCCAATGACTGGAACGAACTGCAAAAATCCTTGAAGCTAGAGGTTCCTATCTCCCTCACTAACTTTAAGCATCAGCTGTCAAAGCTGCTTATCGATCACTGCACCTGTATACAGCCCTTCTGTAAATAGACCATCCTACTACCTCATCCCCATATTTATTTTTTAACTTCCGCGCATTTTGCACTCCAGTATCTCTATTTGCACATCATCATTTGCACATTCCATCATTCCAGTGATAATGCTAATCTGTAATTTATTTCGCCACTATGGCCTATTTATTGTCTTCCTAACCTTACTGCATTTTGCACTACATTTGCACTCTGTATGTAGATTTGCTATTGTGTTATTGACTGTACGTTTGTTTATTTCCCATGTGTAACTCTGTGTTGTTTTTTGTCACACTGCCTTGCTTTGTCTTGGCCAGGTCGCAGTTGCAAATGAGAACTTGTTCTCAACTGACCTACCTGGTTAAATAAAGGTGAAATAAAAATAAAATTAAAAAGTGTTACTTTAAAGTATTTTTACTTAAGTTGTTTACACCACTGCGTAAGTCTTTCTTCTAAACTAAACTTTTAATAATACAAAAAGTTGTATTTTATTTAACCTTTATTTAACTAGGCAAGTCAGTTCAGAACAAATTCTTATTTACAATGACGGCCTACCAAAAGGCAAAAGACCTCCTGCGGGGACGGGGGCTGGGATTAAAAATAAATAAATAAATAACTGTAAATAAAATATGAATATAGGACAAAACACACATCACGACAAGAGAGACAAAACAACACTACCTAAAGAGAGACCTAAGACAACAACATTGCAAGGCAGCAACACATGACAACACAGCATGGTAGCAACAATACATGGTAGCAGCACAAAACATGGTCCAAACATTATTGGTCACAGACAACAGCACAAAGGGCAAGAATGTAGAGACAACAATACACAACTGTCAGTAAGAGTGTTCATGATTGAGTCTTTGAAAAGATTGAGATAAAACTGTCCAGTTTGAGTGTTTGTTGCAGCTCGTTACAGTCCCTAGCTTAACTGACTTGCCTAGTTAAATAAAGGTTAAATAAAACCATTGCCTATAATATAAGAAGGACTAGAATAGTTGAATAGAACAGTGTCTGTATTGTGCTGTGGTTGTACCAGGTTGTAACAGGCACTAAGAATTAGGGTCCATGTATGTTGAGATTTATGAGCGTGTGTCTGGTTGCCTTCGTGGGTGAATGTGTTTATCTTTGCACCATTACCATTACTAAGGGGTCGCCACTATGGTTTCACAGTTTCCTATCTTGAAGGTTTATTGCCAATGGGGGGAGTGTTTTATATTTTGAAGGTTTAACTGCTGACAGGAAGAGGAGGTAGACGAACCAGAGTTGAAAGGTTTTGAAATGATAGTGGAGGGCTGTTAAGAGGTGTTGATCATTTTACCCAAGGGGGAGGGGCTATGTATGCTATGTAACCACAAATGTGTATAAGAAAAGCAAAGGAGTCTGGGAAGATCAGAAGTCTCCGGGGGCTCCTCTGCTTTTGTTGCTCGTGTAATAAAAGTCTATGTTACTTTTCCAAACTTTTTGCTTTATTTTTGAGAGAAAGAGGGAAGATTTTCCACGACACTATCTATCTATCTATCTATCTATCTATCTATCTATCTATCTATCTATCTATCTATCTATCTATCTATCTATCTATCTATCTAACAGGACTGCCATGAAAGAGTTCCCGACCAACGTGGTGCATTAAGTTTGTTGGAACCTCTCCAGCTTGCTGATAATAAATAATTATTAATTTCAGTTTGACTGAGTCCCTAGTAGTAATATCCACGACACATGTATTCAATACAAAAATAATTCACGTGAAGTAATTGTGTCGCACTGCATGAGGCAAATGGTGTCACACCAGATAGTGACTACCTTTTTGACAAACAGATGCATATCTGTATTCCCAATCATGTGAAATCCATAGATTAGGGCTTAATTCATTTATAACAATTGACTGATTTCTTTATATGAACTGTAACTCAGTAAAGTCTTAGAAATTGTTGCATGTTTCGTTTCTATTGTTGTTCAGTGCAATAATAATAATAATTGAAGAAACTAATTGAATAAATTAATGGGCCTACTACTGTTTTAGGTGTTCTGGGTCAGAACTGTTTCAACTTCACTTACACCCTTCAGAGTGTCTGCTATGAAGGGCTCAACAGTGGAACTGCCCTCCACAGATAAACATCCAAGTCTCAGAACCAAACTGTTATATCCAAGAGGAATGTAATGAGGCTCTGTCACAAGAATTTTGCTGTCTCAATGGTTGAACTCAACTATCACTCAAACTTTGAATAATTCCCAGAGGTTGTAAGGCTCTGGTTTAAACACGAATTAGACAAAGCCCCAGTCTACAATAGATCAGTAGTTTTTTCAGAGAGCTCTGCCCGCTCAAGTTCAGGGCACATCTTTTATACACACACACGTTTCTGTCATATAACACCTCTCAATGGAGTTGTTGTACAATTTCATATCCATTTATGGTAATCACGTTTCACAATATCATTACATTCTGCAAGCATGCTTTCTGTAAGTCTAGCAATAGGTCATCTGTAGGCTAGACAGGTCATGTTTCCTGTCAGTCTAGCGATAGGCTAAATAGGTCCTAACCGTTCCCTTCACCCTTCCTGTTATTGGTTTCAGTTGTCATCATGAGTTGTTTGTCAAGAGTTCCTCTTCTCTCCTCAACTACACCCTGCTTTTATTGCAAACTATCAACACAATGTCCTAGTTTTAAACCTATATAATCACACACATTATTGGATTATTGTCTTATATCTCTATCTGAATTCACACAGTTATACAATTTCAGGGTGGAACACTTTAGTCATTATCTTTAACATACAAATTCCTCTATCAGGCGTCTAAAATCCTAAACTCTGTACCAGAGAATACAGGTGGTGCTGAGTACCTTGGAACTAAAGAGAAAGACTGCACCTTGAGAATCACAGACCTGAGAGAGAGATTCAGCTGAGTACAAATTCAGATTTAAAACACTGTCTCTCTGTCTTCATGTGGTTCAGTTGTAGGAATCATAGTGGTTGTTCTGGTTCTCATCCTCGGTCTCTCTGTCTTCATGTGGTTCAGTTGTAGGAATCATAGTGGTTGTTCTGGTTCTCATCCTCTCTCTCTCTGTCTTCATGTGGTTCACTTGAGTGAGACGGATTGACCATTTTCCACATTCTGTTTTATAATCGATTAAAATATTTATATTGATTGATTGATTGTTGATTTATTAATTGATTCACGTGTCCAATATACGTTTCCAATATACGTTCCACCCATAGGTATCAATCAACCCATTTCTCATACCTAAAATACCCCTTCCCCAATGTAATGCTAGGTGTAGGTATGCATGCTCTCCCTCTCGGACACCTCCCTAACAACTTTTTCCAAATTAAAGCGAAACCTGTATAGGGGATTAAAAGCCCATCTGTAGACATTTGTAGCTGGATATCCACCTCTATAGACATAATCTAAGATGGTAATATAAAAGGGAGGTCTAATCTTTATCTATTATTATTTGGTTACTTATAACATCAGAAGAAAACAGTGTTTACTATAAAACCCTCATAACAACATCCTGAATACAACACCCAAAAACATGGTCCTTTCTGCTAACACCCTCTCCAGCAACTAGTTTAGTGTAAGCTCTAAAACCTGCTACAAAGATAAGGGCATTATCCTTAGGTAACTGTAACCTGACACCCCTAAGTTACAGACACATAAAGGCAAGTCAAATATTCAGGAGGTATCTAAAAACGTTTCAGTGCTATCACTAGTAGCAGTCATAAGTGTATTTATTTATTCAATAACAGTGTTACTATGCCACAATATTATCATAATAATAAAGAGTTCAGTATCTATAATATGACTTCCAAACACACATAATTCACTCTCACAAAGTATCCCCCATTTGACACCCTCAGGACATAGGTAAGCTTTACATCATCTTCCCTAAGGCAGATCTGAACTGGATATACAGTGATACACTGCCGATTTAGCAGGTTTTCCCACTTACAAAGCATGAAGAAGTCTGTAATTTTTATCATAGGTACTCTTCAACTGTGAGTGGCGGAATCTAAAACAAAAATCCAGAAAATCACATTGTATGATTTTTAAGTAATTAATTAGCATTTTATTGCATGACATAAGTATTTGATACATCAGAAAAGCAGAACTTAATATTTGGTACAGAAACCTTTGTTTGCAATTACAGAGATCATACGTTTCCTGTAGTTCTTGACCAGGTTTGCACACACTGCAGCAGGGATTTTGGCCTACTCCTCCATACAGACCCTCTCCAGATCCTTCAGGTTTCGGGGCTGTCGCTGGGCAATACGGACTTTCAGCTCCCTCCAAAGATTTTCTATTGGGTTCAGGTCTGGAGACTGGCTAGGCCACTCCAGGACCTTGAGATGCTTCTTACGGAGCCACTCCTTAGTTGCCCTGGCTGTGTATTTTGGGTCGTTGTCATGCTGGAAGACCCAGCCACGACCCATCTTCAATGCTCTTACTGAGGAAAGGAGGTTGTTGGCCAAGATCTCGCGATACATGGCCCCATCCATCCTCCCCTCAATACGGTGCAGTCGTAATGTCCCTTTTGCAGAAAAGCATCCTCAAAGAATGATGTTAGCACCTCCACGCTTCACGGTTGGGATGGTGTTCTTGGGGTTGTACTCATCCTTCTTCTTCCTCCAAACACGGCGAGTGGAGTTTAGGCCAAAAAGCTCTATTTTTGTCTCATCAGACCACATGACCTTCTCCCATTCCTCCTCTGGATCATCCAGATGGTCATTGGCAAACTTCAGACGGGCCTGGACATGCGCTGGCTTGAGCAGGGGGACCTTGCGTGCGCTGCAGGATTTTGATCCATGACGGCGTAGTGTGTTACTAATGGTTTTCTTTGAGACTGTGGTGCCAGCTCTCTTCAGGTCATTGACCAGGTCCTGCCGTGTAGTTCTGGGCTGATCCCTCACCTTCCTCATGATCATTGATGCCCCACGAGGTGAGATCTTGCATGGTGCCCCAGACCGAGGGAGATTGACCGTCATCTTGAACTTCTTCCATTTTCTAATAATTGCGCCAACAGTTGTTGCCTTCTCACCAAGCTGCTTGCCTATTGTCCTGTAGCCCATCCCAGCCTTGTGCAGGTCTACAATTTTATCCCTGATGTCCTTACACAGCTCTCTGGTCTTGGCCATTGTGGAGAGGTTGGAGTCTGTTTGATTGAGTGTGTGGACAGGTGTCTTTTATACAGGTAACGAGTTCAAACAGGTGCAGTTAATACAGGTAATGAGTGTAGAACAGGAGGGCTTCTTAAAGAAAAACTAAAAGGTCTGTGAGAGCCGGAATTCTTACTGGTTGGTAGGTGATCAAATACTTATGTCATGCAATAAAATGCAAATTAATTATTTAAAAATCATACAATGTGATTTTCTGGATTTTTGTTTTAGATTCCGTCTCTCACTGTTGAAGTGTACCTATGATAAAAATTACAGACCTCTACATGCTTTGTAAGTAGGAAAACCTGCAAAATCGGCAGTGTATCAAATACTTGTTCTCCCCACTGTAAGTTCAGAAGGTCAGTAGCACCAACACTTGAGTCCATCAATCGTTGTTTCATGTTTTTATTAAGCAATATCCAACCAAGAATTTAATCAAAGCCAGCTGAGATTTCACTTCTAGCTTTACATGTATTAGGGATTCCTCTGGGCTGACCTATAGACTCCGACTTGATATTGGAATCAGGTTGATATGCTCTTCTCACTCTGTGTCTTGCGAGCATTGTCGTGGAAAAACGCCTTCCCAATTCTTAAAAATAAAGCACTCCTGGAGCTTGTAGAATAAAGACAGACTTTATTACAAAACACAATAAAGTTGAGTTGGCCTGCAGGATACAACTGCCTGTCATTTCTTTGTTCTGATCTTTTATACCGGTTACAAATGATTATTCATAAGCCATATCTGACCCCTCCTGCTCGACCTATTTCTGCCACCATTGTCTCATCTTTCTCCTCTTTCCTCCATCTTTGTAGATAAGGGTGGGCGAAACCCAAACATCGTCTAATTAAAAAGAACCACCTGTTGGCTCTTCATCATTTTGATGGCGGGAGTACATAACATGGTTCATCATTCAAACAGTATAATGTACATTTTCCATTGATGACATCACTTGTTCCCAATTAAATAGGACTTCTAAAGTTTGAGGATGCGTCTTTATCTAGGATTACGTAAAGTTAGGATATAAGTCATGTCAACCTAATTAAATTCAGTTCTGTGGGGCTACATCCTGTCAACCTAATTAAATACAGTTCTGTGGTACCTAACCATTTTACTAGGGGTGCATCTATCACTTTCACTGGAGGTCCATCTGACCCCTTTATCCTGCTAGCAGGGTCCATATCGAGTTCAGAGCTCTTTATCAGAGGTGTTTCCGAGAAAGGCCTCTTGCCAGGGAACATCTAAAGTTGGATAAGGAACACCTGCAGTTCAGAGCATCTGAAGTTCAGAGCTATGTTTTTATAATTGGAACTTAAACGCACAGTTTTGTTATGTTAATAACTATTATATGCTACTAATCAAGTGTTATAGTTTTTCTAGTAATTATAGTTACTGTTTTTGCTAATAATTAGTTTATTGCTAATTAGTATAAAAACTGCTAGTAATTTGTATAAAAACTGAGTCACTCCTCTCTCCCAAGCTAATCTCCGTTCTCTTCTGACTCCCCACAACTGTGCCCTTGGAAGGAGTACAGGATGGGCAGAAGATCTGTAGCCACCTCTCAGAGGCTCTTTGTATTAGATCGTGGGACCAGGAGAGAAGAAAGACAATGAGTCTGTCTTTTCCTCAAGTTTATCTCTATCCCATGTCCTTGCCTACATTCCCCGACCAGCTGCGGGGTGTAAACATGAAAGTGAATAATCATCCTTTCTCAGGAGCACAGCATTGGCACGAATAAATGTCTCTACCATTGTTTAAACATATTATCTGTTAACTATTATAATAATTAGTATAAAACCTCTACTATTGTTTAAGCATATTATCTGTTAACTATTATAATAATTAGTATAAAATTAGTATAAAACCACTCCAACAGCATCTCCTGGTGCGTTTGTATAATTGACACCTGATGGAACTGTTCTAACTAAAGCACAAAGTCCAGTCCAATTAACCAGAAGGACATTTAACAGTTTGTTCTTCTTTGGTCGTACATTGTCCTGTCTGTTCTACATCTATTGTTCCAGTGGTGTTGACACTTGTCCTTACTTGTTCAATTCTTCTGCGCGTTCTGGGGGCGTCTGGCTTCTTCCCCAGATGGTGTTTCAGCAGCTTCATCTCCCTCATCTCCATGTCGTCATTCCCCTCGTGGTACTCTGGTGCAGTGGTTGAGATGGTCCAGGTTGAGCTCCCCTCTACTCAAACAGCTGTTGGCGCGGCCTGGGTGACAGTGTAGGGTCCCTCTCATCTTGGCTCCTTCCACTTCCCCCTGAAGACCCTCAGCTTTAACCAGTCTCCGATCTGGACAAAGTTTTCGTCTCTGTCCTCTCTGTCTGGTACCTTCTGGGCTTTCCTAGAATGAGAATACAAAGACCTAACAGTAGAAGTTAGTTTCTTCATATAATTTAACAGATCTATCTATCATCTTCCAGTCTAGTCAGGTCAGTGTTTGTCAGTCATGGGCCTATGATACGGAACATTCATGGGACGGCCCGTTAACATTAACATCTCATGAGGGCTATACCCAGTACCTCTATTGGGGCTGCTTCGCATTCTCATCAGCACCAGAGGTATACATTCTACCCAGGTTCAACCTGTTGAGTGGCAGGCCTTAGCCATGACTTTTTGGGTGATAGATAGACACATTTCTGATCTATCCCTAGTATAAGGGCAATTTGGGCTACGACATCTCCTGTGACATGGGTGCCGTTTGTCTGCAGACAAGGTTTCTGGGATTCCGAAATCTAGGGAATATTTCCCTTACCAGAATTGTAGCTACTGCTTTGGCATCACAGTGTGTGAATCTGTCAATTATCACTAGACAATAGAGCTTTCTCTCCTTTCTCTCAGTCATATCAACGAAGTCCATTGCAATGTGTGTAAATGGACCACTAAGTGAGGGGAAATTACCTGGTTTAAGAGGCGTAAAACTATGTTGTTTCCTATGTTCTTTTACATTTTGAGGGTTCTACTTAAATTGGGCAGAACCAATCTCGTGAAAAACCTAAAACCTTATTTACCATATTCCCTTCTTGACGAATGACTCACAAACCATGAGCCATTTGGCAAACCTACGGAATGAGCTGCGCTGGCAACACAAATTTACCTGAAAGGTGTTGTCTCCAGAGGCCATCAGGGCCCCGGGAGCAACCTCTGGCCTCCCAAAGGGAGTGAGACATATGATCAGTCCCCTGTTGTTGTTGCAACTCAACAACAGGCGAGGACACAGCAGAAACCAGATACACAGCACGGGTGTGAAACCTTTCAGCGGCAGCTTTATTACCTAAGCTAATGCTGTCTTGGTTGCCTGTGTGGGCACAAACCTTCAAATTGCCAACCTAGCATTCATTCATATGCATTCATAAAATTACTACCTTTCCAAACCCCTACCCATGGTAGGCAAACACCAATTGCGTATGCTGAATCGGAATATATGTTAACATGTAAACCAGTACCTAATTTACATGCCTCAGTGAGGGCCATCCTAGTAAATTAGAACCTGTAATTAACCTGCCTAGACAAAACAAAAATACAAATAAAAGTTAATTATATTGTCCTATCAAGTGACTAAAACACAAATAAAAAATAAACCACTTTCTATCAATATTGTCCTATCAATTGAGACAACTCCATAACCAGCATGTTTTTAACCTGTGGCAGTGTCTATATATGCAGAACCATCTACAAAGATTAACATCAGGGGGCTCAAGTGTTTTTTCAAAAAGTTCTGGTCATGCTTTTGAGTCTTGTTAGACTTGACCATTAGAGTGATGATTGGGTCTTTTGGTAACACCAATGGTTGTCACTGGGATGTACAGGCTGCAGACGGTTAACGTCTTCTTGCAATGCTGTTATTAGATTGCCCATCATTCAGGACAGACGTTATTGCCTTCTGCGATGCTGCAGCACCTTCCCGTGACCTCTTCATGCTCTCATTATCAGCATTCCCACCTTCATCTTCACCCTCACTTTCGTGTTCTCTTTACGTCTCACGTTCCTTGTCTTTTCTAATTTTTCCCTTCTCTTTCTCTTCTCCATCATAGTTTATTCTTCATCAGGTCTCTTGCAGTTGGAACTCTAGGGTCAAGAGGTTGACTTTGCTCTTGCATCATTCATCATGTCCCCTAGTTTTTAAGACATCCGGCCTGGTGGTGGAGAATCGTTGTTATCTTGGTCTGGCAGGGTGCCTTCCCCCAGGTTAATTCTTCAGTAAACATTTGGGGGTGATGGATAGACTCTCTGCAGCAGGGAGGGGGCCTCAATCCAAGGACTGTCTTTATTGTTAAACTAGGGTTGCCTGCTCCTCTCCCTTTTTTCCATATCACTCTGTTAAAAGTTCACAATGGGCCTCCGGGTCAATCGGAGCCACATCTCAATTTTCCAAGTTCACCTAATATATCTTTTTATTTTTAAGTTTTATAGATATATTTTAATAGTATTTTAAACATTTCTATTTAGGTTATGTTTTTAAAATTTGTGTCAACTAATTTATGTTTTTCAAATATTGTGGTTTGTGCTGTTGCAGTATTTCTTATTTTTTTTTAAATTATTATATATATATTATTTTATTTATTTTTATATTAGCCATTTAATTACGGGTGATGACGTCACCAGCCCCCCACTTACTCCAAATTAACTGGGAATAGTCTTAATCGTTGGTGCTCCGTTTCTGCTGGTTTGTGCTGCAATTATGCTTTCATTTTTTTTATATTAGATAATCTTTCATAGGTCATGTGCAGAATGAACCCAAAATATTGTCAATCGTTTATGCTGCGTAAGCATGCTTTTGTGGAGTGTGTAGTAGTGTTTAGTTGAGGAACAATTTAACCATATCTCGTTATAGAATAGCCGTACATAAATCATATTCCTGGCAAATGGAAGTCAAATGTTTTGTTACGGTCAGTAAATATAAAAAGTTAACTTTTTGATTAATGGCAACAGTGGCTTTTCATTCCAGAACAAGTTGCTGTTACAGAGAATAGGGGGGCTTGCTATTTTCCCTTGTCACTCTGCAGGCTGTTCACAATGGCCCTTCGGGTCGATTGGAGCTCCCGTCTAAAGTCAAGAAAACATTAAGCAACATCCCTTTCACTCTAAGAATCCTGTTGTCTGCTATCGTCTACTTTTACCTAACAGCAACTTGGAACAGAGTTCTATTTGAGTCCAGATGTTCTCAAGGCTATTGTTGCATCTCCCTCCCTGTAGTCTTAGAAACATAAAGATAGACAACAAACACATTTTATAACTGGTAACTAAACTCCCTCCCTGTAGTCTTAGAAACATAAAGATAGACAACAAACACACTTTATAACTGGTAACTAAACTCCCTCCCTGTAGTCTTAGAAACATAAAGATAGACAACAAACACACTTTATAACTGGTAACTAAACTCCCTCCCTGTAGTCTTAGAAACATAAAGATAGACAACAAACACACTTTATAACTGGTGAAAAACTACACCTGATACTTCAATTAAGCAGGAAAAAGCACTTATTATAACAGATGTGTAGCACTGTAAGACACGTGTTTCTCTGTTGATTGTTTTAAACCTGTTTTATTCTCAGGACCATTACTATAACATTGAGTGTTGGGACACAGAGCAACAACATATCCTGGTCTCTTCAACATAATACAACTAATTATTAAAAAATAATAATATGGAATCAGCAATGTAAACCAAAACAATAAACCACATTCCAGATGTATGTTTTACAATGCAAGCATTCGTTCTGCTTAACAAATCACCAATAAAAAGTAGAATGGTAAGGTAGAAGATATTATTAAGTGTATTTCCAGAGTGAAGAGAGAGAAGTTTGGTAGGAGACCTTACTGGCCGTGAGAAAACAGAAGAGTGTGAGGTCTGTGGTTGACACGACCTATAAGTACTTCCTGCCCCCCCCAAAATGTGTTAACATCATTTTAGAGCACACTTAATATACAATAAGGAAGGTGTAAAGATATTCCTATTAAAATCCTATAAAATAAATGCAACAACATAATTTGAACACACTAATAGTCCTGTCTTCTGTACATCTGTACGTCCCATCAGCTACATTAAAACCTGGTGAAGGGTTTTACAATAAATATGTGAACATCTTTTAGGACCAAACTAATTATACAAGAGGCATATGATCCTTATAAAAAATTGTTAGAATATATAAGTAATGTATATAACCCCCCCCAGCTGCATATTATGCTACACAGGTTACCATGGTAATCAGACTTAGCAAACTGTTAGAGAATGGGATATGGATGACTCTTTACAAGATGTTTTCTATTGAAACTTTATTTAGGGATCTGGAACCGGTGCAGGAGAGGAGGGAGATAAAAGATGACATGTTTGTTCTTTCTGGTGTTTTTTCAGTGCCCCTGAATAACTAAAGCTCTTCCCACACTGATCACAGCCATAAGGCTTCTCTCCTGTGTGTATGCGTTGGTGTGTAGTCAGGGCTCCTAAACGATTGAAGCCCTTCCCACACTGATCACAGCTATAAGGCTTCTCTCCTGTGTGTATGCGTTGGTGTATAGTCAGGTATCCTGAATAATTGAAACTCTTCCCACACTGATCACAGCTATAAGGCTTCTCTCCTGTGTGTATGCGTTGGTGTGTAGTCAGGGATCCTGACTGATTGAAGCTCTTCCCACACTGATCACAGCTATAAGGCTTCTCTCCTCTGTGTATGCGTTGGTGTGTAGTCAGGTGTTCTGACTTCCTGTAGCTCTTCCCACACTGATCACAGACATAAGGCTTCTCTCCTGTGTGTATGCGTTGGTGTGTAGTCAGGTGTTCAAACTTCCTGAAACTAATCCCACACTGATCACAGCTATAAGGCTTCTCTCCTGTGTGTATGCGTTGGTGTGTAGTCAGGAGCCAAGAATAATTGAAGCTCTTCCCACACTGATCACAGCTATAAGGCTTCTCTCCTGTGTGTATGCGTCGGTGTGTAGTCAGGTGCCCTGAACAATTGAAGCTCTTCCCACACTGATCACAGCTATAAGGCTTCTCTCCTGTGTGTATGCGTTGGTGTGTAGTCAGGTGTCCTAATTGATTGAAGCTCTTCCCACACTGATCACAGCTATAACGCTTCTCTCCTGTGTGTATGCGTTGGTGTGTAGTCAGGGCTCTTGATTGATAGAAGCATTTACCACAATCATAGCAAGGGAAACGTCTCTTTTCTGTATGAATTCTCTGATGAGATTGTAAGGTTTTAGATGCAGCAAAACTCTTCCCACAGTCAGAGCAGCAGTGGTGAGGTTTCTTCCTTATACGTCTCTGCTGGTGTTTCTTGAAGTGTTCTGATCTGGAGAGACTCTTCTCTTTCTTGTCAGCATCATGAGGTTGTTGAAGCTCCGCAGATGATAAGCCCTTCCCACTGAGAGTGCAACGATTAGGGATGTCCCCTGTGAAACAAAGACTTTGAATAATTACGTTTTGAAGATATGGGTCCATAAACAGATGTCTTCACATGAAATTAATCCTTTTGCATTCTTTTAATATTTTTCTAGTAGAAATTCTGCACCATAAATAAAGTGCCCTTTAATACAGAACACAAGGAGAATTAGATTAATCTGATTTTTAATATGAATAAAGACTTGCTGAAGTGACAAAATTCAGCATTTTGACAAGTCCCTCCGTCAACCCTGTTTAACCCACCTAATACAAACATTTCTCAAAGTTTTACGATCATTGAGTACGGTTACATGCACAGAATAATATGGTTATTGTGAATAGTCAATAAATATAGGAGTTTGATTTAAACGTAGACATGCTTTGAAAGAATAACAATTTCCCTAATAATCCTGTTTACATGGAGACATCTGAAATCAGGCTACCTGATAGGACTTTGATAAATGCAGAAAATTGCCAATAAAAATCAACTTTCAACAACAGCTACAAGGTAATTGTCTTAAAGCATATTTGATTCTGAGTTTGTACAAATAAAGTTTGTATGTGAATACTTTCAGTTTTTCCAAACTCACTGCACTCAAGCAAAACATGTCCTAATAAATCTAAAGATTGGTAAAAAAAAATAAACTAACCAGGTGTTTTTAAAGGAGTATGTTTACTTCAGTTATGACCTCACACCAATTAAGATAAGTAGAGTACGACGTTTACATGAATAATAACATACTCGGCCTACTGCTACTCTCCTACTACTTATACTTACTTAAACTGTTTAAAAGCAACGTCAACTTAGTGTATGTAAACTTCTGACCCACTGGAATTGTGATATAGTGAATTATAATTGAAATAATCTGTCTGTAAACAATTGTTGGAAGAATTACTTGTGTCATGCAAAGTAGATGTCCTAACCGACTTGCCATAACTATAGTTTGTTAACATGAAATCTGTGGAGTGCTTGAAAAATGAGTTTTAATGACTTCAACCTAAGTGTATGTAAACTTCCGACTTCAACTGTAACTAGAGACTGAACCAATAAAATGCCTGATGCACTTTGTGTAATATCCTTTGGTTATAAGACTGTGTCCTCACAACTATATTACACGTTGTAAAGATAAATTGTTTTACCACAGTTGCACAAATTGACTATATTTGCGTAGTAGCACAGCTCAACTCCTGCGATTTCCATATGAATGTAACATGTGATTTGGTGTTCCGTTTTGACACTACTTAGTAGCCAACACAGTAGCTCTAACCAAAACACTATGAGCAGTCAGGTTATTAGCAACCAATAAACTTTCCCCATCAGCAGACTGGACTGTGATGTGGTCTAACAAACTAGAGGAAATGGGCTATAGGCCCACCCTGGGAAACATACCTTTCATATAGACTCAAACAACAGCATCATATCTCTAATTAGTAGAATAGTATGATACAGCTCAACACTTTTATCCAAACATAGACATGCTAGAAATGTTTTCACAACAACTTTTTTTGTGAAGATTGCATTCTATTGCCATTCCCTGTTGCACAATACTATCTAACATCCCCCCTACTACAAGCTGATTTAAAGGACTATTTAACCAATGTAAACTATAGTGGTTTTGTTGTTTCCAGTTTTCCCCTGTTACGGTCAACCCTGTTACTTTATTAAACACATTGACACTTACTATAGTATTTATTTTTCATTTAACCTCTAGAGATGGGAAAACATGTTTTAATTGTAACAGAAGCAGAATGTAGTCTAATCTACAAACCATGGTTCTTACTTAATGAAATAAAATCTCCATGTTCCTCTTCTCCTCTCTCAGTTCCACTCTGCCCAGATGTTTTCCTGCAGTCGACCAGAACCAGCAGTAAAGTACGGAGAGGCGGTCGACCTGGAGACTCCTGGAGGGTGGAGGGGGAGGGGCTAGCTTTGTCCTGTTGGCCGCAAGAAGTATTCAACATAGATTAACACTACACCAAATATCTTATTAATCTAAATCTCTGATTGATTTGGGTGCATCCCTCGAATATCTCCTTATTCTGGAAATGTTCAATGATTCTCTACAACCCACAAATATAAGAGTATTGGATTGGTGGAGACATGAGCTAGTTTCCACCATATATCTTATACCAGTAATTTCCTTTCAAACAGCGAGGAAGAGGCAAAGCGAGAGGGATAACTGGGCCCAAAAATGTGGCTTCTGCCTTATTTGATGTAATATACATTTCGTAACGATTAGGTTGTTAGGAGTGTATTGGTAAAAGTAGGACACTTTATATGGGAGTAATGCCTGGTCGTCACTAGTTACCACAATTAAAGCCATAAACCACGCCCATTTCTACAAGTGATCTTATTAAATGTGATTTTAACCCTAACCTTAAAAACACTTCTAACTTTATGCCTAAATAAATAAAAATACGATATAGACCTTTCTGACTGTGTCTGTGGTAACTAGTGGAAACACGCATATATGGGCTCTCATTGTTATAATGGAGAGATAATTAGGTAATAGACACAGATTCCTTAACATTATATAGTAGTATGTTACTTTGTTGAAGAAACAAGATATCCCAAAAAGTTATCGTCTTGTTTTTTTTTCTACAGACGTTTAAACCGAACACAGGAATGTGGAGGATCAAAGACGATGAAAACTAGGCCTAGACATTTTATACAACAGAGCAGCCTTATACTGTTAAAACCAGACTTACCCGATCCATTGTGGAAGATATTGTTTCTTTGTATGACATGATATGTTGTAGGCTACAGTACAGTTAGACTACTTTGTTGTAGTGTTCGGATAATGAATAGGGAGTTGGCGACAGAAAATACGATTCTCAAGGCTGCAACTGATGCGTCGCTAGACCAGAGCAATCAAACATCTATTTAAATATCAAAACGGAATTAAGTTAGGACTAATAAACGTCTCATGTAGCATAATATTACTTCAGAAAGTTCCTGGATAACATTTTACGTGATCTATAAAAGTCGAGTAAACAACACCCCCTTTCACTAAGAATCCTGTTGTCT
Source organism: Thymallus thymallus (assembly GCA_023634145.1). Lineage (NCBI taxonomy): Eukaryota > Metazoa > Chordata > Actinopteri > Salmoniformes > Salmonidae > Thymallus > Thymallus thymallus. The sequence continues at coordinate 22,617,094 of CM042394.1, read as the reverse complement.
GATATCGTCTACTTTTACCTGGCAGCCACTTGGAACACGTGCTCAAAGATGGAGAATCTCAACAGGCCTTTCTCTCCTGAGGGAGTGTCTGTGAATTACTGCTTCCGGTCTTTTGTTGAAGCTTTAATACTGGCTGCTGTACACAACCAGCACAACCTAATTAACAATAAATTGTCCGGTCAAAAATAAACGGAAGTCCAGTGGTGGAAAAAGTACCCAATTGTCATACTTGAGTAAAAGTAAAGATACCATAATAGAAAATGCCTCAAGTAAAATTGAAAGTCACCCAGTAAAATTCTACTTGAGTAAAGCTCTAAAAGTATTTGGTTTTAAACATACTTAAGTATCAAAAGTAAATGTAATTATTTATAAAATTATAAATAATTAAAATGTCCTTATACTAAGCAAACCATACTTTCTTGTTTTTTTTTTATTATTTACAGATAGCCAGGGGCACACTCCAACACTGAGTCCACCAGATCAGAGGCAGTAGGGATGACCAGGGATGTTCTCTTAATAAGTGTGTGAATTTAACCATTTTCTGTCCTGCTAAGCATTCAAATTGTGACAAGTTCTTTTGGCTGTCAGGGAAATTGTATGGAGTAAAAGTCGTCAAATATGTAAATAGTAAAGTAAAGTACAGATACCCCAAAAAACTACTTAAGTAATACTTTAAAGTATTTTTACTTAAGTTGTTTACACCACTGCGTAAGTCTTTCTTCTAAACTAAACTTTGAATAATACAAAAAGTTGTATTTTATTTAACCTTAATTTAACTAGGCAAGTCAGTTAAGAACAAATACTTATTTACAATGACGGCCTACCAAAAGGCAAAAGACCTCCTGCGGGGACAGGGGCTGGGATTCAAAATAAATAAATAAATAACTGTAAATAAAATATAAATAGGACAAAACACACATCACGACAAGAGAGACAAAACAACACTACCTAAAGAGAGACCTAAGACAACAACAAAGCAAAGCAGCAACACATGACAACACAGCATGGTAGCAACAATACATGGTACAAACATTATTTGGCACAGACAACCGAACAAAGGGCAAGAACTAATGTTTATACCAAAAGTTTTAGGGTCCAATCACAGATCGGCTACAGTAGCCGGGCTATTAAAACTGCTTATCGGTTGTTGTGCAAACAGAGCGTCAAGAATTAAGCATAGCAATGAAGAGAAGCGGTTCTCAGTCTTGGTCCTCAAAGGGGCACATTTTTATTTTTGCCTTAGAACTACACAGCTGATTCAAATGATCAAGTCTTCAAGTGGTATCTATGTATTGATTTGTGATGCTATTTATGTATTGATTTGTGATGCTATCCTTCATATGATGTGTAGGCCGCCATGATGTGTAGGCCGTCATTGTAAATAAGAATTTGTTCTTAACTGACTTGCCTAGTTAAATAAAGGTTAAATAAAACCATTGCCTCAGCTACTATTGAAAGAAAATTGTCCTAGTGGGGGATTAAACAGCAAATGTAACAGCTTTGATTCCGTCCCTCTCCTCGCCCCTACCTGGGCTTGAACCAGGGACCCTCTGCACACATCGTCAACAGTCACCCTTGAAGCATCGTTGCCCATCACTCCACAAAAGCCATGGCCCTATCTATCTATCTATCTATCTATCTTTCTATCTATCTATTGTTGAATATTTTAAGCTTTTGTTCAATATTTTTAGGATTATGATCCAAAGAACAGAATTGGAAGATTAGAAACCACAGTAGGTTACTCAGTAAACATATAGAACGGCATAGGATAACAACAGGATGGAGATAGAGCAGTCAGTGGAGCCCAATAGTTAGAGCAGTCAGTAGAGCCCAATAGTTAGAGCAGTCAGTGGAGCCCAATAGTTAGAGCAGTCAGTGGAGCCCAATAGTTAGAGCAGTCAGTGGAGCCCAATAGTTAGAGCAGTCAGTGGAGCCTAATAGTTAGAGCAGTCAGTGGAGCCCAATAGTTAGAGCAGTCAGTGGAGCCCAATAGTTAGAGCAGTCAGTGGGGCCCAATAGTTTGAGCAGTCAGTTAAGCCCAATAGTTAGAGCAGTCAGTGGAGCCCAATAGTTAGAGCAGTCAGTGGAGCCCAATAGTTAGAGCAGTCAGTGGAGCCCAATAGTTAGAGCAGTCAGTGGAGCCCAATAGTTAGAGCAGTCAGTGAAGCCCAATAGTTAGAGCAGTCAGTGAAGCCTAATAGTTAGAGCAGTCAGTAAAGGCCAATAGTTAGAGCAGTCAGTGGAGCCCAATAGTTAGAGCAGTCAGTGGAGCCCAATAGTTAGAGCAGTCAGTGGAGCCCAATAGTTAGAGCAGTCAGTGGAGCCCAATAGTTAGAGCAGTCAGTGGAGCCCAATAGTTAGAGCAGTCAGTGGAGCCCAATAGTTAGAGCAGTCAGTGGAGCCCAATAGTTAGAGCAGTCAGTGAAGCCTAATAGTTAGAGCAGTCAGTAAAGGCCAATAGTTAGAGCAGTCAGTGGAGCCCAATAGTTAGAGCAGTCAGTGGAGCCCAATAGTTAGAGCAGTCAGTGGAGCCCAATAGTTAGAGCAGTCAGTGGAGCCCAATAGTTAGAGCAGTCAGTGGAGCCCAATAGTTAGAGCAGTCAGTGGAGCCCAATAGTTAGAGCAGTCAGTGGAGCCCAATAGTTAGAGCAGTCAGTGGAGCCCAATAGTTAGAGCAGTCAGTGGAGCCCAATAGTTAGAGCAGTCAGTGGAGCCCAATAGTTAGAGCAGTCAGTGAAGCCCAATAGTTAGAGCAGTCAGTGAAGCCTAATAGTTAGAGCAGTCAGTAAAGGCCAATAGTTAGAGCAGTCAGTGGAGCCCAATAGTTAGAGCAGTCAGTGGAGCCCAATAGTTAGAGCAGTCAGTGAAGCCCAATAGCTAGAGCAGTCAGTGAAGCCTAATAGTTAGAGCAGTCAGTAAAGGCCAATAGTTAGAGCAGTCAGTGGAGCCCAATAGTTAGAGCAGTCAGTGGAGCCCAATAGTTAGAGCAGTCAGTGGAGCCCAATAGTTAGAGCAGTCAGTAAAGGCCAATAGTTAGAGCAGTCAGTGGAGCCCAATAGTTAGAGCAGTCAGTGGAGCCCAAAAGTTAGAGCAGTCAGTGAAGACCAATAGTATTAGGGATTTTCTAGTTCTTCCTAACTCCCTGGTATAATCGGTTTTATCTGTTTCAACCAGAGACAAGGGTCTCATTGTGTCCCCAGCAGATGACGGCAGGATGGGGGCCGCTCTCTACCAGCCAGCAGCCTGACCCATGACCAGAGAGAATCAACCAGAGTCAGGAGACTCTCCCATTCCTCTGACTTACATCTAGACATGTGTTAAAGAACATGTGGTTATGATAAAGCCATCTGCTATATGATGGGGTAGGGTGGGCCGGTTCTGCTCCTACTGCTGCAGGGTGACAGAAATGCAATTATGGTGGGAAATGACACAGAGCATGACGCAGAGCCAGGAGGTGGCTCTATTAGATTTTGGGAAAAGAGATTGACTGTGCCACTATTGTCTCCAAACAAGGAAGAAACAAGGGAGAGCCTCAGGGTTTGGAGACCATGGTGGAGGAAAAATAGAACTAGTGTAATCCAGCAGGAGGGGCTAAATGTGTCTTATGAATAATCATTTGATAACTGTATAAAAACCAGAACTGAGAGATGTAAGGCAGTTGCTCTGCAGACCAACTCGGCTTTTGTTGCTCCTGTAATAAAGGTCTATCTTGATTCTACAAACTCCAGAAGTGCTTTATTTTTAATATTAGGGAAGAGTTTTTTCCACCACGAGAGTTAGAGCAGTCGGTGAAGCCCAATAGTTAGAGCAGTCAGTGGAGCCCAATAGTTAGAGCAGTCAGTGGAGCCCAATAGTTAGAGCAGTCAGTGGAGCCCAATAGTTAGAGCAGTCAGTTAAGCCCAATAGTTAGAGCAGTCAGTGAAGCCCCAATAGTTAGAGCAGTCGGTGAAGCCCAATAGTTAGAGCAGTCAGTTAAGCCCAATAGTTAGAGCTGTCAGTGGAGCCCAATAGTTAGAGCAGTCAGTGAAGCCCAATAGTTAGAGCAGTCAGTTAAGCCCAATAGTTAGAGCAGTCAGTGGAGCCCAATAGTTAGAGCAGTCAGTGAAGCCCAATAGTTAGAGCAGTCAGTTAAGCCCAATAGTTAGAGCAGTCGGTGAAGCACCTAAATCAACCATTTATCGGATCATCAAGAATTTCAAGGAGAGAGGTTCAATTGTTGTGAAGAAGGCGTCAGGGCGCCCAAGAAAGTCCAGCAAGCGCCAGGATCGTCTCCTAAAGTTGATTCAGCTGCAGGATTGGGGCACCACCAGTGCAGAGCTTGCTCAGGAATGGCAGCAGGCAGGTGTGAGTGCATCTGCACGCACAGTGAGGCGAAGACTTTTGGAGGATGGCCTGGTGTCAAGAAGGGCAGCAAAGAAGCCACTCTCCAGGAAAGAAATCAGGGACAGACTGATATTCTGCAAAAGGTACAGGGATTGGACTGCTGAGGACTGGGGTAGAGTCATTTTCTCTGATGAATACCCTTTCCGATTGTTTGGGCCATCTGGAAAACACCTTGTCCGGAAAAGACAAGGTGAGCGCTACCATCAGTCCTGTGCCATGCCAACAGTAAAGCATCCACAGACCATTCATGTGTGGGGTTGCTTCACAGCCAAGGGAGTGTGCTCACTCACAATTTTGCCTAAGAACACAGCCATGAATAAAGAATGGTACCAACACATCCTCCGAGAGCAACTTCTCCCAACCATCCAAGAACAGTTTGGTGACGACCAATGCCTTTTCCAGCATGATGGAGCACCTTGCCATAAGTGGCTTGGGGAACAAAACATTGACATTTTGGGTCCATGTCCAGAGATGCAACCTCTCTCTTTATTACCCAACGCCTAGGTTTACCTCCACTGAACTCACACCCTTCTATATCCTTGACTATAAATTATGCCCTGAATCTATTCCACCACGCCCAGAAATCTGCTCCTTTTATTCTATGTACCCAACGTACTAGACGTCCAGTTCTTAAAGTCCTTAGTCGAATACTAATTCTATTACTCCTCTGTTCCTCTGGTGATGTAGAGGTAAACCCAGGTCCTGTAGCCCCCAGTACTACACCTATTCCCCAGGCGCTCTCATTTGTTGATTTCTGTAACCGTAAAAGCCTTGGTTTCATGCATGTTAACATAAGAAGCCTCCTCCCTAAGTTTGATTTATTCACAGCATTAGCACACTCCGCCAACCCGGATGTCCTAGCTGTGTCTGAATCCTGGCTTAGGAAGGCCACCAAAAATTCGGAAATTTCCATCCCCAACTACAACATTTCCCGTCAAGATAGAACTGCCAAAGGAGGTGGAGTTGCAATCTACTGCAGAGATAACCTGCAGAGTTCTGTCATACTGTCCAGGTCTGTGCCCAAACAGTTTGAGCTTCTACTTTTAAAAATCCACCTATCCAGAAATAAGTCTCTCACTGTTGCCGCCTGTTACAGACCCCCCTCAGCCCCCAGCTGTGCCCTGGACTCCATATGTGAATTGATTGCCCCCCATCTATCTTCAGAGTTTGTACTGTTAGGTGATTTAAACTGGGATATGCTTAACACCCCGGCTGTCTTTCAATCTAAGATAGATGCCCTCAATCTCACACAAATTATCAAGGAACCCACCAGGTACAACCCAAAATCCGTAAACATGGGTACCATTATTGATATCATCCTGACTAACTTGCCCTCCAAATACACCTCCTCTGTCTTCAACCAGGATCTCAGCGATCACTGCCTCATCGCCTGTGTTCGCAATGGGTCAGCGGCCAAACGACCACCCCTTATCACTGTCAAACGCTCCCTAAAACACTTTTGCGAGCAGGCCTTTCTATTCGATCTGGCCCAGGTATCCTGGAAGGATATTGACCTCATCCCGTCAGTAGAGGACGCCTGGTTGTTCTTTAAAAGTGCTTTCCTCACCATCCTAAATAAGCATGCCCCTTTCAAAAAACGTAGAACTAAGAATAGATATAGCCCTTGGTTCACCCCAGACTTGACTGCACTAGACCAACACAAAAACATCCTGTGGCGCACTGCATTAGCATCGAATAGCCCCCGCGATATGCAGCTATTCAGGGAAGTCAGGAACAAGTACACCCAGTCAGTTAGAAAAGCAAAGGCCAGCTTTTTCAAACAGAAATTTGCTTCCTGTAGTACTAACTCCAAAAAGTTCTGGGACACTGTAAAGTCCATGGAGAATAAGAGCACCTCCTCCCAGTTGCCCACTGCACTGAGGCTCGGAAACACTGTTACCACTGATAAATCCACGATTATTGAAAATTTCAATAAGCATTTTGCTACGGCTGGCCATGCTTTCCATCTGGCTACCCCTACCCCGGTCAACAGCTCTGCACCCCCGGCAGCTACTTGCCCAAGCCCCCCCCGCTTCTCCTTCACCCAAATCCTGACAGCTGATGTTCTGAAAGAGCTGCTAAGTCTGGACCCCTACAAATCTGCTGGGCTAGATAATCTGGACCCTCTCTTTCTAAAATTATCAGCCAAAATTGTTGCAACACCTATCACTAGCTTGTTCAACCTCTCTTTCGTATCGTCTGAGATCCCTAGAGATTGGAAAGCTGCCGCGGTCATCCCCCTCTTCAAAGGAGGAGACACTCTAGACCCAAACTGTTATAGACCAATATCCATCCTGCCCTGCCTTTCTAAAGTTTTCGAAAGCCAAGTTAACAAACAGATAACTGACCACTTCGAATCCCACCTTACCTTCTCTGCTATGCAATCTGGTTTCCGAGCTGGTCATGGGTGCACCTCAGCTACGCTCAAGGTACTGAACGATATCATAACCGCCATCGATAAAAGACAGTACTGTGCAGCCGTTTTCATCGACCTGGCCAAGGCTTTCGACTCTGTCAATCACCGCATTCTTATTGGCAGACTCAATAGCCTTGGTTTCTCAAGTGACTGCCTTGCCTGGTTCTCTAACTACTTTGCAGACAGAGTTCAGTGTGTCAAATCGGAGGGCCTATTGTCCGATCCTCTGGCAGTCTCTATGGGGGTGCCACAGGGTTCAATTCTTGGGCCAACCCTTTTCTCTATATACATCAACGATGTCGCTCTCGCTGCTGGTGACTCTCTGATCCATCTCTACGCAGATGACACCATTCTGTATACATCTGGCCCCTCTTTGGATACTGTGTTTACTAACCTTCAATCAAGCTTCAATGCCATACAACACTCCTTCCGTGGCCTACAACTGCTCTTAAACGCTAGTAAAACTAAGTGCATGCTTTTCTATCGAACGATGCCAGCACCCGCCCACCGGACTATCATCACTACTCTCGACGGATCCGAATTAGAATACGTGGACACCTACAAATACCTAGGCATCTGGTTAGACTATAAACTCAACTTCCAGACTCACATCAACCATCTCCAATCCAAAATTAAATCCAGAATTGGCTTCCTATTTCGCAACAGAGCCTCCTTCACTCATGCTGCCAAACATGCCCTTGTAAATCTGACTCTCCTACCGATCCTTGATTTCGGCGATGTCATTTACAAACTAGCCTCCAACACTCTACTTAGCAAATTGGATGTAGTCTATCATAGTGCCATCCGTTTTGTCACCAAAGCCCCTTACACTACCCACCACTGCGACCTGTATGCTCTCGTTGGCTGGCCTTCACTATATATTCGTCGCCAAACCCACTGGCTCCAGGTCATCTATACGTCTTTATTAGGTAAATCCCCGCCCTATCTCAGCTCACTGGTCACCATAGCAACACCCACCCGTAGTATGCGCTCCAGCAGGTATATCTCACTGGTCACCCCCAAAGCCAACACCTCCTTTGGCCGCCATTCCTTCCAGTTCGCTGCTGCCAATGACTGGAACGAATTGCAAAAATCATTGAAGCTAGAGGTTCCTATCTCCCTCAATAACTTTAAGCATCAGCTGTCAAAGCTGCTTATCGATCACTGCACCTGTATATAGCCCTTCTGTAAATAGCCCACACTACTACCTCATCCCCATATTTATTTTTTACTAATCTTGCACTCCAGTATCTCTATTTGCACATCATAATTTGCACATCCTTCATTCCTGTGTTAATGATGATAATTCTGTAATTTATTTCTACTCTATAGTCTATTTATTGTCCTACCTCCCAACCTTACTGCATTTTTGCACTACATTTCGCACTCTGTTTATAGATTTTCTATTGTGTTTTTGACTGTTTGTTTAATGTGTAACTCTGCGTTGTTGTTTTTTTTTTGTTTTTTTTGTCGCACTGTTTTGCTTTGTCTTGGCCAGGTCGCAGTTGCAAATGAGAACTTGTTCTCAACTGACCTACCTGGTTAAATAAAGGTGAAATAAAAATAAAAATAAAATGTCCAGGAAACTCCCCAGACCTTAATACCATTTAGAACTTGTGGTCTACTCCTCAAGAGGCGGGTGGACAAACAAAAACCCACAACTTCTGACAAACTCCAAGCATTGATTATGCAAGAATGGCCTGCCATCAGTCATCATTTGGCCCAGAAGTTAATTGACAGCATGCCAGGGCGGATTGCAAAGGTCTTGAAAAAGAAGGGTCAACACTGCAAATATTGACTCTTTGCATAAACTGAATGTCATTGTCAATGAAAGCCGTTGACACTTATGGAATACTTGTAATTATACTTCAGTGTACCATAGCAACTAATGACATAAAAATCAAAGAACACTGAAGCAGCAAACTTTGTGGAGACCAATACTTGTGTCATTCTCAAAACTTTTTGCCACGACTGTACAGCAGCTGCCATTATAGCAGCAGCGAAAGACCGGAAGCAGTCATTCCCAGGCCTGTTGATTCTCCATCTTTGAGCATGTGTTCCAAGTGGCTGCCAGGTAGAAGTTGACGATAGCAGACAACAGGATTCTTAGTGAAAGGGGGTATTGTTTTCTTGAGTTTATTCGACTTCTATAGATCACGTAAAATGTAATCCAGTAACTTTATTAAGTATTGTTAGGCTACATGATACTTTTATTTATCCTAACTTAATTCAGTTTTGATATTTAAATAGATGTTCGATTGCTCTGGTCTAGGAGCGCAACAGTTGCAGCCTTCAGAACCGAATTTTCTCTCGCCAACTCCCTAGTCATTATCCGAACACTACAACAAAGTAGTCTAACTGTACTGTAGCCTACAACATTTCATGTCATACAAAGAAATAATATCTTCCACAATGGATCGGGTAAGTCTGGTTTTAACAGTATAAGCCTGCTGTGTTGTATAAAATGTCTAGGCCTAGTTTTCATCGTCTTTGATCCTCCACATTCCTGTGTTCGGTTTAAACGTCTGGACAAAAATAACATGACGGTAAAACTTGTTAGGATCTATTTTCTTCAACAAAGTAGCCTACTACTATATCATGTTTAGGAATCTGTATCTATGACCTAATTATCTCTCCTTCCTCCCAAAGTGTTCACATTCCTTCACTGATTTCAAACACATTAGCCATTATTTGACCAGATACTCAAGTGGCCGTTCTAACAAAGAAAATAAATGTCTTCAAAAATGGAAGGCTGTCGGGAAAGAGGCAAGATCAGATGGGACCATTATAGTAACGAGAGGGCAGATATACGTGTTTCCAGCCACAGATTCAAATGTTTATATCGTTTTTTTATTTATTTAGGATTAGGCATAAAGTAATTGTATAAATGGGCGTGGTTTATGGCTTTGATTGCGGTAACTTGTGACGAAATGTATATTCGATCAAATAAGTCAGAAGCCACCATTTTTGGTGCCAGTTATCCTTATCGCTTTGCCTCTTCCCGCTGTTTGAAAGGAAATTACTGGTATATGATATATGGTGGAAACTAGCTCAGGCCTCCACCAATCCTAATGCTCTTAGATTTGTGGGTTGTGGTGAACAATTGAACATTTCTGGAATGAGGAGATATTCGTGGGATGCACCCAAATCAATCAGAGATTTAGACTAAGTTAATCAATTATCAATTTGGTTTAATGTGTTAATCTATGTTGAATACTTATTTCCGCCAACAGGACAAAGCTAGCCCGTTCCCCTCCACCCTACAGGAGTCCCCAGGTCGACCGCCTCTCGGTACTTTACTGCTGGTTCTGGTCGACTGCAGGAAAACACTGGGGAAGAGTGGAACTGAGAGAGGAGAAGAGGAACATGGAGATTTGATTTCATTAAGTAAGATCCATGGTGTGTAGATTAGACTACAGTCTGCTTCAGTAACAGTTCATTGATTAATTATATATTGGTGGAAATATCTGGTTGTTCCACCCACTTTTAAGAAGTGTAACTTGTTAAAAAAAACAAAACATTTTATTTCACCTAATTTTAACATTCTGTCATAAAGAGCATATGTTCAACTTAATAGAAAACATGTTTTCCCATCTGAAGAGGTTATATGAAAAATAAATACTATAGTAAGTGCCAATGTGTTTAATAAAGTAACAGGGTTGACCGTAACAGGGGAAAACTGAATACAACAAAACCACTACTTTACATTAGTTAAATAGTCCTTTAAATCAGCCATGAATCCACTTGTGACAGGGGGAATGGAAGATAGTATTGTGCAACAGGGAGTGGCAATAGAATGCAGTCTTCACCCAAAAAGTTATTGTTAAAACATTTCTAGCATGTCTATGTTTGGATAAAAGGGTTGAGATGCTCAGTTTTCCAACACAAAACAGCAGAGAATTTACAAAAATATTAGAACCAGCTCTCCTGCTTTTACTCTATGATTTGACTTAGATGTTCAATGTTTATTTTACAAAGAAAATGTAAGGAATTCTCCATGTGTTCTGTATTAAAGGGCACTTTATTTAATATAACAGATTTAAAATTTTATATTGGTGCACAATATCTGCTGGAAAAATATCAAAGGGATGCAGAAGGCATTAATTTAATGGGAAGACATCTGTTTATGGACCCATATTTGCAAAACCTAACTATTCAATGTCTTTATTTCACAGGGGACATCCCTGATAGGTCCTCTCTCAGTAGGAGGGGCTTATCATCTGGGGAGCCTCAACAACATCATGATGCTGACAAGAAAGAGAAGAGTCTCTCCGGATCAGAACACCTCAAGAAACACCAGCAGAGATGTATATGGAAGAAACCGCACCACTGCTGCTCTGACTGTGGAAAGAGTTTTGCTAAACAGAAGGAATTGACAATTCTTCAGCGGATTCACACCGGAGAGAAACCATACCACTGCTCTCAGTGTGGGAAGAGTTTTCCTGCATCTCATCAGATAATTCATACAGGGGAGAGACCTTACCCATGCTATGATTGTGGGAAATGCTTCACTCAATCAGGAGCCTTGACTACACACCAACGCATACAAACAGGAGAGAAGCCTTATAGCTGTGATCAGTGTGGGAAGAGCTTCAATCATTCAGGATCCCTGACTACACACCAACGCATACACACAGGAGAGAAGCCTTATAGCTGCGATCAGTGTGGGAAGAGCTTCAATCAATTAGGATCCCTGATTACACACCAACGCATACACACAGGAGAGAAGCCTTATAGCTGTGATCAGTGTGGGAAAAGGTTCAGTAATTCAGGACCCCTGACTAAACATAAACGCATACACACAGGGGAAAAGCCTTATAGCTGTGATCAGTGTGGGAAGTGCTTCAATCAATCAGGGGCTCTGACTTCACACCAACGCATACACACAGGAGAGAAACCTTATAGCTGTGATCAGTGTGGGAAGAACTTCAGTCATTCAGGAGCCCTGACTAAACACCAACGCATACACACAGGACTGTAGCCTTATAGCTGTGATCAGTGTGGGAAGTGCTTCAATCAATTAGGGAACCTGAATGCACACCAACGCATACACACAGGAGTGAAGCCTTATAGCTGTGATCAGTGTGGGAAGAGCTTCAATCAATCAGGAGACCTGACTACACACCAGCGCATACACACAGGAGAGAAGCATTATAGCTGTGATCAGTGTGGGAAGAGCTTCAATCATTCAGGATCCCTGACTACACACCAGCGCATACACACAGGAGAGAAGCCTTATAGCTGCGATCAGTGTGGGAAGCGTTTCAATCAATCAGGGTCCCTGACTACACACCAACTCATACACACTGTAGTGAAGCCTTATAGCTGTGATCAGTGTGAGAAGTGCTTCAATCAATTAGGAAACCTGACTGCACACCAACGCATACACACAGGAGAGAAGCCTTATAGCTGTGATCAGTGTGGGAAGAGCTTTAATCAATTAGGAAACCTGACTACACACAAACACATACACACAGGAGAGAAGCCTTATAGCTGTGATCAGTGTGGGAAGAGCTTCAATCATTCAGGACACCTGACTACACACCAGCGCATACACACAGGAGAGAAGCCTTATAGCTGTGATCAGTGTGGGAAGAGCTTCAATCGATCAGGACACCTGACCAAACACCAGCTCACACACACTGGAGAGAAACCTTACTCCTGTCTATGTGGAAAGATCTTTGCTTATTCAGGGTCACTTAAGAAACACCAGAAAGAACAAACATGTCGTCTTTTATCTCCCTCATCTCCTGCACCGGTTCCAGATCCCTAAATAAAGTTTCAATAGAAAACATCTTGTAAATTGTTATCCAATCCTCTCATTCTCTAACAGTTTACTAAGTCTGATTACCATGGTAACCTGTGTAGCATAATATGCAGCTCTGGATCCATATGTATCAAGCGTCTCAGAGTAGGAGTGTGGTGTGTGTGTGTGTGTGGTGTTCAGATCTGTATCTTATTTCATTATCTCCTATTATCCATTAAATAATGTTATAATGTAGAATCATGTTTCAACAATACTAGGTATGTATTTAATTATAAATTAAATCCATTATCTGTTCAACAATGTCTGCTTATCACATTAATTGTAAAAAAAATAACAATCTATAAGGATCATAGGCCTCTTGTATAATTAGTTTGGACCTAAAGATGTTCACATATTTATAGTAAAACATACAGAAGTACAGAAGACATAGGACTATTAGTGTGGTCAAATTATGTTGTTGCATTTATTTTAAAGGATTTTAATAGTGATATCTTTACACTTTCCTTATTGTAAATTAAGTGTGCTCCAAAAAGATTTTCACAAATTTTTATTGTCAAGGGAATGAGGTGTTGGTTGTTAGGAAGAGGCATCATGGGTGCAGGAAGTCAGCTCTGTCCATCAGTACTTATAGGTCGTGTCAACCACAGACCTCACACTCTTCTGTTTTCTCACGGCCAGTAAGGTCTCCTACCAAACTTCTCTCTCTTCACTCTGGAAATACACTTGATAAATGATATCATATATTTATATGATATTATAAATGATAATGATGATAATATCTGATACCTTACCATTCTACTTTTTATTGGTGATTTGTTACGCGGAAAGAATGCTTGCATGTAAATGTCATTGTAAAACTGGAATGTGGTTTCATGTTTTCTTTTGTTTTATATTGCTGATTGTATATTCATTTTTTAAAGTAATTGTGTGTATTTTTTAAATGTTTAGTTGTATTATGTAGAAGAGACCAGGATATGTTGTTTCCCTGTGTCCCAACACTCAACGTTAACAGTATAAGTATGCTGTGCTGAATAAAATGTCTAGGCTTAGTTTTCTTCATCATCTTTGATTCTCCACATTCCTGTGTTTGTTTTAAATGGCTGGACAAAAATACATGACGGTGAAACTTTTTTGGATTTTTTTTCCTTCAGCAAAGTAACCAACTACTATATAATGTGTAGGAATCTGTGTCTGTTAATTATTTATCCTTCCTCCTAAAGTACGCACTTGTTTACATCCCTGATTTGAAATTATATGACCAGATACTCAAGATGCCGCTCTAACAATAGTAATACAAATTAAATATGGGGTTTATTGGTGGTTACCATCCAAGATTATGCTGCATTACTATGGAGACAGATAGCTGCCAAAAGGTTGAACATACGTATCATTAGGATCGTAAGAAAAGTCATGCATGAAACATAACCATGAAATTAGATCTGTGAACGTACGACTATGAACCAACATTTACACGTTGAATTCTTACTTTACGTCTCCTTTTACTCGGTTACATATCTTTTTTATACTTCAAACTTGTGTCAGGAATATGGCATCTGCAAAGGACATGAACTGAAAGTAGATAGTCAAAGTGAGCCATTCTTTATTATTATGGCGAGCTCAGCCAGTGGGACATGGCAGGAGACAGAGATTGATTTGATTGAGAGTTCCTGTGCCCCATACACCGCACTACTCCAAGAACGTCACACTTCATTCACCGTAGTTCAATTATTAACAATGAAAACAACCTCCGGCCATGCAAGGCTCGGTCACGGTAGGCATTCTAACATTCCCCCCTGCCCCCATGACCTGAACTAATACAACAACTTAAGGAAACATAAACACAGAACATTAGCTTAACTACTAAAACACAAAACACATAGCACAACCGTTTTAATAATAGAACAAGAACTACCCACAATCCCCCTTGCGCCCTTTTTTCACCTAACACAGACTTTAGTTGCTTTGCAGCTTCCGGTTTCATTTAAAAAATAAAAGTCTGGAGCTTGTTTTAGAACGGCGTTAGATAACTACGTTATACCAGTAGATGACGTAGTATAGGCTTGGACCTTCATGAAATGACTTGTGTGAGAATGATACTATAAAGACACAGAAGAGCCTTGTCTAGAATAACCGCCTGAGTTGCAAAATAGGAAGTAAATATGTTTTAGGCCTATTCCACTATCTAAATATGCCATGCTGTTGTGTGTTTATTTAATAGCCATATAAATGTATAGTTTATTTTTATAGTCATGTGGGGCTACTGTGGTGATCATGTAACCTAATGAATCACACTTTTTCCAGTATTTGGGAGCACGGACTGTAGGCCTTATATTAGACATTTTGACTGTTGTATTTGTGAATTTCACTCTATTTAGGCTTGTTATATCCATTAGCATTGCACAACCCCATCTCACAGAGACTATATCTATATCAATAAATGAAATAAACTAAATATTGATTAAGTCTAGGCTATAACCTGTCCTGAGCTAAATAAGTAAGGGGTCCCAAATGGTCAAAACTATCTATAGCCTATTCTCATTGCCAGATCTGCTTCCTATCAGCCACTGCATGTGCTTCTTCAACTACTTTGTTTAAAATCTATTTAGAGGCTATATTTAGAGGCCTGTGATCTAGTGTCTATTTTTAAGGGGAGGCCTATAATAAAAACAGTTATTAAATCAAATAGAGTTCTAAAAGTATCCCTCAAGGTACCAGACCTGCGTGAAGTTGCCCCCCACCCAACGCAACACGTCGGGAAAATAGTCTTAATCGTTTGTGCTGCTTTCATTCTTTAGATATTAAATAATACTTTATAGGTCATTCAGAGGTCACTCAGCCCCCCACAAGCTCAGAATTAACCCACTATAGTATCGATCGTTGGTGCTCCGTTTGTGCCGTTACAAGTTTCGTTTTGTGCTGCTGCGTTTATATTAGCCATTTATTTATGGGCGATGACGTCACCAGCCCCCCACCTACTCCAAATTAACTGGGGATAGTCTTAATCGTTAGTGCTCCGTTTGTGCTGCTTTCATTGTTTTATTAAAAAATCTTTCATAGGTCATTCTGAGGTCACTCAGCCCACCACATGCGCAGAATGAACCCAAAATATTGTCAATCGTTTATTCTTCGTAAGCATGCTTTTGTGGAGTGTTTAGTAGCGTTTAGTAGAGGAACAATTTAACCATATCTCGTCATAGAATAGCCTTACATAAATCATATTCCTGGCAAATGTAAGTCAAATGTTATTGTCAGTTAGTAAAAAAGCTACGATTGGCAATGTTTTTGGCAACAGAAAGCACATTGATAATGTTAATATTGCCAATGTAACTATGAAATGCTAATTACATGTAGGGGTCAATATCAATACATGAAAACATGTTTATACTGTAGATGAAACCCTTGACCCAAAATAAGTCATAATTATGTTTTACTTTCTTATGCCAGATGCCCAAAAAGCCAGCAGTAGACAGGGATTCCATTTTCACAGTCCTGTGTTCATCAAAGGAGGCCATAGTAAAAAATGGTAACATAGCTACTCCTAATAACAGCATCTGGACAGAGCTGAGTGAGCAGCTAGGAATCAAGATCACTGCAAAGGCCCTGTACACTTTTGTTATATTAAACAACATCTGGTCTGCTTTAGGGTTTAATCATGAATGTGATCATGAAACCTGTGTCAGTGGTGATGACACAGATTTTGAGCCACAGTCCTTTCCTCCCAGACCAGAAGACTGCAAGGCTTTTGAGCTTGAAGTTCCAACTGTGGATTCGCGCAGGTGCACCAATTCCAAAAGTGGTTGCGAGTGATTTTTCTCTGGCTTTGCTCGGAGCTCTGGTCAAGGCTTTCACTCCTCATCCTGATCTGAAGACCTACATCAATGAGTGTTTTGGTGTCTTACTTGGTAACCAGTCTGCACAGCTGGCACCTTGTTTTGTCCGGGTTGATGTTGCACACTGCATCAAGATGATCTGCCAATGGGACTGCTTGAGAAGAAAACCACATCGCATGAAAGATTTCTTTGTGAGGTCACTGGCACAGCTGCTCAAGTCACAATCTGTGAACAATGCAAGAGAGCTACTACGCAGTGTTACTATTGTGGCTCTCAGCGAAGCAGAGGGCAATGACAGCTCTGGAGCCCCTCATATCAGAATGTTGCAAGAACTACCTGAAAGCCCAAATTGCAGAAGAGTGTGTCATCATTCCAGATGAAGAGGGTGAGGACATGGAAGGAGTGGATCCATGTGACGAAATACACAATGACCTACGGCAGTGGGTGACAGACATAAGTGATGAGAGCAGGTCACTTGCCGTGGCCAATGGTGATCGAGATAACATGCACTTCCTCCCAGAGATTGTTCCCAATATTATCAGACTTGCAAGTTACTTACCACTCTGGACAGGGGTAATGATCCCTCACTTCCGTAGCACCAACATCACCGCAAGTTCATCCAATGTTGAAGCAGAGTTTAAAAACATCAAACACTGCCTTTTCAAGCATGAAAACTTACCTATTCGTGTGGATCGATTCATTGCTCGACATCTTTCCTACATTGAAGGCAAAATCCGCATTTGTTCTGCAAAACAAAAAGGTACAGAAAATGCTCATGTTGAAACAGTGATGTCACAGGACCCAATCCACTACCCACTGTGACCTGCAGTGTAGATGAAAAAAAAATGGATGCCTCCTGTTCTGGGGAGTCGTCTGACACTGTCACAAACATCCATTCAACAAACGAAGACGTTGTTGAAAACTGGAGAGGCCTAGCTGTTCCACCAAAAAAGAGGAATATTAATTCATACCTTTCTCCTTGTCCTGAATGGCTCCATGCAGATCCATCTGTGAGGGGGAAAAACTATCAACAGCCTGTTAAACTCAGCAAGTCAAGAGTCTCTGTGCTTAACACATGTGCATTTGATGCTTTTTGTCAATGCTTATGTTGTGCTTTCTGCGACAGTAACACTTTTGGAAATATTGTTCACAGTGAAGACTCCAACAACCTCCTCCAGCTAGTGAAAAGCATCACCACAAAGGGTCTTACCCCACAGGCCTACATTCAGAGGGCAGAGCTGCTAAGTGGAATATTCAAAGCTGTCCAATTGAAGTCTGGTGCTCTCCAAATCGATGCACAGTGCCACATCTCTGCTATCATTGAAAAGACAATGAGAAAAACTTGCAAGTGTTTACTTCACAAAACAGTGCTCCTCACAGTATTGCAGCCTCAACACACAAGTCACAAGGGAAATTCCATTTGTTTCTACTTCTATTGCTGTACTGCAGGATTTTGGCTCATCTTCAGACCGCAGTGGAACAAGGACTTAACCTTCCAGAGTCCCCCTGCCTCAGGCCAATCCAAAGTCCGTCTCAGTGTCCCTCTGCATTCAAGACAGAATATACCTCAGGAAAAGTGCTCTGTGCAGGGAAAGTTTCTCACAGTTACAGTCTAGGAGAACTTCTGTGGATCGATACTGACCTTGGAAACGATTCCACAGCAACCCCAACTCAAAGGAATTCCTGCCCAAGAGAATTTCCATTGTGTGAATTTCCCTCCAGTCTGGTGCTCCAAGGAGAGACATTTACCTTAAGGGCAGTCATTGCTTTCCAAGGAGGCTTAACCCAGGATGCTCTTGGTCATTATGTGGCCTACTGCAGGAGGTCTCCATGTGTCTGGGAGATGTATGATGACCTGAGAAGTGGAGTGACGGGAGCATCAGAAAAAAAACAAAATATGCCCACATGCTGTGTTATACACAAAATCATAATTGTGTGGTTGATGAAGATGTGGATGTTGTTGTTCAATGTGCAATTGTCCTCTTTGAAAAAGGTTCATTGTTTGTGTAAATGGATTTGATTGCACACAGTAATTCAATTGCACAATTAAACAAATGTTTTGTTAATTCCTGGAGTGATTCGTTTCCACATATATATAGTACATATACGTATTAACACTCAGCTACAGAAAACATGAAATGGGGCATCATCTGTGCATGGACTCAGTAGGCAGCATAATAACATGTATCACATTAATACATTTAACTATATACATGACATCAAATACTTACCTGTATAGTTACATTTATGCACCAACAATTAGCTAACATTGTAACCTAAAGTGCACTTAGTTAAACACGTTGGTGAGAAACGTTAGGTAATGAGATTATTTAAATGTATGGGGGAAAACATAACAAGTGTGTTTACGACATAACGTTGATAACTGCATGTTTTGTGCTGGGAAATATTCACATAACAACATCACAAGTAAAAACATTTACCTTGGAGTTCGCGTTACATTCCACACATTCTGTGAGCCTCGATGTGTCCGTTGCCAGTTGAAAAGGCACAGTGGATTAGGTAACGGGTTAGGTTTGCCGTTTGGCCCTTACCATGTTACGTCTTCAACTGTATTAGTAAAAAAGACAATCTCAAAAACAAAACTTTTACCAGCAGTATTTGGAGTTAATTTGGAGCAGTCGGTGAGGGCTGGTTACGTCTCGGCCATAAGTAAATGTCTAATATAAAAAATACCGCAGCAGCACAAACAGAACTTGTAAAGGCACAAACCAGCAGAAACGGAGCACAAACTATTGACACTATTGTGGGTTAATTCTGAGCATGTGGGGGGCTGAGTGACCTCAGAATGACCTATGAAAGATTATTTAATATTTAAAAAAATGAAACCAGCACGAACGATTGAGACTATTTTCCCGACGTTTTGCGTTGGGTGGGGGGCCAACTTCACGCAGGTAGACAAACTTACCCAAAATGATGCCTAAATGTCAATACCTACAAGTTGAAGGCTTAATGTTTTATTTATTGGTATAGAACTAAATTAAACATTGAATTATTAAAGAGAGGCTAAACAACTTTAGTATTTAAATCATTTTAAATAAACACATGGATTTCAATAAACACATGGATTTCAATAAACACATGGATTTCAATAAACACGTGGATTTCAATAAACACGTGGATTTCAATAAACACATGGATTTCAATAAACACATGGATTTCAATAAACACATGGATTTCAATAAACACGTGGATTTCAATAAACACGTGGATTTCAATAAACACGTGGATTTCAATAAACACATGGATTTCAATAAACACGTGGATTTCAATAAACACATGGATTAGACTGTTCTATTCTGTGTGATTTAGTTCCTATTGCAGCTCAGACAGAATGGATAACATACTGACTGACTGAACTGAATGAAGGATGAATTACATGTTCAAATATGTTGGAATGATGAGTTGCAGGCATCATTCATGCTCTGCACTTTATTTGGCTAGTAGGCATACAGGCCTATATTAGGGTATAATGACTCTATGGCTGTATGCCTCCAGAAGGGCATCTTCTGAGGCTGAGGGGTGCTTTTACTAAGACGCATGGTGCTGTGGTGCTGTATGGAGATAACAAGCTCTTCAACTGGGCAGCAGTGTTGCCTATATGGAGACTCCCTAAAACCACTGCAACAGAGTTATTGGAAAGTGTGAGAATAAGCAGACTTAGCCTACGTTTAACCCCTCCCTTGTTCATTTCAAAGTCCATATGTTCATGACCCGATTTATATAAATCATGTCAAATTATTTAAAATTCATATCAACCCCTCATTCAGAATATGCGTTGGCAAGATTGAGTGATGAAATACATTAAGAAATATTCTATAAAAAAATATTTTGAGTGGTAAAGACTCCAGTGGTCATACATAATTCATATTCACCAAACATTGATTATTATTGTCACGGTGCCGAGGATATAAGGGATGATATTCGGAGCGCTCGTGGAGTGTCATCCTTGTTTATTTAATGAGGTGTTCTCATGAAGCATATAAATAAACAGGAGAGTATAATAAAACAAAAACACAGTGACTTAGTTGAGTGCTGGCAGTGCAGATAGATAGATAGATAGATAGGTACTTTATTGATCCCCCGGGGGGGGAAATTTCATAAAAGTCTGCTCCGCTCCAGTCAAACAAAACAAAAGTCAAGCAGTCAAACAAAACAACAATGATCCACACACAGGTGGATGTGTGGGGAGCTTAAATACAATCCCCAATCAGAGACAACCCTAGACAGCTGTTCCTGATTGGGGATCATGACTTCCCATAATCACTAATGTGATGGCCTGATTGTGGCTCTCCCACTCCCTCTAGTGGGAGTCTGAGGCCAAGCCTCAACCAGGTCATCACAGTACCCCCCCCCCCCAAGGCGCGGGCTCCCGACCGCGATACCTCCCCCTTACCAAAACCTTACCCAACCCCCAAAAACATTTCAGAGGGAAGGTGCGGAGTACTGGGGAGGCTGCTGTTGGTGGAGGCTCCGGCTTCGGGCGTGACGTAGGCTTTGAAGGAAGCTTCCTCCTTGCCTCCCCATGGCACGCCCGATCCTGTCCGGACCCCGGCGCGATGATTCCCCCCTCAGTACTCCCGCGATGCACCGAGTCCTGTCTGGACCCTGGTGTGGGAGCCCTCGACCCTGGAGAGGGGCTGACGTCTGGTCAAGGCCCGGACCCCGGTGGAGCGGACTGCTCCCTCACTGGAGCGGAGCAGATGACTGGAACTGGACTAGGCATCGGTGGAGCGGACTGCTCCATCACTAGAGCGGAGCAGACGGCCGGACCCAGACCAGGCACCGATGGAGCGGACTGCCCCTGCACTGGAGCGGAGCAGACTTCCGGACCCTTCTCTATCCCCATCCCTGGGGCAGGACTGAACATCAGCCTGGGCACTGACGCAGAGGAGGATTCCAGCCCCGTGGTTGGGCTGGCTGCCGGCCCCAGATTGGGCACCGACACGCTAAGGATTCCCTGCTCCAAAGCGGGGCTGAACATCGTGCCCACCCTGGGCACCGACGCAGAGGTGTTTTCCGGCCACAGACTGGGCACCGGCACGCTAAGGAGCTCCTGCTCCAAAGCGGGGCTGAACATCGTGCCCACCCTGGGCACCGACGCAGAGGTGTTTTCCGGCCACAGACTGGGCACCGACACGCTCTGGAGCTCCTGCTCCAAAGCGGGGCTGAACGTCGTGCCCACCCTGGGCAGAGATGGGCTCCAACCACAGAGCTGTGCTGGCCTCTGAAGACTCCGGGCTGTCGGCCGTCGCTGGAAGCTCCAGGCTGTCGGCCGTAGCTGGAGGCTCCGGGCTGTAGACCGTAGCTGGAGGCTCCGGGCTGTAGACCGTAGCTGGAGGCTCCGGGCTTCGAACCGTCGTGGGAGGCTCTAGGCTTTGAGCCGTTATTGGATATAGAGGTCGAGTGCGTGGAGCAGGCACGGGCCGTACCGGGCTGGCGGAAAGCACCACTGGTCTGGTGCGAGGAGCAGGCCCGGGCCGTACTGGGCTGGGGGAACGCACCACTGATCTGGTGCGAGGAGCATGCACAGGCTGCACCGGGCTGGGGGAACGCACCACTGGTCTGGTGCGAGGAGCAGGCACGGGCCGTACTGGGCTGGGGGAACGCACCACTGATCTGGTGCGAGGAGCATGCACAGGCTGCACCGGGCTGGTGGTGCGCACTGATGGTGTGGTGCGCTGAGTCGGTCTCCTCCGTCATTATTTCACAAGTCACGGTGTAAAGTAAGTGTGCTATATTACGTTTTGTCAAATCATGTTTGTTTATTTGTTAATTCATACATGTAATATTCAGTAAAGTAATGTCGAACTACAATCCCTGCGCTGCGTCTTGGTCCATGTATAGATAGATGGAGGCAGTAGTGTTACCAATCAGGAAGCCAGGGAAGGACCCAACGAGGCCAACAAGCTAGTATCACCACATCAGAGTGGATTCAGGAAGGGTAGGGGAACAATGGACCCAGTGCTCTGCTTAGAAGCAGAGGTCAGGAAGCCTCTGGTGAACATGGAGACTGTTGTAGCTGTTTTTGTTGACATGCAGAAGGCGTATGATATGATTTGGAAGGAGGGATTGTTAATCAAGCTTGATATTATGTGTAGGAGGAAGAACATACAACTAGAACATACAAAAATTATTTCCTTTTTGGAAGGTCTATCCAGGTGAGGGTGGGAAAGTCACTATCAGGCAGCTACCTGGTGGATAATGGTACACCACAGGGCAGTGTGATTAGTCCTCTGTAGTTCTCAATCATGATCAATGGTGTTTACTCTCAGGTACAGACGAATATTGGGAGTTTGTTGTTTGCAGAGGATGGGGCCTTATGGAAGAGGGGAAGAAATGTGCCATACATAGTCAGGAAGGTACAGGAAGCAATAGATGAGGTAGTTGTGGGCATTAAGGTGGGGATTCAGGTTCTTTGAAGAGAGAACTCAGACAGTGTTCTTTAACAGGAGGAAGGTGGGATATGAGGTATGCTTGAGGTTATATGGAAAAAACTTGGAGTGGGAGGCTGGGTGTTCTTCATTGAGGACCATGTGTGTTGCAATGATCCAATCTGTAATAGACTTTGGCAGTATAGCATATGGTTCGGCAGCCCGGACATCATTGTAAAGTCTAGATGTCATACAGGGACAAGGACTTTGAATATGTAGTGGGGCATTTAGGACGTCCCTAGTCGCTGCACTACAGGTGGATATGGGGGAAATGCCATTGCAGATTAGGAGACAGCAGCTGGGGACGTCCTAAACGCCCCACTACATATTCTGAGTCCTTGCTCCTGTATGACATCTAGCCTTTCCAGTGAAGTCTGGGCTGCCTACAGGGACATGGGGTATCTCATCCTGCGAAAGGTATTTTACAGGCATGCTGGGAACATGAGCGAAGACAGGACAGGAGCTTTGGGTGGGTAATACCCATGCAAAAGAGATGGGACTGTATGGAAGGGAGTTTAGTCCAACGGTAGCTATTCCTGTAAATCCACCATGGCTACTCCCACCAGTAGTAGATCTAGAAGTATTGGAGAGACTACAGAAAGATAGGGAGGGTGTTGATCCATCTGATTTGTTTCAGAGACGTCTTGATACTGTGTATCAGGATTTTGTGGCCATATACACAGATGGTTGTAGTGCAGGAATGTGGGGTGAAAGTCAGGAAACGTATTACAGATCATCTGGCTGTAAATACGATGGAGATGATGACCATACTGTTGGCCTTGCAGTGGGTGGAGGAAGTTAAGACAGAAACAGTAGTTATATGCTCTGATTCATGTGCAGTGTTAAGGAGTCTCCAGTCCTCTATATCATGTAGCAGACAAGACCTGCTTTATGAGGTGATACAAACCCATGGCAGGAGTAAACAAATGGGTATACAGATAATATTTACATGGGTCCCAGCCCATGTTGGAGTGGAGGGGAACGAGGCAGTTGATGTACTGGCTAAACAAGCACTAAGTAGTGGGGATGTTGATGTTGTAGTTTCAATGAGCAAGGCAGAGGCAAAAATCATGATATGGACAGTGATGGTGGAGAAATGGCAGGAGCAGTGGAATAGAGATACTAAGGGCAGGCATTTATTTACAGTACAGAGGAAAGTTGGGGAGGGGAGGATGACAGGAAGGGACAGAAGAGAGTAGGCTATATTTACAAGATGAAGGGTGGGATACAGCCAGTTGAATAAGACCTTACATTTGATAGGAAAGCATCCAACAGGAAAATGTGAGTATTGCCAGGAAACAGACAGTGGAGCATGTACTGATACAGTGCGGGCATTATTGGAGGGAAAGAGAGAGGATGAGATCCAGTATGAGGGAGAAGGGGATACAGGAAATTAGTTTCAAGAGTATATTGAGTAGAACGTCATTAGATATAGTCTCTCAAATATGTTATCTTTTTTAAGAGCAACGGGGTTGGCAGGTATGATTTAGTTTCTCCGTCTCTGGCTCACTCTCCAGTACAGTAGGTGGCGGTAATTCACCATAACGTTGGATGCCAACCGCCGATAAACACCACCGAAGAAGATGACAACAGGAAAGTATTCTAACCGCAATGTTGTAGCCTACAACTTTTCATATCATACAAAGAAATAATACCTCCCACAATGAATCGGGTAAGTCTGTGTTTAACATTACAGGTCTGCTGTGTTGTATAAAATATATAGGTTTAGTTTTCATCATATTTGATCCTCCACATTCCTGTGTTCCTTTTTAAATGGATGGACAAAAAAAACAGAGGTTAAACTTGTTGGGATTTTTTTTCTTGAACAAAGTAGCCTACTACTATATCATGTTTAGGAATCTGTAACTGACCAAATTATCTCTCCTTCCTCCCAAAGTGTTCACATTCCTTCACTGATTTCAAACACATTAGCCATTATTTGACCAGATACTCAAGTGGCCGTTCTAACAAAGAAAATAAATGTCTTCAAAAATGGAAGGCTGTCGGGAAAGAGGCAAGATCAGATGGGGCCATTATAGCAATGAGGGCAGATATCTCAAACGTCTATATCATATTTGTATTTATTTAGGGTTAGGCATTAAGTTAGAAGTGTGTTCATTATAGTAATGAGAGGGCAGATGTGTGTTTCCACTAGTTACCACAGTCATAGAGTCAAATGTCTATCGTATTTTTATTTATTTAGGATTAGGCATAAAGTTAGAAGTGTGGTTAGGGTTAAAATCAAATTTTAATAAGATCACTTGTAGAAATGGGCGTGGTTTATACCTTTTGCTGTAACTAGTGACGAACAGGCACTACTCTCATATAAAGTGTCTTTTTCTCAAGAGTTGTCGGGATTTACACATACAGTCCTAACAACCTAATCGTTACGAAATTTATATTGGATTAAATTAACCAGAAGACAGATTTTGGGCCCATTTATCCATCTCTCTTCGCCTCTTCCTCGAAGAAATTTCCCCTCGGGGATATAAGATATATGGTGGAAACTAGCCCATGCCTCCAACAATCCAATGCTCTTAGATTTGTGGGTTGTAGTGAAGCATTGAACATTTTAGGAAAAATGAGATTTTCGAGGGATGCATCCAAATCAGAGGTTTAGACTAAGTTAATAAAATATTTGGTTTAATAACAAACTGTTTAATACTTCTTAGGGCCAACAGGACAAAGCTAGCCCGTTCCCCTCCCCCCTCCAAGAGTCCCCAGGTCGACCACCTCTCCGTACTTTACTGCTGGTTCTGGTCGACTGCAGGAAAACACCAGGACAGAGTGGAACTGAGAGAGGAGGAGGAGAAGAGAAGTTAGATGAAGATTTGATTTCATTAAGTAAGAACCATAGTGTGTATATTAGACTACAGTCTGCTTCTGTTACAATAGTTGAGGTGCATAAAGATGGCGGCCCGCATGTACTTACCACAAATTTCTTGATTTGTTAAGTTTACCGTTTTTTTGGTATAGTCATTAGCACAGTAAACATTATCCCAATTTTAGCTAAAAGACTATTTGAAAAACCATTAAAGTAGATTGTACTGATTTATTGGGACATTGAACCATGTCGCGCACCAGTTTCAAAACTCAGATGATGTGCTAAAATAATGACGTCACATCTGAATTCTGCCATCTTTATGCACTTCAGTCATTCATTGATTAATGATATATTGATTAAAATATCTGGGTAGTACCATCTGTTTTTAAAAGTGTAGCTTGGTTACAAAATATATTTCACTGAATTTTAGCATTCTGTCAAAGAAAACATGTTAAATTTCATAAAATATATAATTTACCATCTGAAGAGATTTAATAAAAATATTAGTATACTAAGTGCCTACAAGCCAAATAAAGTAACAGGGTTGACAGTAACTTAAAACAACAAAACCATTGGATTCATGGGTAAAATAGTCCTTTAAATCAGCCATCAATCCACTTGTGACAGGGGGAATGGAAGCATTTTTTTATTTGCAACAGTTAGTGGCAATTTAATGCAATCTTCACAAAGAAATGTAATTGTTAAAAGATTTCTAGCATGTCTATGTTTGGGTAAAAGTGTTGACTTGCTCAGTTGTTCACCACAAAACAGCTTAAGGTGACAATCGAAGTAGTGCTGTTAACACCTGTTTTTCTGAGCAATCTTTCAAATTATTAAGACACGTAATCGCCTTAACCATCAGGTAGCTTGATTTCAATGTCTTTGTTTCACAGGGGACATCCCTAATCGTTGCTCTCTCAGTGGGAGGGGCTTATCATCTGGGGAGCCTCAACAACATCATGATGCTGACAAGCAAGAGAAGAGTCTCTCCAGATCAGAACACCTCAAGAAACACCAGCAGAGACGTATAGAGAAGAAACCTCAACACTGCTGCTCTGACTGTGGAAAGAGTTTTGCTAAACAGAAGGAATTGATCATTTACCAGCGGATTCACCATGGAAAGAACCCGTACCCCTGCTCTCAGTGTGGGAAGAGTTTTGCTGCATCTAAAACCTTAAAATCTCAAAGAATTCAAACAGGGGAGAGACCTTATCCCTGCTTTGATTGTGGGGAGACGTTCAGTCAATCAGGAACCCTGACTACACACCAACGCATACACACAGGAGAGAAGCCTTATAGCTGTGTTCAGTGTGGGAAGAGCTTTGCTCTATCCGGAAACCTGACTACACACCAACGCATACACACAGGAGAGAAGCCTTATAGCTGTGATCAGTGTGGGAAGAGCTTTACTCAATCAGGGGCCCTGACTAAACACCAACGCATACACACAGGAGAGAAGCCTTTTAGCTGTGATCAGTGTGGGAAGAGCTTTACTCAATCAGGGGCCCTGACTACACACCAACGCATACACACAGGAGAGAAGCCTTATAGCTGTGATCAGTGTGGGAAGAGCTTCAATCGATCAGGAGACCTGACTACACACCAACGCATACACACAGGAGAGAAGCCTTATAGCTGTGATCAGTGTGGGAAGAGCTTCAATCAATCAGGACACCTGACTATACACCAACGCATACACACAGGAGAGAAGCGATATAGTTGTGATCAGTGCGGGAAGAGCTTCAGGATGTCAGGAGACCTGACTAAACACCAACGTATACACACAGGAGAGAAGCCTTATAGCTGTGATCAGTGTGGGAAGAGCTTCAATCATTCAGGATCCCTGACTACACATCAACGCATACACACAGGAGAGAAGCCTTATAGCTGTGATCAGTGTGGGAAGAGCTTCAGGATGTCAGGAAACCTGACTACACATCAACGCATACACACAGGAGAGAAGCCTTATAGCTGTGATCAGTGTGGGAAGAGCTTCACGAAGTCAGGACACCTGACTACACACCAGCTCACACACACTGGAGAGAAACCTTACTCCTGTCTATGTGGAAAGAGCTTTGCTCATTCAAAGTCATTGAAAAAACACCTGAAAGAACTAGCATGTCGTTTTTTATCTCCCTCATCTCCTGCAACGGTTCCAGATCCCTAAATAAAGTTTCCATAGAAAACATCTTGTAAAGAATCATCCATCTCCCGTTCTCTAACAGTTTACTATGTCTGATTACCATGGTAACCCGTGTTGGATAATATGTATCTCTGGATCCATATGTATCAAGTGTGTTGGAGTAGGAGTCTGATCTAGGAGCAGTGTCCATTTATTCTCATGCATTTTGATCTAAATGGCTAAATGTCATCATGGAAAATGTCATAGTGAACTGTTTGTTTGTAGAGGGGGATGTTGAGGTGGGTGGGGATGTTCAGGGCTGTATCTTATTTAATTAACTCCTTTTATCCATTAAATAATGTTATAATGTTTCAACAATATTAGGTGTATTCATGTATTCAATCAATAAATTAAATCCAATGTCTGCTTATCACATTGTTTTTTAAGTCTATAATAATAATCTGTAAGGATCATAGGCTTCTTGTATAATTAGTTTGGTCCTAAAAGATGTTCACATCTATTGTAAAACCCTTCACCAGGTTATAATGTAGCTGATGGGACATAAGGAAGTACAGAAGCCATACGACCATAAGTCTGGTCACATTATGTTGTTGCATTTATTTTAAAGTATTTTAATAGGAATATCTTTACACCTTCCTTATTGTATATTAAGTGTGCTCTAAAATGATGTTAACACATTTTGGGGGGGGCAGGAAGTACTTATAGGTCGTGTCAACCACAGACCTCACACTCTTCTGTTTTCTCACAGCCAGTAAGGTCTCCTACCAAACTTCTCACTCTTCACTCTGGAAATACACTTGATAATATCTGTTACCTTACATTCTACCTTTTATTGGTGATTTGTTACGCAGAACGAATGCTTGCATGTAAATGTCATTGTAAAACATATCTGTGGAATGTGTTTTCCTGTTTTGTTTTACATTGCTAAAATATGTTTAAATATATAGTTGTATTGTGTAGAAGAGACCAGGATATGTTGTTGCTCTGTGTCCCAACACTCAATGTTATAGTCATGGTCCTGAGAATAAAACAGGTTTAAAACAATCAACAGAGAAACACTTGTCTTACAGTGCTACACATCTGTTATAATAAGTGCTTTATCCTGCTTAATTGAAGTATCAGGTGTAGTTTTTCACCAGTTATAAAGTGTGTTTGTTGTCTATCTTTATGTTTCTAAGACTACAGGGAAGGAGATGCAACAACGGGCTTGAGAACAGCAGGAATGGATACATAGGCTTGTGGTTTACACACATCTCTCAGCAACTGTGTAACAAACTGCTTCATATTAATGCTTATCCATGGTTGTTATTCACACTGAACTCAGCAACTACGGCAAGAAAGTGTTGACAAACTCTACTGTCAGTGTGAACTAATAGGTTTGTGCTTAATTTAATGTCCTTTTGTTGTGTGACTGTTTCAGGAATCATAGTGGTTGTTCTGATTCTCATAACACCAGGGCCCTGTACAAAAAGGGCAAGAGCGGACTCTACTTTCTGAGGAGGCTTAGCTCCTTCAATGAGTGCAATAAACTACTGCATACCTTCTACCAGTCTGTGGTGGCCAGTGCCATCGTTTTTGCAGTGGTGTGCTGGGGCACCGGTGATGCTTCTCGTGTAAATAAGCTGATCAGGAAGGCTAGCTCTGTTCTAGGGATTAGCCTTGACACTCTAGAGGAGGTGGCGGAGAGACGGATCCTGGCCAAACTGCTGGCCATCATGGACAACGTCACCCACCCTCTGCACGCTATGGTTATGACGCAGAGGAGCACTTTCAGTCACAGACTGATCCCACCACGGTGTGCCAGAGAGCGCTACAGGAGGTCCTTCCTGCCGGCGGCTATGAGACTATATAATGCCTCACCGGGGTGCCGTGCCGTCGGCAACATAGATCTGGAACTGTTGGGGTGCTAGGACCTAGTTTAACAATTATGCATCCATCCGTGAGTAACTCTGGTCCGTCAGCACTC
This sequence comes from Thymallus thymallus, assembly GCA_023634145.1. NCBI lineage: Eukaryota > Metazoa > Chordata > Actinopteri > Salmoniformes > Salmonidae > Thymallus > Thymallus thymallus. Next base: position 22,587,313 of record CM042394.1, on the reverse strand, counting down.
ATCCACTCAGGACCTATTTATTCATACAGGTCTGTATATACATACTCATGTACAGTTGTTATATTATATCACATGCAATATTGTAAGTAATTATTGGACGTAGGCATTCACTCAGGAATGCATATTAGTATCCTGCCAGTTGCACCTTTTCTCATTGCTTTTAGTATATCGAATGTGCAATAAGTGCAGTTGTCTGTAATTAAACCCTTCATACACACATTTAGCTATTAAAGTATCTCTTCCTGTCATTTACCTGTACAGTTTGTGTAAACATGCAAGTATTCACTTATCTGTAAATATAAACTGTATACCTAACTGTACAGCTAATTTAACCATGCAAAATTTTCACTTACCTGTTCATTTACCCAGTCTGTCTATTAAGTAAACTATTATTACCCTCGCTCATATCATACGCATTTTTAGCTACTGAAGTATTTCTCTGCCATCGACCTGTATAGTATAGTTAACCATCCAACATCCACCAATGTATAGTGTACATATTCAGCCAACCACTCATACTATGCAATGTCCTTTTATAGCTTTTTTTTGCACTCCAGATATCTTGTATTTCTATACTTTTTCATACTGCCGCTATATGTATCATGTACCGTGTATCTGTCTTTTGTGTACTTTCGTTGTGGCATTTTGCACCTGCCCTGTGTTTTTGTTGTAGCTGCTTGACAATGAAATTCCCCCCCCCGGGGGATCAATAAAGTACCTATCTATCTATCTATCTATCTATCTATAAAAGTCGAGAAAAGTAAAGAAAAATGTCACTAAGAATCCTGTTGTCTGCTATCGTCTACTTTTACCTGACAGCAACTTGGAACAGAGTTCTGAGTCCAGATGTTCTCAAAGCTATTTTTGCATCTCCTTCCCTGCAGCCTTAGAAACATAAAGATGGACAACAAACACACTTTATAAATGGTGAAAAACTACACCTGATACTTCCATTAAGCAGGAAAAAGCACTTATGACAGATGTGTAGCACTGTAAGACACGTGTTTCTCTGTGGATTGTTTTAAACCTGTTGTTGTCACGGTGAGTGTAGAGGGAACGAGGCGCAGAGCGAGAAGACGTTGCGAACATGTTTTATTAATATAATAATAAAACCTAAGAAACACCGTGGCGTGAAACTTAAACAAACACAAACAATGATCCACTCACAGGTGGATGTGTGTGGGTCCTAAATACTATCCCCAATCAGAGACAACTCTAGACAGCTGTCTCTGATTGGGGATCATTCATTTCCCCAGTTAAGGTGTGAGGACTTGATTGTGTGCCTTTCACTCCCCCTGGTGGGAGTAAGAGGCCTTACAACAACCAAGCCCTCAGTTTTATTCTCAGGACCATGACAATAACATATACTGGTCTCTTCTACATAATACAGCTAAACATTTAAAAAATATATATTTTGAAAAATTAATATTCAATCAGCAAATGTAAAACAAAAGAAAACATGAAACCACATTCCAGATGTATGTTTTACAATGACATTTACATGCAAGCATTTGTTCTGCGTAACAAATCACCAATAAAAAGTAGAATGGTAAGGTATCAGATATCATCATTATCATTTATAATATCATATAAATATATGATATAATTTATCAAGTGTATTTCCAGAATGAAGAGAGAGAAGTAAAGACTTTACTGGCCATGAGAAAACAGAAGAGTGTGAGGTCTGTAGTTGACATGACCTAAAAGTAATGATGGGCAGAGCTGACTTCCTGCCCCCATGATGCCTCTTCCTACCAACCAACACATCATTCGCTTCACAATAAAAATATGTGAACATCTTTTTGCAGCACACTTAACATACAAGTTGAAATATATTAAAATCCTTAAAAAAAAAAAAAAAAAAATGCAACAAAATAATTTGACCACACTAATAGTCTTATGTCTTCTGTACTTCCGTATGTTTTACTATAAATATGTGAACATCTTTAGGTCCAAACAAATTATACAAGAGGATGATGATCCTTATAGATTATTATAGATTTTAAAAGCATATAATTAATGTGATAAGCAGATGTTGAGCAGATAATGGCTTGAATTTCTTGATCAGTTGAATACATGAAAACACTTAGTATTGTCAAAACATTATACAATTATTTAATGGATAATGGCAGTTAATGAAGTAAGATACAGCTCTGATGTTTTTTCAGTGACTGTGAACGAGCAAAGTTCTTCCCACATAGACAGGAGTAAGGTTTCTCTCCTGTGTGTATGCGTTGATGTATAGTCAGGTATCCTGATTGATTGAAGCTCTTCCCACACTGATCACAGCTATAAGGCTTCTCTCCTGTATGTATTCGCTGGTGTGTAGTCAGGTGTCCTGAATGATTGAAGCTCTTCCCACACTGATCACAGCTATAAGGCTTCTCTCCTGTGTGTATGCGTTGGTGTATAGTCAGGGTTCCTGAAAAATTGAAGCTCTTCCCACACTGATCACAGCTATAAGGCTTCTCTCCTGTGTGTATGCGTTGGTGTGTAGTCAGGGATCCTGAATGATTGAAGCTCTTCCCACACTGATCACAGCTATAAGGCTTCTCTCCTCTGTGTATGCGTTGGTGTGTAGTCAGGTGTTCTGACTTCCTGTAGCTCTTCCCACACTGATCACAGCTATAAGGCTTCTCTCCTGTGTGTATGCGTCGGTGTGTAGTCAGGTGATCTGACTGCCTGAAGCTAATCCCACACTGATCACAGCTATAAGGCTTCTCTCCTGTGTGTATGCGTCGGTGTGTAGTCAGGAGCCCTGAATAATTGAAGCTCTTACCACACTGATCACAGCTATAAGGCTTCTCTCCTGTGTGTATGCGTCGGTGTGTAGTCAGGAGCCCTGAATAATTGAAGCTCTTCCCACACTGATCACAGCTATATGGCTTCTCTCCTGTGTGTATGCGCTGGTGTCTAGTCAGGTGTCCTGATTGATTGAAGCTCTTCCCACACTGATCACAGCTATAAGGCTTCTCTCCTGTGTGTATGCGTCGGTGTGTAGTCAGGAGCCCTGAATAATTGAAGCTCTTCCCACACTGATCACAGCTATAAGGCTTCTCTCCTGTGTGTATGCGCTGGTGACTAGTCAGGTGTCCTGATTGATTGAAGCTCTTCCCACACTGATCACAGCTATAAGGCTTCTCTCCTGTGTGTATGCGTCGGTGTGTAGTCAGGAGCCCTGAATAATTGAAGCTCTTCCCACACTGATCACAGCTATAAGGCTTCTCTCCTGTGTGTATGCGCTGGTGTGTAGTCAGGGCTCTTGATTGATTGAAGCATTTCCCACAATCATAGCAAGGGTAAGGTCTCTTTCCTGTATGAATTCTCTGATGAGATTTTAAGGTTTTAGATGCAGCAAAACTCTTCCCACAGTCAGAGCAGCAGTGGTGAGGTTTCTTCCTTACACGTCTCTGCTGGTGTTTCCTGAGGTGTTCTGATCTGGAGAGACTCTTCTCTTTCTTGTCACCATCATGTTGTTGAAGCTCCACAGATGATAAGCCCTTCCCACTGAGAGTGCAACGATTAGGGATGTCCCCTGTGAAACAAAGACTTTGAATAATTACGTTTTGCAGATATGGGTCCATAAACAGATGTCTTCACATGAAATTAATCCTTTTGCATTCCTTTAATATTTTTCTAGTAGAAATTCTGCACCATAAATAAAGTGCCCTTTAATACAGAACACAAGGAGAATTAGATTAATCTGATTTTTAATATAAATAAAGACTTGCTGAAGTGACAAAATTCAGCATTTTGACAAGTCCCTCCGTCAACCCTGTTTAACTTCTGGAAATATCTTAACCCACCTAATACAAACATTTCTCAAAGTTTTACCATCATTGAGTACGGTTACATGCACAGAATAATATGGTTATTGTGAATAGTCAATAAATATAGGAGTTTGATTTAAACGTTGACATGCGTTGAAAGAATAACAATTTCCCTAATAATCCTGTTTACATGGATACATCTGAAATCAGGCTACCTGATGGGACTTTGAGAAATGCAGAAAATTGCCAATAAAAATCAACTTTCTAGAACAGCTACAAGGTAATTTTTGATTCTGAGTTTGTACAAATAAAGTTTGTATGTGAATACTTGCATACTTTCAGTTTTTCCAAACTCACTGCACTCGCGCAAAACATGTCCTAATAAATCTAAAGATTTATGACCTCACACCAATTATTTCACCTTTATTTAACCAGGTAGGTCAGTTGAGAACAAGTTCTCATTTGCGACCTGGCCAAGACAAAGCAAAGCAGTGCGACAAAAACAACAGAGTTACACAGTAAACAAACATAGTCAAAAACACAATAGAAAATCTATATACAGAGTGCAAAATGTAGTGCAAAAATGCAGTAAGGTTAGGAGGTAGGACAATAAATAGACTATAGAGGTGAAATAAATTACAGAATTATCATCATTAACACAGGAATGAAGGATGTGCAAATTATGATGTGCAAATAGAGATACTGGAGTGCAAGATTAGTGAAAATAAACAAAAATAAATATGGGGATGAGGTAGTAGTGTGGGCTATTTACAGAAGGGCTATATACAGGTGCAGTGATGGATAAGCAGCTTTGACAGCTGATGCTTAAAGTTATTGAGGGAGATAGGAACCTCTAGCTTCAAGGATTTTTGCAATTCGTTCCAGTCATTGGCAGCAGCGAACTGGAAGGAATGGCGGCCAAAGGAGGTGTTGGCTTTGGGGGTGACCAGTGAGATATACCTGCTGGAGCGCATGCTACGGGTGGGTGTTGCTATAGTGACCAGTGAGCTGAGATAGGGCGGGGATTTACCTAGTAAAGACTTATAGATGACCTGGAGCCAGTGGGTTTGGCGACGAATATATAATGAAGGCCAGCCAACGAGAGCATACAGGTCGCAGTGGTGGGTACCCATGACCAACTCGGAAACCAGATTGCATAGCAGAGAAGGTACGGTGGGATTCGAAGTGGTCAGTTATCTGTTTGTTAACTTGGCTTTCGAAAACTTTAGAAAGGCAGGGCAGGATGGATATTGGTCTATAACAGTTTGGGTCTAGAGTGTCTCCTCCTTTGAAGAGGGGGATGACCGCGGCAGCTTTCCAATCTCTAGGGATCTCAGACGATACGAAAGAGAGGTTGAACAGGCTAGTGATAGGTGTTGCAACAATTTTGGCTGATAATTTCAGAAAGAGAGGGTCCAGATTATCTAGCCCAGCAGATTTGTAGGGGTCCAGACATAGCAGTTCTTTCAGAACATCAGCCGTCTGGATTTGGGTGAAGGAGAAGCGGGGGGGGGCTTGGGCAAGTAGCTGCCGGGGGTGCAGAGCTGTTGGCCGGGGTAGGGGTAGTCAGGTGGAAAGCATGGCCAGCCGTAGAAAAATGCTTATTGAAATTTTCAATAATCGTGGATTTATCGGTGGTAACAGTGTTTCCGAGCCTCAATGCAGTGGGCAACTGGGAGGAGGTGCTCTTATTCTCCATGGACTTTACAGTGTCCCAGAACTTTTTGGAGTTAGTACTACAGGAAGCAAATTTCTGTTTGAAAAAGCTAGCCTTTGCTTTTCTAACTGACTGTGTGTACTTGTTCCTGACTTCCCTGAATAGCTGCATATCGCAGGGGCTATTCGATGCTAATGCAGTGCGCCACAGGATGTTTTTGTGTTGGTCTAGTGCAGTCAAGTCTGGGGTGAACCAAGGGCTATATCTATTCTTAGTTCTACGTTTTTTGAAAGGGGCATGCTTATTTAGGATGGTGAGGAAAGCACTTTTAAAGAACAACCAGGCGTCCTCTACTGACGGGATGAGGTCAATATCCTTCCAGGATACCTGGGCCAGATCGAATAGAAAGGCCTGCTCGCAAAAGTGTTTTATGGAGCGTTTGACAGTGATAAGGGGTGGTCGTTTGACAGCTGACCCATTGCGAACACAGGCGATGAGGCAGTGATCGCTGAGATCCTGGTTGAAAACAGAGGAGGTGTATTTGGAGGGCAAGTTAGTCAGGATGATATCAATAATGGTACCCATGTTTACGGATTTTGGGTTGTACCTGGTGGGTTCCTTGATAATTTGTGTGAGATTGAGGGCATCTATCTTGGATTGAAGGACAGCCGGGGTGTTAAGCATATCCCAGTTTAAGTCACCTAACAGTACAAACTCTGAAGATAGATGGGGGGCAATCAATTCACATATGGAGTCCAGGGCACAGCTGGGGGCTGAGGGGGGTCTGTAACAGGCGGCAACAGTGAGAGACTTATTTCTGGATAGGTGGATTTTTAAGAGTAGAAGCTCAAACTGTTTGGGCACAGACCTGGACAGTATGACAGCTGCAGGTTATCTCTGCAGTAGATTGCAACTCCACCTCCTTTGGCAGTTCTATCTTGACGGGAAATGTTATAGTTGGGGATGGAAATTTCCGAATTTTTGGTGGCCTTCCTAAGCCAGGATTCAGACACAGCTAGGACATCCGGGTTGGCGGAGTGTGCTAAAGCAGTGAATAAATCCAACTTAGGGAGGAGGCTTCTAATGTTAACATGCATGAAACCAAGGCTTTTACGGTTACAGAAAAAAGAAAAGATAAGTAGAGTACGACGTTTACATGAATAATAACATACTCGGCCTACTGCTACTCTCCTACTACTTATACTTACTTAAACTGTTTAAAAGCAAAGTCAACTTAGTGTATGTAAACTTCTGACCCACTGGAATTGTGATATGGTGAATTATAATTGAAATAATCTGTCTGTAAACAATTGTTGGAAGAATTACTTGTGTCATGCACAAAGTAGATGTCCTAACCGACTTTCCAAAACTATAGTTTGTTAACATGAAATCTGTGGAGTGGTTGAAAAAGGAGTTTTAATGACTTCAACCTAAGTGTACGTAAACGTCCGACTTCAACTGTAACTTGAGACTGAACCAATAAAATGCCTGATGCACTTTGTGTAATATCCTTTGGTTATAAAACTGTGTCCTCACAACTATATTACACATTGTAAAGATAAATTGTTTTACCACAGTTGCACAAATTGACTATATTTGCGTAGTAGCACAGCTCAACTCCTGCGATTTCCATATGAATGTAACATGTGATTTGGTGTTCAGTTTTGACACTACTTAGTAGCCAACACAGTAGCTCTAACCAAAACACTATGAGCAGTCAGGTTACTGGCAACCAATAAACTTTCCCCATCAGCAGACTGGACTGTGATGTGGCCTAACAAACTAGAGGAAATGGGCTATAGGCCCACCCTGGGAAACATACCTTTCATATAGACTCATCAAACACCATACCATCATCATATCTCTAATTAGTAGAATAGTATGATACAGCTCAACCCTTTTATCCAAACATAGACATGCTAGAAATGTTTTCACAACAACTTTTTTTGTGAAGATTGCATTCTATTTCCACTCCCTGTTGCACAATACTATCTAACATCCCCCCTACTACAAGCTGATTTAAATGACTATTTAACTAATGTAAACTAGTGGTTTTGTTGTTTCCAGTTTTCCCCTGTTACGGTCAACCCTGTTACTTTATTAAACACATTGACACTTACTATAGTATTTATTTTTCATTTAACCTCTAGAGATGGGAAAACATGTTTTAATTGTAACAGAAGCAGAATGTAGTCTAATCTACAAACCATGGTTCTTACTTAATGAAATCAAATCTCCATGTTCCTCTTCTCCTCTTTCAGTTCCACTCTGCCCAGGTGTTTTCCTGCAGTCGACCAGAACCAGCAGTAAAGTACGGAGAGGCGGTCGACCTGGAGACTCCTGGAGGGTGGAGGGGGATGGGCTAGCTTTGTCCTGTTGGCCGCAAGAAGTATTCAACATAGATTAACACTACACCAAATATCTTATTAATCTAAATCTCTGATTGATTTGGGTGCATCCCTCGAATATCTCCTTATTCTGGAAATGTTCAATGATTCTCTACAACCCACAAATATAAGAGTATTGGATTGGTGGAGACATGAGCTAGTTTCCACCATATATCTTATACCAGTAATTTCCTTTCAAACAGCGAGGAAGAGGCAAAGCGAGAGGGATAACTGGGCCCAAAAATGTGGCTTCTGCCTTATTTGATGTAATATACATTTCGTAACGATTAGGTTGTTAGGAGTGTATTGGTAAAAGTAGGACACTTTATATGGGAGTAATGCCTGGTCGTCACTAGTTACCACAAACAAAGCCATAAACCAAGCCCATTTCTACAAGTGATCTTATTAAATGTGATTTTTAACCCTAACAACACTTCTAACTTTATGCCTAAATAAATAAAAATACGATACAGACCTTTGACTCTGTGGCTGTGGTAACTAGTGGAAACACGCATATATGGGCTCTCATTGGCTATAATGGAGAGATAATTAGGTCATAGACACAGATTCCTTAGATAGATAGATAGGTACTTTATTGTAGTATGTTACTTTGTTGAAGAAACAATATATACCAAAAAGTTTTACCGTCTTGTTTTTTTTTTGTCCAGACGTTTAAACCGAAAACAGGAATGTGGAGGATCAAAGACGATGAAAACTAGACCTAGACATTTTATACAACACAGCAGGCTTATACTGTTAAAACCAGACTTACCCGATCCATTGTGGAAGATATTGTTTCTTTGTATGACATGAAATGTTGTAGGCTACAGTACAGTTAGACTACTTTGTTGTAGTGTTCGGATAATGACTAGGGAGTTGGCGACAGAAAATACGATTCTCAAGTCTGCAACTGATGCGTCGCTAGACCAGAGCAATCAAACATTTATTTAAATATCAAAACGGAATTAAGTTAGGACAAATAAACGTCTCATGAAGCATAATATTACTTCAGAAAGTTCCTGCATACCATTTTACGTGATCTATAAAAGTCGAGTAAACAACACCCCCTATCTATCTATCTATCCTGTTGTCTGATATCGTCTACTTTTACCTGGCAGTCCACTTGGAACACATGCTCAAAGATGGAGAATCTCAACAGGCCTTTCTCTCCTGAGGGAGTGTCTGGGAATTACTGCTTCCGGTCTTTTGTTGAAGCTTTAATACTGGCTGCTGTACACAACCAGCACAACCTAATTAACAATAAATTGTCCGGTCAAAAATAAACGGAAGTCCAGTGGTGGAAAAAGTACCCAATTGTCATACTTGAGTAAAAGTAAAGATACCATAATAGAAAATGTATCAAGTAAAATTGAAAGTCACCCAGTAAAATACTACTTGAGTAAAAGTCTAAAAGTATTTGGTTTAAAATATACTTAAGTATCAAAAGTAAATGTAATTATTCATAAAAGTATAAATCATTCAAATGTCCTTATACTAAGCAAACCAGACTTTCATGTTTTTTATTATTTACAGACAGCCAGGGGCACACTCCAACACTGAGTCCACCAGATCAGAGGCAGTAGGGATGACCAGGGATGTTCTCTTAATAAGTGTGTGAATTGAACCATTTTCTGTCCTGCTAAGCATTCAAATTGTGACAAGTTCTGTTGGCTGTCAGGGAAAATGTATGGAGTAAAAGTTGTCAAATATATAAATAGTAAAGTAAAGTACAGATACCCCAAAAAACTAATTAAGTAGTCGCTGGTCACCATAGCAACACCTACCCGTAGCATGCGCTCCAGCAGGTATATTTCACGGGTCAACCCCAAAGCCAACACCTCCTTTGGCCACCATTCCTTCCAGTTCTCTGCTGCCAATGACTGGAACGAACTGCAAAAATCCTTGAAGCTAGAGGTTCCTATCTCCCTCACTAACTTTAAGCATCAGCTGTCAAAGCTGCTTATCGATCACTGCACCTGTATATAGCCCTTCTGTAAATAGCCCATCCTACTACCTCATCCTGTATATAGCCCTTCTGTAAATAGACCATCCTACTACCTCATCCTGTATATAGCCCTTCTGTAAATAGACCATCCTACTACCTCATCCTGTATATAGCCCTTCTGTAAATAGCCCATCCTACTACCTCATCCCCATATTTATTTTTTAACTTCCGCTCATTTTGCACTCCAGTATCTCTATTTGCACATCATCATTTGCACATTCCATCATTCCAGTGATAATGCTAATCTGTAATTTATTTCGCCACTATGGCCTATTTATTGTCTTCCTAACCTTACTGCATTTTGCACTACATTTGCACTCTGTATGTAGATTTGCTATTGTGTTATTGACTGTACGTTTGTTTATTTCCCAAGTGTAACTCTGTGTTGTTTTTTGTCACACTGCCTTGCTTTGTCTTGGCCAGGTCGCAGTTGCAAATGACAACTTGTTCTCAACTGACCTACCTGGTTAAATAAAGGTGAAATAAAAATAAAATGTTACTTTAAAGTATTTTTACTTAAGTTGTTTACACCACTGCGTAAGTCTTTCTTCTAAACTAAACTTTTAATAATACAAAAAGTTGTATTTTATTTAACCTTTATTTAACTAGGCAAGTCAGTTCAGAACAAATTCTTATTTACAATGCCGGCCTACCAAAAGGCAAAAGACCTCCTGCGGGGACGGGGGCTGGGATTAAAAATAAATAAATAAATAACTGTAAATAAAATATGAATATAGGACAAAACACACATCACGACAAGAGAGACAAAACAACACTACCTAAAGAGAGACCTAAGACAACAACATTGCAAGGCAGCAACACATGACAACACAGCATGGTAGCAACAATACATGGTAGCAGCACAAACATGGTCCAAACATTATTGGTCACAGACAACAGCACAAAGGGCAAGAATGTAGAGACAACAATACACAACTGTCAGTAAGAGTGTTCATGATTGAGTCTTTGAATGAAAAGATTGAGATAAAACTGTCCAGTTTGAGTGTTTGTTGCAGCTCGTTCCAGTCCCTAGCTTAACTGACTTGCCTAGTTAAATTAAGGTTAAATAAAACCATTGCCTATAATATAAGAAGGACTAGAATAGTTGAATAGAACAGTGTCTGTATTGTGCTGTGGTTGTACCAGGTTGTAACAGGCACTAAGAATTAGGGTCAATGTATGTTGAGATTTATGAGTGTGTGTCTGGTTGCCTTCGTGGGTGAATGTGTTTATCTTTGCACCATTACCATTACTAAGGGGTCGCCACTATGGTTTCACAGTTTCGTATCTTGAAGGTTTATTGCCAATGGGGGGAGTGTTTTATATTTTGAAGGTTTAACTGCTGACAGGAAGAGGAGGTAGACGAACCAGAGTTGAAAGGTTTTGAAATGATAGTGGAGGGCTGTTAAGAGGTGTTGATCATTTTACCCAAGGGGGAGGGGCTATATATGCTTTGTAACCACAAATGTGTATAAGAAAAGCAAAGGAGTCTGGGAAGATCAGAAGTCTCCGGGGGCTCCTCTGCTTTTGTTGCTCGTGTAATAAAAGTCTATGTTACTTTTACAAACTTTTTCTTTATTTTTGAGAGAAAGAGGGAAGATTTTCCACTATCTATCTATCTATCTATCTATCTATCTATCTATCTATCTATCTATCTATCTATCTATCTATCTATCTATCTATCTATCTATCTATCTATCTATCTATCTATCTATCTATCTATCTATCTATCTATCTATCTATCTAACAGGACTGCCATGAAAGAGTTCCCGACCGACGTGGTGCATTAAGTTTGTTGGAACCTCTCCAGCTTGCTGATAATAAATAATTATTAATTTCAGTTTGACTGAGTCCCTAGTAGTAATATCCACGACACATGTATTCAATACAAAAATAATTCACGTGAAGTAATTGTGTCGCACTGCATGAGGCAAATGGTGTCACACCAGATAGTGACTACCTTTTTGACAAACAGATTCATATCTGTATTCCCAATCATGTGAAATCCATAGATTAGGGCTTAATTCATTTATAACAATTGACTGATTTCTTTATATGAACTGTAACTCAGTAAAGTCTTAGAAATTGTTGCATGTTTCGTTTCTATTGTTGTTCAGTGCAATAATAATAATAATTGAAGAAACCAATTGAATAAATTAATTGGCCTACTACTGTTTTAGGTGTTCTGGGTCAGAACTGTTTCAACTTCACTTACACCCTTCAGAGTATCTGCTATGAAGGGCTCAACAGTGGAACTGCCCTCCACAGATAAACATCCAAGTCTCAGAACCAAACTGTTATATCCAAGAGGAATGTAATGAGGCTCTGTCACAAGAATTTTGCTGTCTCAATGGTTGAACTCAACTATCACTCAAACTTTGAATAATTCCCAGAGGTTGTAAGGCTCTGGTTTAAACACGAATTAGACAAAGCCCCAGTCTGCAATAGATCAGTAGTTTTTTCAGAGAGCTCTGCCCGCTCAAGTTCAGGGCACATCTTTTATACACACACACGTTTCTGTCATATAACACCTCTCAATGGAGTTGTTGTACAATTTCATATCCATTTATGGTAATCACGTTTCACAATATCATTACATTCTGCAAGCATGCTTTCTGTAAGTCTAGCAATAGGTCATCTGTAGGCTAGACAGGTCATGTTTCCTGTCAGTCTAGCGATAGGCTAAATAGGTCCTAACCGTTCCCTTCACCCTTCCTGTTATTGGTTTCAGTTGTCATCATGAGTTGTTTGTCAAGAGTTCCTCTTCTCTCCTCAACTACACCCTGCTTTTATTGCAAACTATCAACACAATGTCCTAGTTTTAAACCTATATAATCACACACATTATTGGATTATTGTCTTATATCTCTATCTGAATTCACACAGTTATACAATTTCAGGGTGGAACACTTTAGTCATTATCTTTAACATACAAATTCCTCTATCAGGCGTCTAAAATCCTAAACTCTGTACCAGAGAATACAGGTGGTGCTGGAACTAAAGAGAAAGACTGCACCTTGAGAATCACAGACCTGAGAGAGAGATTCAGCTGAGTACAAATTCAGATTTAAAACACTGTCTCTCTGTCTTCATGTGGTTCAGTTGTAGGAATCATAGTGGTTGTTCTGGTTCTCATGCTCTCTCTCTCTGTCTTCATGTGGTTCAGTTGAGTGAGACGGATTGACCATTTTCCACATTCTGTTTTATAATCGATTAAAATATTTATATTGATTGATTGTTGATTTATTAATTGATTCACGTGTCCAATATACGTTTCCAATATACGTTCCACCCATAGGTATCAATCAACCCATTTCTCATACCTAAAATACCCCTTCCCCAATGTAATGCTAGGTGTAGGCATGCATGCTCTCCCTCTCGGACACCTCCCTAACAACTTTTTCCAAATTAAAGCGAAACCTGTATAGGGGATTAAAAGCCCGTCTGTAGACATTTGTAGCTGGATATCCACCTCTATAGACATAATCTAAGATGGTAAAATAATAGGGAGGTCTAATCTTTATCTATTATTATTTGGTTACTTATAACATCAGAAGAAAACAGTGTTTACTATAAAACCCTCATAACAACATCCTGAATACAACACCCAAAAACATGGCCCTTTCTGCTAACACCCTCTCCAGCAACTAGTTTAGTGTAAGCTCTAAAACCTGCTACAAAGATAAGGGCATTATCCTTAGGTAACTGTAACCTGACACCCCTAAGTTACAGACACATAAAGGCAAGTCAAATATTCAGGAGGTATCTAAAAACGTTTCAGTGCTATCACTAGTAGCAGTCATAAGTGTATTTATTTATTCAATAACAGTGTTACTATGCCACAATATTATCATAATAATAAACAGTTCAGTATCTATAATATGACTTCCAAACACACATAATTCACTCTCACAAATTGTCCCCCATTTGACACCCTCAGGACATAGGTAAGCTTTACATCATCTTCCCTAAGGCAGATCTGAACTGGATATACAGTGGGGAGAACAAGTATTTGATACACTGCCGATTTAGCAGGTTTTCCCACTTACAAAGCATGAAGAAGTCTGTAATTTTTATCATAGGTACTCTTCAACTGTGAGTGGCGGAATCTAAAACAAAAATCCAGAAAATCACATTGTATGATTTTTAAGTAATTAATTAGCATTTTATTGCATGACATAAGTATTTGATACATCAGAAAAGCAGAACTTAATATTTGGTACAGAAACCTTTGTTTGCAATTACAGAGATCATACGTTTCCTGTAGTTCTTGACCAGGTTTGCACACACTGCAGCAGGGATTTTGGCCTACTCCTCCATACAGACCCTCTCCAGATCCTTCAGGTTTCGGGGCTGTCGCTGGCAATAAGGACTTTCAGCTCCCTCCAAAGATTTTCTATTGGGTTCAGGTCTGGAGACTGGCTAGGCCACTCCAGGACCTTGAGATGCTTCTTACGGAGCCACTCCTTAGTTGCCCTGGCTGTGTATTTTGGGTCGTTGTCATGCTGGAAGACCCAGCCACGACCCATCTTCAATGCTCTTACTGAGGAAAGGAGGTTGTTGGCCAAGATCTCGCGATACATGGCCCCATCCATCCTCCCCTCAATACGGTGCAGTCGTCATGTCCCCTTTGCAGAAAAGCATCCTCAAAGAATGATGTTAGCACCTCCACGCTTCACGGTTGGGATGGTGTTCTTGGGGTTGTACTCATCCTTCTTTTTCCTCCAAACACGGCGAGTGGAGTTTAGGCCAAAAAGCTCTATTTTTGTCTCATCAGACCACATGACCTTCTCCCATTCCTCCTCTGGATCATCCAGATGGTCATTGGCAAACTTCAGACGTGCCTGGACATGCGCTGGTTTGAGCAGGGGGACCTTGCCTGCGCTGCAGGAGTTTGATCCATGACGGCGTAGTGTGTTACTAATGGTTTTCTTTGAGACTGTGGTGCCAGCTCTCTTCAGGTCATTGACCAGGTCCTGCCGTGTAGTTCTGGGCTGATCCCTCACCTTCCTCATGATCATTGATGCCCCACGAGGTGAGATCTTGCATGGTGCCCCAGACCGAGGGAGATTGACCGTCATCTTGAACTTCTTCCATTTTCTAATAATTGCGCCAACAGTTGTTGCCTTCTCACCAAGCTGCTTGCCTATTGTCCTGTAGCCCATCCCAGCCTTGTGCAGGTCTACAATTTTATCCCTGATGTCCTTACACAGCTCTCTGGTCTTGGCCATTGTGGAGAGGTTGGAGTCTGTTTGATTGAGTGTGTGGACAGGTGTCTTTTATACAGGTAACGAGTTCAAACAGGTGCAGTTAATACAGGTAATGAGTGTAGAACAGGAGGGCTTCTTAAAGAAAAACTAAAAGGTCTGTGAGAGCCGGAATTCTTACTGGTTGGTAGGTGATCAAATACTTATGTCATGCAATAAAATGCAAATTAATTATTTAAAAATCATACAATGTGATTTTCTGGATTTTTGTTTTAGATTCCGTCTCTCACTGTTGAAGTGTACCTATGATAAAAATTACAGACCTCTACATGCTTTGTAAGTAGGAAAACCTGCAAAATCGGCAGTGTATCAAATACTTGTTCTCCCCACTGTAAGTTCAGAAGGTCAGTAGCACCAACACTTGAGTCCATCAATCGTTGTTTCATGTTTTTATTAAGCAATATCCAACCAAGAATTTAATCAAAGCCAGCTGAGATTTCACTTCTAGCTTTACATGTATTAGGGATTCCTCTGGGCTGACCTATAGACTCCGACTTGATATTGGAATCAGGTTGATATGCTCTTCTCACTCTGTGTCTTGCGAGCATTGTCGTGGAAAAACGCCTTCCCAATTCTTAAAAATAAAGCACTCCTGGAGCTTGTAGAATAAAGACAGACTTTATTACAAAACACAATAAAGTTGAGTTGGCCTGCAGGATACAACTGCCTGTCATTTCTTTGTTCTGATCTTTTATACCGGTTACAAATGATTATTCATAAGACATATCTGACCCCTCCTGCTCGACCTATTTCTGCCACCATTGTCTCATCTTTCTCCTCTTTCCTCCATCTTTGTAGATAAGGGTGGCGAAACCCAAACATCGTCTAATTAAAAAGAACCACCTGTTGGCTCTTCATCATTTTGATGGCGGGAGTACATAACATGGTTCATCATTCAAACAGTATAATGTACATTTTCCATTGATGACATCACTTGTTCCCAATTAAATAGGACTTCTAAAGTTTGAGGATGCGTCTTTATCTAGGATTACGTAAAGTTAGGATATAAGTCATGTCAACCTAATTAAATTCAGTTCTGTGGGGCTACATCCTGTCAACCAAATTAAATACAGTTCTGTGGTACCTAACCATTTTACTAGGGGTGCATCTATCACTTTCACTGGAGGTCCATCTGACCCCTTTATCCTGCTAGCAGGGTCCATATCGAGTTCAGAGCGCTTTATCAGAGGTGTTTCCGAGAAAGGCCTCTTGCCAGGGAACATCTAAAGTTGGATAAGGAACACCTGCAGTTCAGAGCATCTGAAGTTCAGAGCTATGTTTTTATAATTGGAACTTAAACGCACAGTTTTGTTATGTTAATAACTATTATATGCTACTAATCAAGTGTTATAGTTTTTCTAGTAATTATAGTTACTGTTTTTGCTAATAATTAGTTTATTGCTAATTAGTATAAAAACTGCTAGTAATTTGTATAAAAACTGAGTCACTCCTCTCTCCCAAGCTAATCTCCGTTCTCTTCTGACTCCCCACAACTGTGCCCTTGGAAGGAGTACAGGATGGGCAGAAGATCTGTAGCCACCTCTCAGAGGCTCTTTGTATTAGGTCGTGGGACCAGGAGAGAAGAAAGACAATGAGTCTGTCTTTTCCTCAAGTTTATCTCTATCCCATGTCCTTGCCTACATTCCCCGACCAGCTGCGGGGTGTAAACATGAAAGTGAAAAATCATCCTTTCTCAGGAGCACAGCATTGGCACGAATAAATGTCTCTACCATTGTTTAAACATATTATCTGTTAACTATTATAATAATTAGTATAAAACCTCTACTATTGTTTAAGCATATTATCTGTTAACTATTATAATAATTAGTACAAAATTAGTATAAAACCACTCCAACAGCATCTCCTGGTGCATTTGTATAATTGACACCTGATAGAACTGTTCTAACTAAAGCACAAAGTCCAGTCCAATTAACCGGAAGGACATTTAACAGTTTGTTCTTCTTTGGTCGTACATTGTCCTGTCTGTTCTACATCTATTGTTCCAGTGGTGTTGACACTTGTCCTTACTTGTTCAATTCTTCTGCACGTTCTGGGGGCGTCTGGCTTCTTCCCCAGATGGTGTTTCAGCAGCTTCATCTCCCTCATCTCCATGTCGTCATTCCCCTCGTGGTACTCTGGTGCGGTGGTTGAGATGGTCCAGGTTGAGCTCCCCTCTACTCAAACAGCTGTTGGCGCGGCCTGGGTGACAGTGTAGGGTCCCTCTCATCTTGGCTCCTTCCACTTCCCCCTGAAGACCCTCAGCTTTAACCAGTCTCCGATCTGGACAGGGTTTTCGTCTCTGTCCTCTCTGTCTGGTACCTTCTGGGCTTTCCTAGAATGAGAATACAAAGACCTAACAGTAGAAGTTAGTTTCTTCATATAATTTAACAGATCATCTTCCAGTCTAGTCAGGTCAGTGTTTGTCAGTCATGGGCCTATGATACGGAACATTCATGGGACGGCCCGTTAACATCTCATGAGGGCTATACCCAGTACCTCTATTGGGGCTGCTTCGCATTCTCATCAGCACCAGAGGTATACATTCTACCCAGGTTCAACCTGTTGAGTGGCAGGCCTTAGCCATGACTTTTTGGGTGTTAGATAGACATTTCTTTTCTCTATCCCTAGTATAAGGGCAATTTGGGCTACGACATCTCCTGTGACATGGGTGCCGTTTGTCTGCAGACAAGGTTTCTGGGATTCCGAAATCTAGGGAATATTTCCCTTACCAGAATTGTAGCTACTGCTTTGGCATCACAGTGTGTGAATCTGTCAATTATCACTAGACAATAGAGCTTTCTCTCCTTTCTCTCAGTCATATCAACGAAGTCCATTGCAATGTGTGTAAATGGACCACTAAGTGAGGGGAAATTACCTGGTTTAAGAGGCGTAAAACTATGTTGTTTCCTATGTTCTTTTACATTTTGAGGGTTCTACTTAATTTGGCCAGAACTAATCTCGTGAAAAACCTAAAACCTTATTTACCATATTCCCTTCTTGACGAATGACTCACAAACCATGAGCCATTTGGCAAGCCTACGGAATGAGCTGCGCTGGCAACACAAATTTACCTGAAAGGTGTTGTCTCCAGAGGCCATCAGGGCCCCGGGAGCAACCTCTGGCCTCCCAAAGGGAGTGAGACATATGATCAGTCCCCTGTTGTTGTTGCAACTCAACAACAGGCGAGGACACAGCAGAAACCAGATACACAGCATGGGTGTGAAACCTTTCAGCAGCAGCTTTATTACCTAAGCTAATGCTGTCTTGGTTGCCTGTGTGGGCACAAACCTTCAAATTGCCAACCTAGCATTCATTCATATGCATTCATAAAATGACTACCTTTCCAAACCCCTACCCATGGTAGGCAAACACCAATTGCGTATGCTGAATCGGAATATATGTTAACATGTAAACCAGTACCTAATTTACATGCCTCAGTGAGGGCCATCCTAGTAAATTAGAACCTGTAATTAACCTGCCTAGACAAAACAAAAATACAAATAAAAGTTAATTATATTGTCCTATCAAGTGACTAAAACACAAATAAAAAATAAACCACTTTCTATCAATATTGTCCTATCAATTGAGACAACTCCATAACCAGCATGGTTTTAACCTGTGGCAGTGTCTATATATGCAGAACCATCTACAAAGATTAACATCAGGGGGCTCAAGTGTTTTTTCAAAAAGTTCTGGTCATGCTTTTGAGTCTTGTTAGACTTGACCATTAGAGTGATGATTGGGTCTTTTGGTAACACCAATGGTTGTCACTGGGATGTACAGGCTGCAGACGGTTAACGTCTTCTTGCAATGCTGTTATTAGATTGCCCATCATTCAGGACAGACGTTATTGCCTTCTGCGATGCTGCAGCACCTTCCCATGACCTCTTCATGCTCTCATTATCAGCATTCCCTCCTTCATCTTCACCCTCACTTTCGTGTTCTCTTTTCGTCTCACGTTCCTTGCCTTTTCTAAATTTTTCCTTCTCTTTCTCTTCTCCATCATAGTTTATTCTTCATCAGGTCTCTTGCTGTTGGAACTCTAGGGTCAAGAGGTTGACTTTGCTCTTGCATCATTCATCACGTCCCCTAGTTTTTAAGACATCCGGCCTGGTGGTGGAGAATCGTTGTTATCTTGGTCTGGCAGGGTGCCTTCCCCCAGGTTAATTCTTCAGTAAACATTTGGGGGTGATGGATAGACTCTCTGCAGCAGGGAGGGGGCCTCAATCCAAGGACTGTCTTTATTGTTAAACTAGGGTTGCCTGCTCCTCTCCCTTTTTTCCTTATCACTCTGTTAAAAGTTCACAATGGGCCTCCGGGTCAATCGGAGCTCCCTTCTGCCATATATCAATTTTCCAAGTTCACCTAATATTATCTTTTTATTTTTAAGTTGTATAGATATATTTTAATAGTATTTTAAACCTTTCTATTTAGGTTATAATGGTTTTAAAATGTGTCAACTAATTTATGTTTTTCAAATATTGTGGTTTGTGCTGTTGCGGTATTATTATTAATATTATTTTTTGGTTAAAATTATTATTATATATATTATTATTATATATTTTTTGTTTTATATATTAGCCATTTAATTACGGGTGATGACGTCACCAGCCCCCCACTAACTCCAAAGGAACAATTTAACCATATCTCGTTATAGAATAGCCTTACATAAATCATATTCCTGGCAAATGTAAGTAAAATGTTTTGTTACTGTCAGTTAATAAAAAAAGTAAACTTTTTAATTAATGGCAACAGTGGCTTTTCATTCCAGAACAAGTTGCTGTTACAGAGAATAGGGTGGCTTGCTATTTTCCCTTGTCACTCTGTAGGCTGTTCACAATGGCCCTTCGGGTCGATTGGAGCTCCCGTCTAAAGTCAAGAAAACATTAAGCAACATCCCTTTCACTCTAAGAATCCTGTTGTCTGCTATCGTCTACTTTTACCTGACAGCAACTTGGAACAGAGTTCTATTTGAGTCCAGATGTTCTCAAGGCTATTGTTGCATCTCCTTCCCTGTAGTCTTAGAAACATAAAGATAGACAACAAACACACTTTATAACTGGTAACTAAACTCCCTCCCTGCAGTCTTAGAAACATAAAGAAAGACAACAAACACACTTTATAACTGGTGAAAAACTACACCTGATACTTCAATTAAGCAGGAAAAAGCACTTATGACAGATGTGTAGCACTGTAAGAGACGTGTTTCTCTGTTGATTGTTTTAAACCTGTTTTATTCTCAGGACCATGACAATAACATTGATTGTTGGGACACAGAGCAACAACATATCCTGGTCTCTTCAACATAATATAACTAAATATAAAAAAAATACATATATATATTTTTTTTTATATGGAATCAGCGATGTAAAACAAAACAAGAAACGACATTCCAGATGTATGTTTTACAATTACATTTACATGCAAGCATTCGTTCTGCGTAGAATGGTAAGGTATAAGATATTGTTAAGTGTATTTCCAGAGTGAAGAGAGAGAAGTTTGGTAGGAGACCTTACTGGCTGTGAGAAAACAGAAGAGTGTGAGGTCTGTGGTTGACATGACCTATAAGTACTGATGGGCAGAGCTGACTTCCTGCACCCATGATGCCTCTTCCTAACAACCAACACATCATTTGCTTCACAATAAAAATATGTGAACAGATGTTTGGAGCACACTTAATATACAATAAGGAAAGTTGAAAGATATCCCTATAAAAATCCTTTAAAATAAATGCAACAACATAATTTGACCACACTAATAGTCCTATGTCTTCTGTACTTCTGTATGTCCCATCAGCTACATTATAACCTGGTGAAGGGTTTTACAATAAATATGTGAACATCTTTTAGGACCAAACGAATTATACAAGAGGCCTGTGATCCTTATAAAAATTGTTATAATATATAAGTAATGTATATATACCCCCCCCCCCATGGTATGGTAATCAGACTTAGTAAACTGTTAGAGAATGGGATATGGATGACTCTTTACAATATGTTTTCTATTGAAACTTTATTTAGGGATCTGGAAACGGTGCAGGAGAGGAGGGAGATAAAAGACAACATGTTTGTTCTTTCTGGTGTCTTTTCAGTGACCCTGAATGACTGAAGCTCTTCCCACACTGATCACAGCCATAAGGCTTCTCTCCAGTGTGTATGCGTTGGTGTGTAGTCAGGGATCCTAAACGATTGAAGCCCATCCCACACTGATCACAGCTATAAGGCTTCTCTCCTGTGTGTATGCGTTGGTGTATAGTCAGGTATCCTGAATAATTGAAGCTCTTCCCACACTGATCACAGCTATAAGGCTTCTCTCCTGTGTGTATGCGTTGGTGTGTAGTCAGGGATCCTGACTGATTGAAGCTCTTCCCACACTGATCACAGCTATAAGGCTTCTCTCCTCTGTGTATGCGTTGGTGTGTAGTCAGGTGTTCCGACTTCCTGTAGCTCTTCCCACACTGTTCACAGACATAAGGCTTCTCTCCTGTGTGTATGCGTTGGTGTGTAGTCAGGTGTTCAAACTTCCTGAAACAAATCCCACACTGATCACAGCTATAAGGCTTCTCTCCTGTGTGTATGCGTCGGTGTGTAGACAGGAGCCCTGAATAATTGAAGCTCTTCCCACACTGATCACAGCTATAAGGCTTCTCTCCTGTGTGTATGCGTCGGTGTGTAGTCAGGTACCCTGAACAATTGAAGCTCTTCCCACACTGATCACAGCTATAAGGCTTCTCTCCTGTGTGTATGCGTTGGTGTGTAGTCAGGTGTCCTAATTGATTGAAGCTCTTCCCACACTGATCACAGCTATAACGCTTCTCTCCTGTGTGTATGCGTTGGTGTGTAGTCAGGGCTCTTGATTGATAGAAGCATTTACCACAATCATAGCAAGAGAAACGTCTCTTTCCTGTATGAATTCTCTGATGAGACTTTAAGGTTTTAAATGCAGCAAAACTCTTCCCACAGTCAGAGCAGCAGTGGTGAGGTTTCTTCCTTACACGTCTCTGCTGGTGTTTCTTGAGGTGTTCTGATCTGGAGAGACTCTTCTCTTTCTTGTCAGCATCATGAGGTTGTTGAAGCTCCACAGATGATAAGCCCCTCCCACTGAGAGTGCAACGATTAGGGATGTCCCCTGTGAAACAAAGACTTTGAATAATTACGTTTTGAAGATATGGGTCCATAAACAGATGTCTTCACATGAAATTAATCCTTTTGCATTCTTTTAATATTTTTCCAGTAGAAATTCTGCACCATAAATAAAGTGCCCTTTAATACAGAACACAAGGATAATTAGATTAATCTGATTTTTAATATGAATAAAGACTTGCTGAAGTGACAAAATTCAGCATTTTGACAAGTCCCTCCGTCAACCCTGTTTAACTTCTGGAAATATCTTAACCCACCTAATACAAACATTTCTCTAAGTTTTACGATCATTGAGTACGGTTACATGCACAGAATAATATGGTTATTGTGAATAGTCAATAAATATAGGAGTTTGATTTAAACGTTGACATGCTTTGAAAGAATAACAATTTCCCTAATAATCCTGTTTACATCTGAAATCAGGCTACCTGATAGGACTTTGATAAATGCAGAAAATTGCCAATAAAAATCAACTTTCTACAACAGCTACAAGGTAATTTTCTTAAAGCATATTTGATTCTGAGTTTGTACAAATAAAGTTTGTATGTGAATACTTTCAGTTTTTCCAAACTCACTGCACTCGAGCAAAACATGTCCTAATAAATCTAAAGATTGGTAAAAAAAAATAAACTAACCAGGTGTTTTTAAAGGAGTATGTTTTCTTCAATTATGACCTCACACCAATTAAGATAAGTAGAGTACGATGTTTACATGAATAATAACATACTCGGCCTACTGCTACTCTCCTACTACTTATACTTAATTAAACTGTTTAAAAGCTACGTCAACTTAGTGTATGTAAACTTCTGACCCATTGGAATTGTGATATAGTGAATTATAATTGAAATAATCTGTCTGTAAACAATTGTTGGAAGAATTACTTGTGTCATGCACAAAGTAGATGACCTAACCGACTTTCCAAACTATAGTTTGTTAACATGAAATCTGTGGAGTGGTTAAAAAATGTGTATGTAAACTTCTGACTTCAACTGTAACTAGAGACTGAACCAATAAAATGCCTGATGCACTTTGTGTAATATCCTTTGGTTATAAAACTGTGTCCTCACAACTATATTACACATTGTAAAGATAAATTGTTTTACCACAGTTGCACAAATTGACTATATTTGCGTAGTAGCACAGCTCAACTCCTGCGATTTCCATATGAATGTAACATGTGATTTGGTGTTCAGTTTTGACACTACTTAGTAGCCAACACAGTAGCTCTAACCAAAACACTATGAGCAGTCAGGTTATTAGCAACCAATAAACTTTCCCCATCAGCAGACTGGACTGTGATGTGGCCTAACAAACTAGAGGAAATGGGCTATAGGCCCACCCTGGGAAACATACCTTTCATATAGACTCATCAAACACCAGCATCATATCTCTAATTAGTAGAATAGTATGATACAGCTCAACACTTTTATCCAAACATAGACATGCTAGAAATGTTTTCACAACAACTTTTTTTGTGAAGATTGCATTCTATTGCCACTCCCTGTTGCACAATACTATCTAACATCCCCCCTACTACAAGCTGATTTAAAGGACTATTTAACCAATGTAAACTATAGTGGTTTTGTTGTTTCCAGTTTTCCCCTGTTACAGTCAACCCTGTTACTTTATTAAACACATTGACACTTACTATAGTATTTATTTTTCATTTAACCTCTAGAGATGGGAAAACATGTTTTAATTGTAACAGAAGCAGAATGTAGCCTAATCTACACACCATGGTTCTTACTTAATGAAATCAAATCTCCATGTTCCTCTTCTCCTTCTCCTCTTTCAGTTCCACTCTGCCCAGATGTTTTCCTGCAGTCGACCAGAACCAGCAGTAAAGTACGGAGAGGTGGTCGACCTGGGGACTCCAGGAGGGTGGAGGGGGATGGGCTAGCTTTGTCCTGTTGGCGGCAAGAAGTATTCAACATAGATTAACACTACACCAAATATCTTATTAATCTAAATCTCTGATTGATTTGGGTGCATCCCTCGAATATCTCCTTATTCTGGAAATGTTCAATGATTCTCTACAACCCACAAATATAAGAGTATTGGATTGGTGGAGACATGAGCTAGTTTCCACCATATATCTTATACCAGTAATTTCCTTTCAAACAGCGAGGAAGAGGCAAAGCGAGAGGGATAACTGGGCCCAAAAATGTGGCTTCTGCCTTATTTGATGTAATATACATTTCGTAACGATTAGGTTGTTAGGAGTGTATTGGTAAAAGTAGGACACTTTATATGGGAGTAATGCCTGGTCTTCACTAGTTACCACAATTAAAGCCATAAACCACGCCCATTTCTACAAGTGATCTTATTAAATGTGATTTTAACCCTAACCTTAAAAACACTTCTAACTTTATGCCTAAATAAATAAAAATACGATATAGACCTTTCTGACTGTGTCTGTGGTAACTAGTGGAAACACGCATATATGGGCTCTCATTGTTATAATGGAGAGATAATTAGGTAATAGACACAGATTCCTTAACATTATATAGTAGTATGTTACTTTGTTGAAGAAACAAGATATCCCAAAAAGTTATCGTCTTGTTTTTTTTCTACAGACGTTTAAACCGAACACAGGAATGTGGAGGATCAAAGACGATGAAAACTAGGCCTAGACATTTTATACAACAGAGCAGCCTTATACTGTTAAAACCAGACTTACCCGATCCATTGGGGAAGATATTGTTTCTTTGTATGACATGATATGTTGTAGGCTACAGTACAGTTAGACTACTTTGTTGTAGTGTTCGGATAATGACTAGGGAGTTGGCGAGAGAAAATACGATTCTCAAGTCTGCAACTGATTCGTCGCTAGACCAGAGCAATCAAACATCTATTTAAATATCAAAACGGAATTAAGTTAGGACTAATAAACGTCTCATGTAGCATAATATTACTTCAGAAAGTTCCTGGATAACATTTTACGTGATCTATAAAAGTCGAGTAAACAACACCCCCTTTCACTAAGAATCCTGTTGTCTGATATCGTCTACTTTTACCTGGCAGCCACTTGGAACACATGCTCAAAGATGGAGAATCTCAACAGGCCTTTCTCTCCTGAGGGAGTGTCTGGGAATTACTGCTTCCGGTCTTTTGTTGAAGCTTTAATACTGGCTGCTGTACACAACCAGCACAACCTAATTAACAATAAATTGTCCGGTCAAAAATAAACGGAAGTCCAGTGGTGGAAAAAGTACCCAATTGTCATACTTGAGTAAAAGTAAAGATACCATAATAGAAAATGTCTCAAGTAAAATTGAAAGTCACCCAGTAAAATTCTACTTGAGTAAAGCTCTAAAGGTATTTGGTTTTAAACATACTTAAGTATCAAAAGTAAATGTAATTATTTATAAAATTATAAATAATTAAAATGTCCTTATACTAAGCAAACCATACTTTCTTGTTTTTTTTTTATTATTTACAGATAGCCAGGGGCACACTCCAACACTGAGTCCACCAGATCAGAGGCAGTAGGGATGACCAGGGATGTTCTCTTAATAAGTGTGTGAATTTAACCATTTTCTGTCCTGCTAAGCATTCAAATTGTGACAAGTTCTTTTGGCTGTCAGGGAAATTGTATGGAGTAAAAGTCGTCAAATATGTAAATAGTAAAGTAAAGTACAGATACCCCAAAAAACTACTTAAGTAATACTTTAAAGTATTTTTACTTAAGTTGTTTACACCACTGCGTAAGTCTTTCTTCTAAACTAAACTTTGAATAATACAAAAAGTTGTATTTTATTTATCCTTAATTTAACTAGGCAAGTCAGTTAAGAACAAATACTTATTTACAATGACGGCCTACCAAAAGGCAAAAGACCTCCTGCGGGGACAGGGGCTGGGATTCAAAATAAATAAATAAATAACTGTAAATAAAATATAAATAGGACAAAACACACATCACGACAAGAGAGACAAAACAACACTACCTAAAGAGAGACCTAAGACAACAACAAAGCAAAGCAGCAACACATGACAACACAGCATGGTAGCAACAATACATGGTACAAACATTATTTGGCACAGACAACCGAACAAAGGGCAAGAACTAATGTTTATACCAAAAGTTTTAGGGTCCAATCACAGATCGGCTACAGTAGCCGGGCTATTAAAACTGCTTATCGGTTGTTGTGCAAACAGAGCGTCAAGAATTAAGCATAGCAATGAAGAGAAGCGGTTCTCAGTCTTGGTCCTCAAAGGGGCACATTTTTATTTTTGCCTTAGAACTACACAGCTGATTCAAATGATCAAGTCTTCAAGTGGTATCTATGTATTGATTTGTGATGCTATTTATGTATTGATTTGTGATGCTATCCTTCATATGATGTGTAGGCCGCCATGATGTGTAGGCCGTCATTGTAAATAAGAATTTGTTCTTAACTGACTTGCCTAGTTAAATAAAGGTTAAATAAAACCATTGCCTCAGCTACTATTGAAAGAAAATTGTCCTAGTGGGGGATTAAACAGCAAATGTAACAGCTTTCATTCCTTCCCTCTCCTCGCCCCTACCTGGGCTTGAACCAGGGACCCTCTGCACACATCGTCAACAGTCACCCTTGAAGCATCGTTGCCCATCACTCCACAAAAGCCATGGCCCTATCTATCTATCTATCTATCTATCTATCTATCTATCTATCTATCTATCTATCTATCTATCTATCTATCATCTATCTATCTATCTATCTATCTATCTTTCTATCTATCTATTGTTGAATATTTTAAGCTTTTGTTCAATATTTTTAGGATTATGATCCAAAGAACAGAATTGGAAGATTAGAAACCACAGTAGGTTACTCAGTAAACATATAGAACGGCATAGGATAACAACAGGATGGAGATAGAGCAGTCAGTGGAGCCCAATAGTTAGAGCAGTCAGTAGAGCCCAATAGTTAGAGCAGTCAGTGGAGCCCAATAGTTAGAGCAGTCAGTGGAGCCCAATAGTTAGAGCAGTCAGTGGAGCCCAATAGTTAGAGCAGTCAGTGGAGCCTAATAGTTAGAGCAGTCAGTGGAGCCCAATAGTTAGAGCAGTCAGTGGAGCCCAATAGTTAGAGCAGTCAGTGGGGCCCAATAGTTAGAGCAGTCAGTTAAGCCCAATAGTTAGAGCAGTCAGTGGAGCCCAATAGTTAGAGCAGTCAGTGGAGCCCAATAGTTAGAGCAGTCAGTGGAGCCCAATAGTTAGAGCAGTCAGTGGAGCCCAATAGTTAGAGCAGTCAGTGAAGCCCAATAGTTAGAGCAGTCAGTGAAGCCTAATAGTTAGAGCAGTCAGTAAAGGCCAATAGTTAGAGCAGTCAGTGGAGCCCAATAGTTAGAGCAGTCAGTGGAGCCCAATAGTTAGAGCAGTCAGTGGAGCCCAATAGTTAGAGCAGTCAGTGGAGCCCAATAGTTAGAGCAGTCAGTGGAGCCCAATAGTTAGAGCAGTCAGTGGAGCCCAATAGTTAGAGCAGTCAGTGGAGCCCAATAGTTAGAGCAGTCAGTGAAGCCTAATAGTTAGAGCAGTCAGTAAAGGCCAATAGTTAGAGCAGTCAGTGGAGCCCAATAGTTAGAGCAGTCAGTGGAGCCCAATAGTTAGAGCAGTCAGTGGAGCCCAATAGTTAGAGCAGTCAGTGGAGCCCAATAGTTAGAGCAGTCAGTGGAGCCCAATAGTTAGAGCAGTCAGTGGAGCCCAATAGTTAGAGCAGTCAGTGGAGCCCAATAGTTAGAGCAGTCAGTGGAGCCCAATAGTTAGAGCAGTCAGTGGAGCCCAATAGTTAGAGCAGTCAGTGAAGCCCAATAGTTAGAGCAGTCAGTGAAGCCTAATAGTTAGAGCAGTCAGTAAAGGCCAATAGTTAGAGCAGTCAGTGGAGCCCAATAGTTAGAGCAGTCAGTGGAGCCCAATAGTTAGAGCAGTCAGTGAAGCCCAATAGCTAGAGCAGTCAGTGAAGCCTAATAGTTAGAGCAGTCAGTAAAGGCCAATAGTTAGAGCAGTCAGTGGAGCCCAATAGTTAGAGCAGTCAGTGGAGCCCAATAGTTAGAGCAGTCAGTGGAGCCCAATAGTTAGAGCAGTCAGTAAAGGCCAATAGTTAGAGCAGTCAGTGGAGCCCAATAGTTAGAGCAGTCAGTGGAGCCCAAAAGTTAGAGCAGTCAGTGAAGACCAATAGTATTAGGGATTTTCTAGTTCTTCCTAACTCCCTGGTATAATCGGTTTTATCTGTTTCAACCAGAGACAAGGGTCTCATTGTGTCCCCAGCAGATGACGGCAGGATGGGGGCCGCTCTCTACCAGCCAGCAGCCTGACCCATGACCAGAGAGAATCAACCAGAGTCAGGAGATTCTCCCATTCCTCTGACTTACATCTAGACATGTGTTAAAGAACATGTGGTTATGATAAAGCCATCTGCTATATGATGGGGTAGGGTGGGCCGGTTCTGCTCCTACTGCTGCAGGGTGACAGAAATGCAATTATGGTGGGAAATGACACAGAGCATGACGCAGAGCCAGGAGGTGGCTCTATTAGATTTTGGGAAAAGAGATTGACTGTGCCACTATTGTCTCCAAACAAGGAAGAAACAAGGGAGAGCCTCAGGGTTTGGAGACCATGGTGGAGGAAAAATAGAACTAGTGTAATCCAGCAGGAGGGGCTAAATGTGTCTTATGAATAATAATTTGATAACTGTATAAAAACCAGAACTGAGAGATGTAAGGCAGTTGCTCTGCAGACCAACTCGGCTTTTGTTGCTCCTGTAATAAAGGTCTATCTTGATTCTACAAACTCCAGAAGTGCTTTATTTTTAATATTAGGGAAGAGTTTTTTCCACCACGAGAGTTAGAGCAGTCGGTGAAGCCCAATAGTTAGAGCAGTCAGTGGAGCCCAATAGTTAGAGCAGTCAGTGGAGCCCAATAGTTAGAGCAGTCAGTGGAGCCCAATAGTTAGAGCAGTCAGTTAAGCCCAATAGTTAGAGCAGTCAGTGAAGCCCCAATAGTTAGAGCAGTCGGTGAAGCCCAATAGTTAGAGCAGTCAGTTAAGCCCAATAGTTAGAGCTGTCAGTGGAGCCCAATAGTTAGAGCAGTCAGTGAAGCCCAATAGTTAGAGCAGTCAGTTAAGCCCAATAGTTAGAGCAGTCAGTGGAGCCCAATAGTTAGAGCAGTCAGTGAAGCCCAATAGTTAGAGCAGTCAGTTAAGCCCAATAGTTAGAGCAGTCGGTGAAGCACCTAAATCAACCATTTATCGGATCATCAAGAATTTCAAGGAGAGAGGTTCAATTGTTGTGAAGAAGGCGTCAGGGCGCCCAAGAAAGTCCAGCAAGCGCCAGGATCGTCTCCTAAAGTTGATTCAGCTGCAGGATTGGGGCACCACCAGTGCAGAGCTTGCTCAGGAATGGCAGCAGGCAGGTGTGAGTGCATCTGCACGCACAGTGAGGCGAAGACCTTTGGAGGATGGCCTGGTGTCAAGAAGGGCAGCAAAGAAGCCACTCTCCAGGAAAGAAATCAGGGACAGACTGATATTCTGCAAAAGGTACAGGGATTGGACTGCTGAGGACTGGGGTAGAGTCATTTTCTCTGATGAATACCCTTTCCGATTGTTTGGGCCATCTGGAAAACACCTTGTCCGGAAAAGACAAGGTGAGCGCTACCATCAGTCCTGTGCCATGCCAACAGTAAAGCATCCACAGACCATTCATGTGTGGGGTTGCTTCACAGCCAAGGGAGTGTGCTCACTCACAATTTTGCCTAAGAACACAGCCATGAATAAAGAATGGTACCAACACATCCTCCGAGAGCAACTTCTCCCAACCATCCAAGAACAGTTTGGTGACGACCAATGCCTTTTCCAGCATGATGGAGCACCTTGCCATAAGTGGCTTGGGGAACAAAACATTGACATTTTGGGTCCATGTCCAGAGATGCAACCTCTCTCTTTATTACCCAACGCCTAGGTTTACCTCCACTGAACTCACACCCTTCTATATCCTTGACTATAAATTATGCCCTGAATCTATTCCACCACGCCCAGAAATCTGCTCCTTTTATTCTATGTACCCAACGTACTAGACGTCCAGTTCTTAAAGTCCTTAGTCGAATACTAATTCTATTACTCCTCTGTTCCTCTGGTGATGTAGAGGTAAACCCAGGTCCTGTAGCCCCCAGTACTACACCTATTCCCCAGGCGCTCTCATTTGTTGATTTCTGTAACCGTAAAAGCCTTGGTTTCATGCATGTTAACATAAGAAGCCTCCTCCCTAAGTTTGATTTATTCACAGCATTAGCACACTCCGCCAACCCGGATGTCCTAGCTGTGTCTGAATCCTGGCTTAGGAAGGCCACCAAAAATTCGGAAATTTCCATCCCCAACTACAACATTTCCCGTCAAGATAGAACTGCCAAAGGAGGTGGAGTTGCAATCTACTGCAGAGATAACCTGCAGAGTTCTGTCATACTGTCCAGGTCTGTGCCCAAACAGTTTGAGCTTCTACTTTTAAAAATCCACCTATCCAGAAATAAGTCTCTCACTGTTGCCGCCTGTTACAGACCCCCCTCAGCCCCCAGCTGTGCCCTGGACTCCATATGTGAATTGATTGCCCCCCATCTATCTTCAGAGTTTGTACTGTTAGGTGATTTAAACTGGGATATGCTTAACACCCCGGCTGTCTTTCAATCTAAGATAGATGCCCTCAATCTCACACAAATTATCAAGGAACCCACCAGGTACAACCCAAAATCCGTAAACATGGGTACCATTATTGATATCATCCTGACTAACTTGCCCTCCAAATACACCTCCTCTGTCTTCAACCAGGATCTCAGCGATCACTGCCTCATCGCCTGTGTTCGCAATGGGTCAGCGGCCAAACGACCACCCCTTATCACTGTCAAACGCTCCCTAAAACACTTTTGCGAGCAGGCCTTTCTATTCGATCTGGCCCAGGTATCCTGGAAGGATATTGACCTCATCCCGTCAGTAGAGGACGCCTGGTTGTTCTTTAAAAGTGCTTTCCTCACCATCCTAAATAAGCATGCCCCTTTCAAAAAACGTAGAACTAAGAATAGATATAGCCCTTGGTTCACCCCAGACTTGACTGCACTAGACCAACACAAAAACATCCTGTGGCGCACTGCATTAGCATCGAATAGCCCCCGCGATATGCAGCTATTCAGGGAAGTCAGGAACAAGTACACCCAGTCAGTTAGAAAAGCAAAGGCCAGCTTTTTCAAACAGAAATTTGCTTCCTGTAGTACTAACTCCAAAAAGTTCTGGGACACTGTAAAGTCCATGGAGAATAAGAGCACCTCCTCCCAGTTGCCCACTGCACTGAGGCTCGGAAACACTGTTACCACTGATAAATCCACGATTATTGAAAATTTCAATAAGCATTTTGCTACGGCTGGCCATGCTTTCCATCTGGCTACCCCTACCCCGGTCAACAGCTCTGCACCCCCGGCAGCTACTTGCCCAAGCCCCCCCCGCTTCTCCTTCACCCAAATCCTGACAGCTGATGTTCTGAAAGAGCTGCTAAGTCTGGACCCCTACAAATCTGCTGGGCTAGATAATCTGGACCCTCTCTTTCTAAAATTATCAGCCAAAATTGTTGCAACACCTATCACTAGCTTGTTCAACCTCTCTTTCGTATCGTCTGAGATCCCTAGAGATTGGAAAGCTGCCGCGGTCATCCCCCTCTTCAAAGGAGGAGACACTCTAGACCCAAACTGTTATAGACCAATATCCATCCTGCCCTGCCTTTCTAAAGTTTTCGAAAGCCAAGTTAACAAACAGATAACTGACCACTTCGAATCCCACCTTACCTTCTCTGCTATGCAATCTGGTTTCCGAGCTGGTCATGGGTGCACCTCAGCTACGCTCAAGGTACTGAACGATATCATAACCGCCATCGATAAAAGACAGTACTGTGCAGCCGTTTTCATCGACCTGGCCAAGGCTTTCGACTCTGTCAATCACCGCATTCTTATTGGCAGACTCAATAGCCTTGGTTTCTCAAGTGACTGCCTTGCCTGGTTCTCTAACTACTTTGCAGACAGAGTTCAGTGTGTCAAATCGGAGGGCCTATTGTCCGATCCTCTGGCAGTCTCTATGGGGGTGCCACAGGGTTCAATTCTTGGGCCAACCCTTTTCTCTATATACATCAACGATGTCGCTCTCGCTGCTGGTGACTCTCTGATCCATCTCTACGCAGATGACACCATTCTGTATACATCTGGCCCCTCTTTGGATACTGTGTTTACTAACCTTCAATCAAGCTTCAATGCCATACAACACTCCTTCCGTGGCCTACAACTGCTCTTAAACGCTAGTAAAACTAAGTGCATGCTTTTCTATCGAACGATGCCAGCACCCGCCCACCGGACTATCATCACTACTCTCGACGGATCCGAATTAGAATACGTGGACACCTACAAATACCTAGGCATCTGGTTAGACTATAAACTCAACTTCCAGACTCACATCAACCATCTCCAATCCAAAATTAAATCCAGAATTGGCTTCCTATTTCGCAACAGAGCCTCCTTCACTCATGCTGCCAAACATGCCCTTGTAAATCTGACTCTCCTACCGATCCTTGATTTCGGCGATGTCATTTACAAACTAGCCTCCAACACTCTACTTAGCAAATTGGATGTAGTCTATCATAGTGCCATCCGTTTTGTCACCAAAGCCCCTTACACTACCCACCACTGCGACCTGTATGCTCTCGTTGGCTGGCCTTCACTATATATTCGTCGCCAAACCCACTGGCTCCAGGTCATCTATACGTCTTTATTAGGTAAATCCCCGCCCTATCTCAGCTCACTGGTCACCATAGCAACACCCACCCGTAGTATGCGCTCCAGCAGGTATATCTCACTGGTCACCCCCAAAGCCAACACCTCCTTTGGCCGCCATTCCTTCCAGTTCGCTGCTGCCAATGACTGGAACGAATTGCAAAAATCATTGAAGCTAGAGGTTCCTATCTCCCTCAATAACTTTAAGCATCAGCTGTCAAAGCTGCTTATCGATCACTGCACCTGTATATAGCCCTTCTGTAAATAGCCCACACTACTACCTCATCCCCATATTTATTTTTTGTTTATTTTTCACTAATCTTGCACTCCAGTATCTCTATTTGCACATCATAATTTGCACATCCTTCATTCCTGTGTTAATGATGATAATTCTGTAATTTATTTCTACTCTATAGTCTATTTATTGTCCTACCTCCCAACCTTACTGCATTTTTGCACTACATTTCGCACTCTGTTTATAGATTTTCTATTGTGTTTTTGACTGTTTGTTTAATGTGTAACTCTGCGTTGTTGTTTTTTTTTTGTTTTTTTTGTCGCACTGTTTTGCTTTGTCTTGGCCAGGTCGCAGTTGCAAATGAGAACTTGTTCTCAACTGACCTACCTGGTTAAATAAAGGTGAAATAAAAATAAAAATAAAATGTCCAGGAAACTCCCCAGACCTTAATACCATTTAGAACTTGTGGTCTACTCCTCAAGAGGCGGGTGGACAAACAAAAACCCACAACTTCTGACAAACTCCAAGCATTGATTATGCAAGAATGGCCTGCCATCAGTCATCATTTGGCCCAGAAGTTAATTGACAGCATGCCAGGGCGGATTGCAAAGGTCTTGAAAAAGAAGGGTCAACACTGCAAATATTGACTCTTTGCATAAACTGAATGTCATTGTCAATGAAAGCCGTTGACACTTATGGAATACTTGTAATTATACTTCAGTGTACCATAGCAACTAATGACATAAAAATCAAAGAACACTGAAGCAGCAAACTTTGTGGAGACCAATACTTGTGTCATTCTCAAAACTTTTTGCCACGACTGTACAGCAGCTGCCATTATAGCAGCAGCGAAAGACCGGAAGCAGTCATTCCCAGGCCTGTTGATTCTCCATCTTTGAGCATGTGTTCCAAGTGGCTGCCAGGTAAAGGTTGACGATAGCAGACAACAGGATTCTTAGTGAAAGGGGGTATTGTTTTCTTGAGTTTATTCGACTTCTATAGATCACGTAAAATGTAATCCAGTAACTTTATTAAGTATTGTTAGGCTACATGATACTTTTATTTATCCTAACTTAATTCAGTTTTGATATTTAAATAGATGTTCGATTGCTCTGGTCTAGGAGCGCAACAGTTGCAGCCTTCAGAACCGAATTTTCTCTCGGCAACTCCCTAGTCATTATCCGAACACTACAACAAAGTAGTCTAACTGTACTGTAGCCTACAACATTTCATGTCATACAAAGAAACAATATCTTCCACAATGGATCGGGTAAGTCTGGTTTTAACAGTATAAGCCTGCTGTGTTGTATAAAATGTCTAGGCCTAGTTTTCATCGTCTTTGATCCTCCACATTCCTGTGTTCGGTTTAAACGTCTGGACAAAAATAACATGACGGTAAAACTTGTTAGGATCTATTTTCTTCAACAAAGTAGCCTACTACTATATCATGTTTAGGAATCTGTATCTATGACCTAATTATCTCTCCTTCCTCCCAAAGTGTTCACATTCCTTCACTGATTTCAAACACATTAGCCATTATTTGACCAGATACTCAAGTGGCCGTTCTAACAAAGAAAATAAATGTCTTCAAAAATGGAAGGCTGTCGGGAAAGAGGCAAGATCAGATGGGACCATTATAGTAACGAGAGGGCAGATATACATGTTTCCAGCCACAGATTCAAATGTTTATATCGTTTTTTTATTTATTTAGGATTAGGCATAAAGTAATTGTATAAATGGGCGTGGTTTATGGCTTTGATTGCGGTAACTTGTGACGAAATGTATATTCGATCAAATAAGTCAGAAGCCACCATTTTTGGTGCCAGTTATCCTTATCGCTTTGCCTCTTCCCGCTGTTTGAAAGGAAATTACTGGTATAAGATATATGGTGGAAACTAGCTCAGGCCTCCACCAATCCAATGCTCTTAGATTTGTGGGTTGTGGTGAACAATTGAACATTTCAGGAATGAGGAGATATTCGTGGGATGCACCCAAATCAATCAGAGATTTAGACTAAGTTAATCAATTATCAATTTGGTTTAATGTGTTAATCTATGTTGAATACTTATTTCCGCCAACAGGACAAAGCTAGCCCGTTCCCCTCCACCCTACAGGAGTCCCCAGGTCGACCGCCTCTCGGTACTTTACTGCTGGTTCTGGTCGACTGCAGGAAAACACTGGGGAAGAGTGGAACTGAGAGAGGAGAAGAGGAACATGGAGATTTGATTTCATTAAGTAAGATCCATGGTGTGTAGATTAGACTACAGTCTGCTTCAGTAACAGTTTATTGATTAATTATATATTGGTGGAAATATCTGGTTGTTCCACCCACTTTTAAGAAGTGTAACTTGGTAAAAAAAAACAACATTTTATTTCACCTAATTTTAACATTCTGTCATAAAGAGCAGATGTTCAACTTAATAGAAAACATGTTTTCCCATCTGAAGAGGTTATATGAAAAATAAATACTATAGTAAGTGCCAATGTGTTTAATAAAGTAACAGGGTTGACCGTAACAGGGGAAAACTGAATACAACAAAACCACTACTTTACATTAGTTAAATAGTCCTTTAAATCAGCCATGAATCCACTTGTGACAGGGGGAATGGAAGATAGTATTGTGCAACAGGGAGTGGCAATAGAATGCAGTCTTCACCCAAAAAGTTATTGTTAAAACATTTCTAGCATGTCTATGTTTGGATAAAAGGGTTGAGATGCTCAGTTTTCCAACACAAAACAGCAGAGAATTTACAAAAATATTAGAACCAGCTCTCCTGCTTTTACTCTATGATTTGACTTAGATGTTCAATGTTTATTTTACAAAGAAAATGTAAGGAATTCTCCATGTGTTCTGTCTTACAATTGAATATTGGTGCACAATTTCTGCTGGAAAAATATCAAAGGGATGCAGAAGGCATTAATTTAATGGGAAGACATCTGTTTATGGACCCATATTTGCAAAACCTAACTATTCAATGTCTTTATTTCACAGGGGACATCCCTGATAGGTCCTCTCTCAGTAGGAGGGGCTTATCATCTGGGGAGCCTCAACAACATCATGATGCTGACAAGAAAGAGAAGAGTCTCTCCGGATCAGAACACCTCAAGAAACACCAGCAGAGATGTATATGGAAGAAACCGCACCACTGCTGCTCTGACTGTGGAAAGAGTTTTGCTAAACAGAAGGAATTGACAATTCTCCAGCGGATTCACACCGTAGAGAAACCATACCACTGCTCTCAGTGTGGGAAGAGTTTTCCTGCATCTCATCAGATAATTCATACAGGGGAGAGACCTTACCCATGCTATGATTGTGGGAAATGCTTCACTCAATCAGGAGCCTTGACTACACACCAACGCATACACACAGGAGAGAAGCCTTATAGCTGTGATCAGTGTGGGAAGAGCTTCAATCATTCAGGATCCCTGACTACACACCAACGCATACACACAGGAGAGAAGCCTTATAGCTGTGATCAGTGTGGGAAGAGCTTCAATCAATTAGGATCCCTGATTACACACCAACGCATACACACAGGAGAGAAGCCTTATAGCTGTGATCAGTGTGGGAAAAGGTTCAGTAATTCAGGACCCCTGACTAAACATAAACGCATACACACAGGGGAAAAGCCTTATAGCTGTGATCAGTGTGGGAAGTGCTTCAATCAATCAGGGGCTCTGACTTCACACCAACGCATACACACAGGAGAGAAACCTTATAGCTGTGATCAGTGTGGGAAGAACTTCAGTCATTCGGGAGCCCTGACTAAACACCAACGCATACACACAGGACTGAAGCCTTATAGCTGTGATCAGTGTGGGAAGTGCTTCAATCAATTAGGGAACCTGAATGCACACCAACGCATACACACAGGAGTGAAGCCTTATAGCTGTGATCAGTGTGGGAAGAGCTTCAATCAATCAGGAGACCTGACTACACACCAGCGCATACACACAGGAGAGAAGCATTATAGCTGTGATCAGTGTGGGAAGAGCTTCAATCATTCAGGATCCCTGACTACACACCAGCGCATACACACAGGAGAGAAGCCTTATAGCTGCGATCAGTGTGGGAAGCGTTTCAATCAATCAGGGTCCCTGACTACACACCAACTCATACACACTGTAGTGAAGCCTTATAGCTGTGATCAGTGTGAGAAGTGCTTCAATCAATTAGGAAACCTGACTGCACACCAACGCATACACACAGGAGAGAAGCCTTATAGCTGTGATCAGTGTGGGAAGAGCTTTAATCAATTAGGAAACCTGACTACACACAAACACATACACACAGGAGAGAAGCCTTATAGCTGTGATCAGTGTGGGAAGAGCTTCAATCATTCAGGACACCTGACTACACACCAGCGCATACACACAGGAGAGAAGCCTTATAGCTGTGATCAGTGTGGGAAGAGCTTCAATCGATCAGGACACCTGACCAAACACCAGCTCACACACACTGGAGAGAAACCTTACTCCTGTCTATGTGGAAAGATCTTTGCTTATTCAGGGTCACTTAAGAAACACCAGAAAGAACAAACATGTCGTCTTTTATCTCCCTCATCTCCTGCACCGGTTCCAGATCCCTAAATAAAGTTTCAATAGAAAACATCTTGTAAATTGTTATCCAATCCTCTCATTCTCTAACAGTTTACTAAGTCTGATTACCATGGTAACCTGTGTAGCATAATATGCAGCTCTGGATCCATATGTATCAAGCGTCTCAGAGTAGGAGTGTGTTGTGTGTGTGGGTGTGTGTGTGTGGTGTTCAGATCTGTATCTTATTTCATTATCTCCTATTATCCATTAAATAATGTTATAATGTAGAATCATGTTTCAACAATACTAGGTATGTATTTAATTATAAATTAAATCCATTATCTGTTCAACAATGTCTGCTTATCACATTAATTGTATAAGGCCTCTTGTATAATTAGTTTGGACCTAAAGATGTTCACATATTTATAGTAAAACATACAGAAGTACAGAAGACATAGGACTATTAGTGTGGTCAAATTATGTTGTTGCATTTATTTTAAAGGATTTTAATAGTGATATCTTTACACTTTCCTTATTGTAAATTAAGTGTGCTCCAAAAAGATTTTCACAAATTTTTATTGTCAAGGGAATGAGGTGTTGGTTGTTAGGAAGAGGCATCATGGGTGCAGGAAGTCAGCTCTGCCCATCAGTACTTATAGGTCGTGTCAACCACAGACTTCACACTCTTCTGTTTTCTCACAGCCAGTAAGGTCTCCTACCAAACTTCTCTCTCTTCACTCTGGAAATACACTTGATAAATGATATCATATATTTATATGATATTATAAATGATAATGATGATAATATCTGATACCTTACCATTCTACTTTTTATTGGTGATTTGTTACGCGGAAAGAATGCTTGCATGTAAATGTCATTGTAAAACTGGAATGTGGTTTCATGTTTTCTTTTGTTTTATATTGCTGATTGTATATTCATTTTTTAAAGTAATTGTGTGTATTTTTTAAATGTTTAGTTGTATTATGTAGAAGAGACCAGGATATGTTGTTTCCCTGTGTCCCAACACTCAACGTTAACAGTATAAGTATGCTGTGCTGAATAAAACGTCTAGGCTTAGTTTTCTTCATCATCTTTGATTCTCCACATTCCTGTGTTTGTTTTAAATGGCTGGACAAAAATACATGACGGTGAAACTTTTTTGGATTTTTTTTCCTTCAGCAAAGTAACCAACTACTATATAATGTGTAGGAATCTGTGTCTGTTAATTATTTATCCTTCCTCCTAAAGTACGCACTTGTTTACATCCCTGATTTGAAATTATATGACCAGATACTCAAGATGCCGCTCTAACAATAGTAATACAAATTAAATATGGGGTTTATTGGTGGTTACCATCCAAGATTATGCTGCATTACTATGGAGACAGATAGCTGCCAAAAGGTTGAACATACGTATCATTAGGATCGTAAGAAAAGTCATGCATGAAACATAACCATGAAATTAGATCTGTGAACGTACGACTATGAACCAACATTTACACGTTGAATTCTTACTTTACGTCTCCTTTTACTCGGTTACATATCTTTTTTATACTTCAAACTTGTGTCAGGAATATGGCATCTGCAAAGGACATGAACTGAAAGTAGATAGTCAAAGTGAGCCATTCTTTATTATTATGGCGAGCTCAGCCAGTGGGACATGGCAGGAGACAGAGATTGATTTGATTGAGAGTTCCTGTGCCCCATACACCGCACTACTCCAAGAACGTCACACTTCATTCACCGTAGTTCAATTATTAACAATGAAAACAACCTCCGGCCATGCAAGGCTCGGTCACGGTAGGCATTCTAACATTCCCCCCTGCCCCCATGACCTGAACTAATACAACAACTTAAGGAAACATAAACACAGAACATTAGCTTAACTACTAAAACACAAAACACATAGCACAACCGTTTTAATAATAGAACAAGAACTACCCACAATCCCCCTTGCGCCCTTTTTTCACCTAACACAGACTTTAGTTGCTTTGCAGCTTCCGGTTTCATTTCAAAAATAAAAGTCTGGAGCTTGTTTTAGAACGGCGTTAGATAACTACGTTATACCAGTAGATGACGTAGTATAGGCTTGGACCTTCATGAAATGACTTGTGTGAGAATGATACTATAAAGACACAGAAGAGCCTTGTCTAGAATAACCGCCTGAGTTGCAAAATAGGAAGTAAATATGTTTTAGGCCTATTCCACTATCTAAATATGCCATGCTGTTGTGTGTTTATTTAATAGCCATATAAATGTATAGTTTATTTTTATAGTCATGTGGGGCTACTGTGGTGATCATGTAACCTAATGAATCACACTTTTTCCAGTATTTGGGAGCACGGACTGTAGGCCTTATATTAGACATTTTGACTGTTGTATTTGTGAATTTCACTCTATTTAGGCTTGTTATATCCATTAGCATTGCACAACCCCATCTCACAGAGACTATATCTATATCAATAAATGAAATAAACTAAATATTGATTAAGTCTAGGCTATAACCTGTCCTGAGCTAAATAAGTAAGGGGTCCCAAATGGTCAAAACTATCTATAGCCTATTCTCATTGCCAGATCTGCTTCCTATCAGCCACTGCATGTGCTTCTTCAACTACTTTGTTTAAAATCTATTTAGAGGCTATATTTAGAGGCCTGTGATCTAGTGTCTATTTTTAAGGGGAGGCCTATAATAAAAACAGTTATTAAATCAAATAGAGTTCTAAAAGTATCCCTCAAGGTACCAGACCTGCGTGAAGTTGCCCCCCACCCAACGCAACACGTCGG
The DNA here is from genome assembly GCA_023634145.1 of Thymallus thymallus. Lineage (NCBI taxonomy): Eukaryota > Metazoa > Chordata > Actinopteri > Salmoniformes > Salmonidae > Thymallus > Thymallus thymallus. Next base: position 22,546,758 of record CM042394.1, on the reverse strand, counting down.
GAAAATAGTCTTAATCGTTTGTGCTGCTTTCATTCTTTAGATATTAAATAATACTTTATAGGTCATTCAGAGGTCACTCAGCCCCCCACAAGCTCAGAATTAACCCACTATAGTATCGATCGTTGGTGCTCCGTTTGTGCCGTTACAAGTTTCGTTTTGTGCTGCTGCGTTTATATTAGCCATTTATTTATGGGCGATGACGTCACCAGCCCCCCACCTACTCCAAATTAACTGGGGATAGTCTTAATCGTTAGTGCTCCGTTTGTGCTGCTTTCATTGTTTTATTAAAAAATCTTTCATAGGTCATTCTGAGGTCACTCAGCCCACCACATGCGCAGAATGAACCCAAAATATTGTCAATCGTTTATTCTTCGTAAGCATGCTTTTGTGGAGTGTTTAGTAGCGTTTAGTAGAGGAACAATTTAACCATATCTCGTCATAGAATAGCCTTACATAAATCATATTCCTGGCAAATGTAAGTCAAATGTTATTGTCAGTTAGTAAAAAAGCTACGATTGGCAATGTTTTTGGCAACAGAAAGCACATTGATAATGTTAATATTGCCAATGTAACTATGAAATGCTAATTACATGTAGGGGTCAATATCAATACATGAAAACATGTTTATACTGTAGATGAAACCCTTGACCCAAAATAAGTCATAATTATGTTTTACTTTCTTATGCCAGATGCCCAAAAAGCCAGCAGTAGACAGGGATTCCATTTTCACAGTCCTGTGTTCATCAAAGGAGGCCATAGTAAAAAATGGTAACATAGCTACTCCTAATAACAGCATCTGGACAGAGCTGAGTGAGCAGCTAGGAATCAAGATCACTGCAAAGGCCCTGTACACTTTTGTTATATTAAACAACATCTGGTCTGCTTTAGGGTTTAATCATGAATGTGATCATGAAACCTGTGTCAGTGGTGATGACACAGATTTTGAGCCACAGTCCTTTCCTCCCAGACCAGAAGACTGCAAGGCTTTTGAGCTTGAAGTTCCAACTGTGGATTCGCGCAGGTGCACCAATTCCAAAAGTGGTTGCGAGTGATTTTTCTCTGGCTTTGCTCGGAGCTCTGGTCAAGGCTTTCACTCCTCATCCTGATCTGAAGACCTACATCAATGAGTGTTTTGGTGTCTTACTTGGTAACCAGTCTGCACAGCTGCCACCTTGTTTTGTCCGGGTTGATGTTGCACACTGCATCAAGATGATCTGCCAATGGGACTGCTTGAGAAGAAAACCACATCGCATGAAAGATTTCTTTGTGAGGTCACTGGCACAGCTGCTCAAGTCACAATCTGTGAACAATGCAAGAGAGCTACTACGCAGTGTTACTATTGTGGCTCTCAGCGAAGCAGAGGGCAATGACAGCTCTGGAGCCCCCCTCATATCAGAATGTTGCAAGAACTACCTGAAAGCCCAAATTGCAGAAGAGTGTGTCATCATTCCAGATGAAGAGGGTGAGGACATGGAAGGAGTGGATCCATGTGACGAAATACACAATGACCTACGGCAATGGGTGACAGACATAAGTGATGAGAGCAGGTCACTTGCCGTGGCCAATGGTGATCGAGATAACATGCACTTCCTCCCAGAGATTGTTCCCAATATTATCAGACTTGCAAGTTACTTACCACTCTGGACAGGGGTAATGATCCCTCACTTCCGTAGCACCAACATCACCGCAAGTTCATCCAATGTTGAAGCAGAGTTTAAAAACATCAAACACTGCCTTTTCAAGCATGAAAACTTACCTATTCGTGTGGATCGATTCATTGCTCGACATCTTTCCTACATTGAAGGCAAAATCCGCATTTGTTCTGCAAAACAAAAAGGTACAGAAAATGCTCATGTTGAAACAGTGATGTCACAGGACCCAATCCACTACCCACTGTGACCTGCAGTGTAGATGAAAAAAAAATGGATGCCTCCTGTTCTGGGGAGTCGTCTGACACTGTCACAAACATCCATTCAACAAACGAAGACGTTGTTGAAAACTGGAGAGGCCTAGCTGTTCCACCAAAAAAGAGGAATATTAATTCATACCTTTCTCCTTGTCCTGAATGGCTCCATGCAGATCCATCTGTGAGGGGGAAAAACTATCAACAGCCTGTTAAACTCAGCAAGTCAAGAGTCTCTGTGCTTAACACATGTGCATTTGATGCTTTTTGTCAATGCTTATGTTGTGCTTTCTGCGACAGTAACACTTTTGGAAATATTGTTCACAGTGAAGACTCCAACAACCTCCTCCAGCTAGTGAAAAGCATCACCACAAAGGGTCTTACCCCACAGGCCTACATTCAGAGGGCAGAGCTGCTAAGTGGAATATTCAAAGCTGTCCAATTGAAGTCTGGTGCTCTCCAAATCGATGCACAGTGCCACATCTCTGCTATCATTGAAAAGGCAATGAGAAAAACTTGCAAGTGTTTACTTCACAAAACAGGCTCCTCACAGTATTGCAGCCTCAACACACAAGTCACAAGGGAAATTCCATTTGTTTCTACTTCTATTGCTGTACTGCAGGATTTTGGCTCATCTTCAGACCGCAGTGGAACAAGGACTTAACCTTCCAGAGTCCCCCTGCCTCAGGCCAATCCAAAGTCCGTCTCAGTGTCCCTCTGCATTCAAGACAGAATATACCTCAGGAAAAGTGCTCTGTGCAGGGAAAGTTTCTCACAGTTACAGTCTAGGAGAACTTCTGTGGATCGATACTGACCTTGGAAACGATTCCACAGCAACCCCAACTCAAAGGAATTCCTGCCCAAGAGAATTTCCATTGTGTGAATTTCCCTCCAGTCTGGTGCTCCAAGGAGAGACATTTACCTTAAGGGCAGTCATTGCTTTCCAAGGAGGCTTAACCCAGGATGCTCTTGGTCATTATGTGGCCTACTGCAGGAGGTCTCCATGTGTCTGGGAGATGTATGATGACCTGAGAAGTGGAGTGACGGGAGCATCAGAAAAAAAACAAAATATGCCCACATGCTGTGTTATACACAAAATCATAATTGTGTGGTTGATGAAGATGTGGATGTTGTTGTTCAATGAGCAATTGTCCTCTTTGAAAAAGGTTCATTGTTTGTGTAAATGGATTTGATTGCACACAGTAATTCAATTGCACAATTAAACAAATGTTTTGTTAATTCCTGGAGTGATTCGTTTCCACATATATATAGTACATATACGTATTAACACTCAGCTACAGAAAACATGAAATGGGGCATCATCTGTGCATGGACTCAGTAGGCAGCATAATAACATGTATCACATTAATACATTTAACTATATACAGGATATAAAATACTTACCTGTATAGTTACATTTATGCACCAACAATTAGCTAACATTGTAACCTAAAGTGCACTTAGTTAAACACGTTGGTGAGAAACGTTAGGTAATGAGATTATTTAAATGTATGGGGGAAAACATAACAAGTGTGTTTACGACATAACGTTGATAACTGCATGTTTTGTGCTGGGAAATATTCACATAACAACATCACAAGTAAAAACATTTACCTTGGAGTTCGCGTTACATTCCACACATTCTGTGAGCCTCGATGTGTCCGTTGCCAGTTGAAAAGGCACAGTGGATTAGGTAACGGGTTAGGTTTGCCGTTTGGCCCTTACCATGTTACGTCTTCAACTGTATTAGTAAAAAAGACAATCTCAAAAACAAAACTTTTACCAGCAGTATTTGGAGTTAATTTGGAGCAGTCGGTGAGGGCTGGTTACGTCTCGGCCATAAGTAAATGTCTAATATAAAAAATACCGCAGCAGCACAAACAGAACTTGTAAAGGCACAAACCAGCAGAAACGGAGCACCAACTATTGACACTATTGTGGGTTAATTCTGAGCATGTGGGGGGCTGAGTGACCTCAGAATGACCTATGAAAGATTATTTAATATTTAAAAAAATGAAACCAGCACGAACGATTGAGACTATTTTCCCGACGTTTTGCGTTGGGTGGGGGGCCAACTTCACGCAGGTAGACAAACTTACCCAAAATGATGCCTAAATGTCAATACCTACAAGTTGAAGGCTTAATGTTTTATTTATTGGTATAGAACTAAATTAAACATTGAATTATTAAAGAGAGGCTAAACAACTTTAGTATTTCAATAAACACATGGATTTCAATAAACACATGGATTTCAATAAACACATGGATTTCAATAAACACGTGGATTTCAATAAACACGTGGATTTCAATAAACACATGGATTTCAATAAACACGTGGATTTCAATAAACACGTGGATTTCAATAAACACGTGGATTTCAATAAACACGTGGATTTCAATAAACACGTGGATTTCAATAAACACGCGGATTTCAATAAACACGTGGATTTCAATAAACACGTGGATTTCAATAAACACGTGGATTTCAATAAACACATGGATTTCAATAAACACGTGGATTTCAATAAACACGTGGATTTCAATAAACACATGGATTTCAATAAACACATGGATTTCAATAAACACATGGGTTTCAATAAACACATGGATAAGACTGTTCTATTCTGTGTGATTTAGTTCCTATTGCAGCTCAGACAGAATGGATAACATACTGACTGACTGAACTGAATGAAGGATGAATTACATGTTCAAATATGTTGGAATGATGAGTTGCAGGCATCATTCATGCTCTGCACTTTATTTGGCTAGTAGGCATACAGGCCTATATTAGGGTATAATGACTCTATGGCTGTATGCCTCCAGAAGGGCATCTTCTGAGGCTGAGGGGTGCTTTTACTAAGACGCATGGTGCTGTGGTGCTGTATGGAGATAACAAGCTCTTCAACTGGGCAGCAGTGTTGCCTATATGGAGACTCCCTAAAACCACTGCAACAGAGTTATTGGAAAGTGTGAGAATAAGCAGACTTAGCCTACGTTTAACCCCTCCCTTGTTCATTTCAAAGTCCATATGTTCATGACCCGATTTATATAAATCATGTCAAATTATTTAAAATTCATATCAACCCCTCATTCAGAATATGCGTTGGCAAGATTGAGTGATGAAATACATTAAGAAATATTCTGTTAGTGTTTGGCGCCGCCCTGAGTGGTCGCCTTTTAAGCAGCTCCCGTTGTCCCGTTGTTCGTGCATTAATTGTTGTTTTAGTTCGTTTTCTTTCGTCTATTTTCTTTAGTTTTATTTTTTATTTTGCTACAGTCGAACTATAACAGTTCAGGATTATGGATTTTATGGATTTTATCGCAGCTGAACGTCGACAGGAGTCGTCAACTGTTATTGTTTACAACAGAGCCCAGCTCCTGGATTTAGCCCACACAGCGCTGCTGCTCCCCAGGGAAAAGTTTGATATTCCGGACGAATTGAAAAGACGACGCCGTGGATGCAGGGCGGGATTGAAATGTAAGGCAAAGCGGAGGAGGTTCAAGTACAAGCCGGTTATACCGTCTATTATTATGGGCAATGTGAGGTGTCTACATAACAAGATGGATGAGTTGGCGGGACTTGTTCGTGGACAAAGGATTTATCGGGAAGCTAGCCTAATGTGTTTTACTGAGACTTGGCTGAACGATAACATCCCCATACAGAACTTCACTATCGACGGTTTCCAGACCATCACAGCGGACAGGGATCGCGTCTCTTCCGGTAAGAGTAAGGGTGGTGGGCTGGCTTTATTAGTTAACAACAGATGGTGTCATCCGAACCATATTACTCTTAAGGAAAAGTTTTGTAGCCCGGACATTGAACTGCTAGCCGTTAGCCTGAGACCCTACTATCTACCTAGGGAATTCACGGCGGCCATTGCTGTTATTGTTTACATCCCGCCCTCTGCTGACGCAAACGCAGCGTGTGACGTCATCCACTCTGTTATCGCGAGGTTACAGACAGCGCATCCCAGTGCTTTCTTTGCAATTTCGGGGGATTTTAACCATGCATCTCTCTCTTCCACGCTGCCCACGTTCAAACAGTTCGTGAAGTGCCCAACCAGGAATAATAAAACTCTGGACTTGTTATATGCTAATGTGAAGGATGCATACAACTCCACTGCACTCCCTCCCCTCGGTAGATCGGATCACAACCTTGTCCACCTCACCCCACTCTACAGGCCTATGGTCCAACAGCAGCCTGCAACCACCAGGACTATTAGGAGATGGTCCCCGGAGGCGAATGAGGCCCTACAGGACTGCTTTGAAACAACAGACTGGGATGTGTTCTGTGAGGCTCATGGGGAGGACATCGATGGACTCACTGACTGCATAACAGACTATATTAATTTTTGTGTAGACAACACTGTACCCACCAGGAAGGTACGCTGTTTCCCAAACAATAAACCCTGGGTCACCAGCGACCTGAAGGCCCTGCTGAATGAGAAGAAGAGGGCCTTCAAGGAGAAGGACAAGGACAAATTGAAATGCGTCCAGAGGGAGCTGAAGTTGCGGATTGCTGAGGGGAAGAGAGTGTATAAGGAGAAGATGGAGGACAAGCTGAGGCAGAGCCAGGTGAGAGAGGTGTGGAAGGGTATGAGAAATATCACTGGCTTCAAAAAGTCAAACAGTGGGCAGACGGAGGGGACCCAGGACAGAGCCAATGAGCTGAACCAATTTTTTAACAGGTTCGATACTGGCCCTGTCCACCTCCCCTCCAGCTCCCCAGACCACACACCCTCACGGCTATCCCACCCCCACTTTGCTCACAGCACCTCTGCTGAGACAATCAGTGACCCCACCTCCGCCCCTGCCCCCCCTGGACTGATCCTCAACACCCCCCCTTCCCCCCACCTCCCTACCTGGGCTGGCTTTCACCACCAACCAAGTGAAGAGAGAGCTGGAGAGACTACACCAGTGGAAAGCGGCGGGCCCCGATGGCATCAGCCCAAGGGTGCTGAGGGTCTGTGCTGACCAACTGTGTGGAATACTCCAGCGTCTTTTCAACCTTAGCCTGAGCCTAGAAAGGGTCCCTGTGCTGTGGAAAACATCCTGCCTCGTCCCAGTGCCCAAGAAGGCACACCCCACTGTCCTGAATGACTTCAGACCTGTAGCGCTAACATCCCACATCATGAAGACCCTGGAAAGGTTAGTCCTCGCTCACCTCAGACCCCTGGTGTGTTCATCAATGGACCCCCTGCAGTTTGCATACCAGCGCAACATCGGGGTGGATGATGCAATCATCTACCTTCTGCAGAGGGCCTACTCTCACCTGGACAACGCAGGTTGCACTGTGAGGGTCATGTTTTTTGACTTCTCCAGTGCCTTCAATACCATTCAGCCCCTGCTACTGGGTGAGAAGATGAGGAGGATGAAAGTGGAAGCACCCTTAGTCTCCTGGGTCACGGACTACCTGACCGGTAGGCCACAATTTGTGCGACTACAGAGCTGTGTGTCAGAACGGGCAGTTAGCAACACAGGGGCCCCCCAGGGTACGGTCCTGTCCCCCTTCCTGTTCACCCTCTACACCTCAGACTTCAGATATAACTCTAAAACATGCCACCTACAGAAGTTCTCGGATGACTCTGCTATTGTAGGGTGCATCAGGGGTGGGCAGGAGGAGGAGTACAGGAGCACAATCAGTGACTTTGTGTTGTGGTGTGAGCAGAACCACCTTCAGCTCAACATCAGCAAAACTAAGGAGATGGTGGTGGACTTCAGGAGAACCAAGGCACAACTGACTGCAGTCCCTATAAAGGGGATGGATGTGGAAATGGTTGAGTCATACAAGTTCTTGGGGGTCCATATGGACAACAGACTGGAATGGGCTGGTAACACCGGGGCCCTGTACAAAAAGGGCCAGAGCCGACTCTACTTTCTGAGGAGGCTCAGGTCCTTCAACGTGTGCAGTAAACTACTGCATACCTTCTACCAGTCTGTGGTGGCCAGTGCCATCTTTTTTGCAGTGGTGTGCTGGGGAGCAAACATCAAAGCCGGTGATGCTTCTCGGGTAAATAAGCTGATCAGGAAGGCTAGCTCTGTCCTGGGGATGAGCCTTGACACTCTAGAGGAGGTGGCGGAGAGACGGATCCTGGCCAAACTGCTGGCCATCATGGACAACGTCACCCACCCTCTGCACGCTATGGTTATGACGCAGAGGAGCTCTTTCAGTCACAGACTGATCCCACCACGGTGCGCCAGAGAGCGCTACAGGAGGTCCTTCCTGCCGGCGGCTATGAGACTATATAATGCCTCACCGGGGTGCCGTGCCGTCGGCAACATAGATCTGGAACTGTTGGGGTGCTAGGACCTAGTTTAACAATTATGCATCCATCCGTGAGTAACTCTGTTCCGTCAGCACTCATCCACTCAGGACCTACTTATTCATACAGGTCTGTATATACATACCCATGTAAAGTTGTTATATTATATCACATGCAATATTGTAAGTAATTATTGGACCTAGGCATTCACTCAGGAATGCATATTAGTATCCTGCCAGTTGCACCTTTTCTCATTGCTTTTAGTATATCAAATGTGCAATAAGTGCAGTTGTCTGTAATTAAACCCTGCGCACTAAGGACTGTATTTTAAGGGAATTACTATTATTAGCCCAATAATATCATACACACATTTAGCTATTATAGTATCTCTTCCTGTCATTTACCTGTACAGTTTGTGTAACCACGCAAGTATTCACTTATCTGTAAATATAACTGTATACCTAACTGTACAGCTAATTTAACCATGCAAAATTTTCACTTACCTGTTCATTTACCCATTCTGTCTATTAAGTAAACTATTATTACCCTCGCTCATATCATACGCATTTTTAGCTACTGAAGTATTTCTCTGCCATCAACCTGTATAGTATAGTTAACCATCCAACATCCACCAATGTATAGTGTACATATTCAGCCAACCACTCATACTACGCAATGTCCTTTTATAGCTTTTTTTTGCACTCCAGATATCCTGTATTTCTATACTTTTTCATACTGCCGCTCTATGTATCATGTACCGTGTATCTGTCTTTTGTGTACTTTCGTTGTGGCATTTTGCACCTGCCCTGTGTTTTTGTTGTAGCTGCTTGATAATGAAATTTCCCCCCCGGGGGATCAATAAAGTACCTATCTATCTATCTATCTATCTATCTATCTATAAAAAAATATTTTGAGTGGTAAAGACTCCAGTGGTCATACATAATTCATATTCACCAAACATTGATTATTATTGTCACGGTGCCGAGGATATAAGGGATGATATTCGGAGCGCTCGTGGAGTGTCATCCTTGTTTATTTAATGAGGTGTTCTCATGAAGCATATAAATAAACAGGAGAGTATAATAAAACAAAAACACAGTGACTTAGTTGAGTGCTGGCAGTGCAGTCAAACAAAACAACAATGATCCACACACAGGTGGATGTGTGGGGAGCTTAAATACAATCCCCAATCAGAGACAACCCTAGACAGCTGTTCCTGATTGGGGATCATGACTTCCCATAATCACTAATGTGATGGCCTGATTGTGGCTCTCCCACTCCCTCTAGTGGGAGTCTGAGGCCAAGCCTCAACCAGGTCATCACAGTACCCCCCCCCCCCAAGGCGCGGGCTCCCGACCGCGATACCTCCCCCTTACCAAAACCTTACCCAACCCCCAAAAACATTTCAGAGGGAAGGTGCGGAGTACTGGGGAGGCTGCTGTTGGTGGAGGCTCCGGCTTCGGGCGTGACGTAGGCTTTGAAGGAAGCTTCCTCCTTGCCTCCCCATGGCACGCCCGATCCTGTCCGGACCCCGGCGCGATGATTCCCCCCTCAGTACTCCCGCGATGCACCGAGTCCTGTCTGGACCCTGGTGTGGGAGCCCTCGACCCTGGAGAGGGGCTGACGTCTGGTCAAGGCCCGGACCCCGGTGGAGCGGACTGCTCCCTCACTGGAGCGGAGCAGATGACTGGAACTGGACTAGGCATCGGTGGAGCGGACTGCTCCATCACTAGAGCGGAGCAGACGGCCGGACCCAGACCAGGCACCGATGGAGCGGACTGCCCCTGCACTGGAGCGGAGCAGACTTCCGGACCCTTCTCTATCCCCATCCCTGGGGCAGGACTGAACATCAGCCTGGGCACTGACGCAGAGGAGGATTCCAGCCCCGTGGTTGGGCTGGCTGCCGGCCCCAGATTGGGCACCGACACGCTAAGGATTCCCTGCTCCAAAGCGGGGCTGAACATCGTGCCCACCCTGGGCACCGACGCAGAGGTGTTTTCCGGCCACAGACTGGGCACCGACACGCTCTGGAGCTCCTGCTCCAAAGCGGGGCTGAACGTCGTGCCCACCCTGGGCAGAGATGGGCTCCAACCACAGAGCTGTGCTGGCCTCTGAAGACTCCGGGCTGTCGGCCGTCGCTGGAAGCTCCGGGCTGTCGGCCGTAGCTGGAGGCTCCGGGCTGTAGACCGTAGCTGGAGGCTCCGGGCTGTAGACCGTAGCTGGAGGCTCCGGGCTTCGAACCGTCGTGGGAGGCTCTAGGCTTTGAGCCGTTATTGGATATAGAGGTCGAGTGCGTGGAGCAGGCACGGGCCGTACCGGGCTGGCGGAAAGCACCACTGGTCTGGTGCGAGGAGCAGGCCCGGGCCGTACTGGGCTGGGGGAACGCACCACTGATCTGGTGCGAGGAGCATGCACAGGCTGCACCGGGCTGGGGGAACGCACCACTGGTCTGGTGCGAGGAGCAGGCACGGGCCGTACTGGGCTGGGGGAACGCACCACTGATCTGGTGCGAGGAGCATGCACAGGCTGCACCGGGCTGGTGGTGCGCACTGATGGTGTGGTGCGCTGAGTCGGTCTCCTCCGTCATTATTTCACAAGTCACGGTGTAAAGTAAGTGTGCTATATTACGTTTTGTCAAATCATGTTTGTTTATTTGTTAATTCATACATGTAATATTCAGTAAAGTAATGTCGAACTACAATCCCTGCGCTGCGTCTTGGTCCATGTATAGATAGATGGAGGCAGTAGTGTTACCAATCAGGAAGCCAGGGAAGGACCCAACGAGGCCAACAAGCTAGTATCACCACATCAGAGTGGATTCAGGAAGGGTAGGGGAACAATGGACCCAGTGCTCTGCTTAGAAGCAGAGGTCAGGAAGGCTCTGGTGAACATGGAGACTGTTGTAGCTGTTTTTGTTGACATGCAGAAGGCGTATGATATGATTTGGAAGGAGGGATTGTTAATCAAGCTTGATATTATGTGTAGGAGGAAGAACATACAACTAGAACATACAAAAATTATTTCCTTTTTGGAAGGTCTATCCAGGTGAGGGTGGGAAAGTCACTATCAGGCAGCTACCTGGTGGATAATGGTACACCACAGGGCAGTGTGATTAGTCCTCTGTAGTTCTCAATCATGATCAATGGTGTTTACTCTCAGGTACAGACGAATATTGGGAGTTTGTTGTTTGCAGAGGATGGGGCCTTATGGAAGAGGGGAAGAAATGTGCCATACATAGTCAGGAAGGTACAGGAAGCAATAGATGAGGTAGTTGTGGGCATTAAGGTGGGGATTCAGGTTCTTTGAAGAGAGAACTCAGACAGTGTTCTTTAACAGGAGGAAGGTGGGATATGAGGTATGCTTGAGGTTATATGGAAAAAACTTGGAGTGGGAGGCTGGGTGTTCTTCATTGAGGACCATGTGTGTTGCAATGATCCAATCTGTAATAGACTTTGGCAGTATAGCATATGGTTCGGCAGCCCGGACATCATTGTAAAGTCTAGATGTCATACAGGGACAAGGACTTTGAATATGTAGTGGGGCATTTAGGACGTCCCTAGTCGCTGCACTACAGGTGGATATGGGGGAAATGCCATTGCAGATTAGGAGACAGCAGCTGGGGACGTCCTAAACGCCCCACTACATATTCTGAGTCCTTGCTCCTGTATGACATCTAGCCTTGACACTCTAGAGGAGGTGGCGGAGAGACGGATCCTGGCCAAACTGCTGGCCATCATGGACAACGTCACCCACCCTCTGCACGCTATGGTTATGACGCAGAGGAGCTCTTTCAGTCACAGACTGATCCCACCACGGTGTGCCAGAGAGCGCTACAGGAGGTCCTTCCTGCCGGCGGCTATGAGACTATATAATGCCTCACCGGGGTGCCGTGCCGTCGGCAACATAGATCTGGAACTGTTGGGGTGCTAGGACCTAGTTTAACAATTATGCATCCATCCGTGAGTAACTCTGTTCCGTCAGCACTCATCCACTCAGGACCTACTTATTCATACAGGTCTGTATATACATACCCATGTACAGTTGTTATATTATATCACATGCAATATTGTAAGTAATTATTGGACCTAGGCATTCACTCAGGAATGCATATTAGTATCCTGCCAGTTGCACCTTTTCTCATTGCTTTTAGTATATCAAATGTGCAATAAGTGCAGTTGTCTGTAATTAAACCCTGCGCACTAAGGACTGTATTTTAAGGGAATTACTATTATTACCCCAATGATATCATACACACATTTAGCTATTAAAGTATCTCTTCCTGTCATTTACCTGTACAGTTTGTGTAAACATGCAAGTATTCACTTATCTGTAAATATAACTGTATACCTAACTGTACAGCTAATTTAACCATGCAAAATTTTCACTTACCTGTTCATTTACCCAGTCTGTCTATTAAGTAAACTATTATTACCCTCGCTCATATCATACGCATTAGCTACTGAAGTATTTCTCTGCCATCAACCTGTATAGTATAGTTAACCATCCAACATCCACCAATGTATAGTGTACATATTCAGCCAACCACTCATACTATGCAATGTCCTTTTATAGCTTTTTTTTGCACTCCAGATATCCTGTATTTCTATACTTTTTCATACTGCCGCTCTATGTATCATGTACCGTGTATCTGTCTTTTGTGTACTTTCGTTGTGGCATTTTGCACCTGCCCTGTGTTTTGTTGTAGCTGCTTGATAATGAAATTTCCCCCCCGGGGGATCAATAAAGTACCTATCTATCTATCTATCTATCCAGTGAAGTCTGGGCTGCCTACAGGGACATGGGGTATCTCATCCTGCGAAAGGTATTTTACAGGCATGCTGGGAACATGAGCGAAGACAGAACAGGAGCTTTGGGTGGGTAATACCCATGCAAAAGAGATGGGACTGTATGGAAGGGAGTTTAGTCCAACGGTAGCTATTCCTGTAAATCCACCATGGCTACTCCCACCAGTAGTAGATCTAGAAGTATTGGAGAGACTACAGAAAGATAGGGAGGGTGTTGATCCATCTGATTTGTTTCAGAGACGTCTTGATACTGTGTATCAGGATTTTGTGGCCATATACACAGATGGTTGTAGTGCAGGAATGTGGGGTGAAAGTCAGGAAACGTATTACAGATCATCTGGCTGTAAATACGATGGAGATGATGACCATACTGTTGGCCTTGCAGTGGGTGGAGGAAGTTAAGACAGAAACAGTAGTTATATGCTCTGATTCATGTGCAGTGTTAAGGAGTCTCCAGTCCTCTATATCATGTAGCAGACAAGACCTGCTTTATGAGGTGATACAAACCCATGGCAGGAGTAAACAAATGGGTATACAGATAATATTTACATGGGTCCCAGCCCATGTTGGAGTGGAGGGGAACGAGGCAGTTGATGTACTGGCTAAACAAGCACTAAGTAGTGGGGATGTTGATGTTGTAGTTTCAATGAGCAAGGCAGAGGCAAAAATCATGATATGGACAGTGATGGTGGAGAAATGGCAGGAGCAGTGGAATAGAGATACTAAGGGCAGGCATTTATTTACAGTACAGAGGAAAGTTGGGGAGGGGAGGATGACAGGAAGGGACAGAAGAGAGTAGGCTATATTTACAAGATGAAGGGTGGGATACAGCCAGTTGAATAAGACCTTACATTTGATAGGAAAGCATCCAACAGGAAAATGTGAGTATTGCCAGGAAACAGACAGTGGAGCATGTACTGATACAGTGCGGGCATTATTGGAGGGAAAGAGAGAGGATGAGATCCAGTATGAGGGAGAAGGGGATACAGGAAATTAGTTTCAAGAGTATATTGAGTAGAACGTCATTAGATATAGTCTCTCAAATATGTTATCTTTTTTAAGAGCAACGGGGTTGGCAGGTATGATTTAGTTTCTCCGTCTCTGGCTCACTCTCCAGTACAGTAGGTGGCGGTAATTCACCATAACGTTGGATGCCAACCGCCGATAAACACCACCGAAGAAGATGACAACAGGAAAGTATTCTAACCGCAATGTTGTAGCCTACAACTTTTCATATCATACAAAGAAATAATACCTCCCACAATTAATCGGGTAAGTCTGTGTTTAACATTACAGGTCTGCTGTGTTGTATAAAATATATAGGTTTAGTTTTCATCATATTTGATCCTCCACATTCCTGTGTTCCTTTTTAAATGGATGGACAAAAAAAACAGAGGTTAAACTTGTTGGGATTTTTTTTCTTGAACAAAGTAGCCTACTACTATATCATGTTTAGGAATCTGTAACTGACCAAATTATCTCTCCTTCCTCCCAAAGTGTTCACATTCCTTCACTGATTTCAAACACATTAGCCATTATTTGACCAGATACTCAAGTGGCCGTTCTAACAAAGAAAATAAATGTCTTCAAAAATGGAAGGCTGTCGGGAAAGAGGCAAGATCAGATGGGGCCATTATAGCAATGAGGGCAGATATCTCAAACGTCTATATCATATTTGTATTTATTTAGGGTTAGGCATTAAGTTAGAAGTGTGTTCATTATAGTAATGAGAGGGCAGATGTGTGTTTCCACTAGTTACCACAGTCATAGAGTCAAATGTCTATCGTATTTTTATTTATTTAGGATTAGGCATAAAGTTAGAAGTGTGGTTAGGGTTAAAATCAAATTTTAATAAGATCACTTGTAGAAATGGGCGTGGTTTATACCTTTTGCTGTAACTAGTGACGAACAGGCACTACTCTCATATAAAGTGTGTTTTTCTCAAGAGTTGTCGGGATTTACACATACAGTCCTAACAACCTAATCGTTACGAAATTTATATTGGATTAAATTAACCAGAAGACAGATTTTGGGCCCATTTATCCATCTCTCTTCGCCTCTTCCTCGAAGAAATTTCCCCTCGGGGATATAAGATATATGGTGGAAACTAGCCCATGCCTCCAACAATCCAATGCTCTTAGATTTGTGGGTTGTAGTGAAGCATTGAACATTTTAGGAAAAATGAGATTTTCGAGGGATGCATCCAAATCAGAGGTTTAGACTAAGTTAATAAAATATTTGGTTTAATAACAAACTGTTTAATACTTCTTAGGGCCAACAGGACAAAGCTAGCCCGTTCCCCTCCCCCCTCCAAGAGTCCCCAGGTCGACCACCTCTCCGTACTTTACTGCTGGTTCTGGTCGACTGCAGGAAAACACCAGGACAGAGTGGAACTGAGAGAGGAGGAGGAGAAGAGAAGTTAGATGAAGATTTGATTTCATTAAGTAAGAACCATAGTGTGTATATTAGACTACAGTCTGCTTCTGTTACAATAGTTGAGGTGCATAAAGATGGCGGCCCGCATGTACTTACCACAAATTTCTTGATTTGTTAAGTTTACAGTTTTTTTGGTATAGTCATTAGCACAGTAAACATTATCCCAATTTTAGCTAGAAGACTATTTGGAAAAAACAAAAAAGTAGATTGTACTGATTTATTGGGACATTGAACCATGTCGCGCACCAGTTTCAAAACTCAGATGATGTGCTAAAATAATGACATCACATCTGAATTCTGCCATCTTTATGCACTTCATTCATTCATTGATTAATGATATATTGATTAAAATATCTGGGTAGTACCATCCGTTTTTAAAAGTGTAGCTTGGTTACAAAATATATTTCACCGAATTTTAGCATTCTGTCAAAGAAAACATGTTAAATTTCATAAAATATATAATTTACCATCTGAAGAGATTTAATAAAAATATTAGTATACTAAGTGCCTACAAGCCAAATAAAGTAACAGGGTTGACAGTAACTTAAAACAACAAAACCATTGGATTCATGGGTAAAATAGTCCTTTAAATCAGCCATCAATCCACTTGTGACAGGGGGAATGGAAGCATTTTTTTATTTGCAACAGTTAGTGGCAATTTAATGCAATCTTCACAAAGAAATGTAATTGTTAAAAGATTTCTAGCATGTCTATGTTTGGGTAAAAGTGTTGACTTGCTCAGTTGTTCACCACAAAACAGCTTAAGGTGACAATCGAAGTAGTGCTGTTAACACCTGTTTTTCTGAGCAATCTTTCAAATTATTAAGACACGTAATCGCCTTAACCATCAGGTAGCTTGATTTCAATGTCTTTGTTTCACAGGGGACATCCCTAATCGTTGCTCTCTCAGTGGGAGGGGCTTATCATCTGGGGAGCCTCAACAACATCATGATGCTGACAAGCAAGAGAAGAGTCTCTCCAGATCAGAACACCTCAAGAAACACCAGCAGAGACGTATAGAGAAGAAACCTCAACACTGCTGCTCTGACTGTGGAAAGAGTTTTGCTAAACAGAAGGAATTGATCATTTACCAGCGGATTCACCATGGAAAGAACCCGTACCCCTGCTCTCAGTGTGGGAAGAGTTTTGCTGCATCTAAAACCTTAAAATCTCAAAGAATTCAAACAGGGGAGAGACCTTATCCCTGCTTTGATTGTGGGGAGACGTTCAGTCAATCAGGAACCCTGACTACACACCAACGCATACACACAGGAGAGAAGCCTTATAGCTGTGTTCAGTGTGGGAAGAGCTTTGCTCTATCCGGAAACCTGACTACACACCAACGCATACACACAGGAGAGAAGCCTTATAGCTGTGATCAGTGTGGGAAGAGCTTTACTCAATCAGGGGCCCTGACTAAACACCAACGCATACACACAGGAGAGAAGCCTTTTAGCTGTGATCAGTGTGGGAAGAGCTTTACTCAATCAGGGGCCCTGACTACACACCAACGCATACACACAGGAGAGAAGCCTTATAGCTGTGATCAGTGTGGGAAGAGCTTCAATCGATCAGGAGACCTGACTACACACCAACGCATACACACAGGAGAGAAGCCTTATAGCTGTGATCAGTGTGGGAAGAGCTTCAATCAATCAGGACACCTGACTATACACCAACGCATACACACAGGAGAGAAGCGATATAGTTGTGATCAGTGCGGGAAGAGCTTCAGGATGTCAGGAGACCTGACTAAACACCAACGTATACACACAGGAGAGAAGCCTTATAGCTGTGATCAGTGTGGGAAGAGCTTCAATCATTCAGGATCCCTGACTACACATCAACGCATACACACCGGAGAGAAGCCTTATAGCTGTGATCAGTGTGGGAAGAGCTTCAGGATGTCAGGAAACCTGACTACACATCAACGCATACACACAGGAGAGAAGCCTTATAGCTGTGATCAGTGTGGGAAGAGCTTCACGAAGTCAGGACACCTGACTACACACCAGCTCACACACACTGGAGAGAAACCTTACTCCTGTCTATGTGGAAAGAGCTTTGCTCATTCAAAGTCATTGAAAAAACACCTGAAAGAACTAGCATGTCGTTTTTTATCTCCCTCATCTCCTGCAACGGTTCCAGATCCCTAAATAAAGTTTCCATAGAAAACATCTTGTAAAGAATCATCCATCTCCCGTTCTCTAACAGTTTACTATGTCTGATTACCATGGTAACCCGTGTTGGATAATATGTATCTCTGGATCCATATGTATCAAGTGTGTTGGAGTAGGAGTCTGATCTAGGAGCAGTGTCCATTTATTCTCATGCATTTTGATCTAAATGGCTAAATGTCATCATGGAAAATGTCATAGTGAACTGTTTGTTTGTAGAGGGGGATGTTGAGGTGGGTGGGGATGTTCAGGGCTGTATCTTATTTAATTAACTCCTTTTATCCATTAAATAATGTTATAATGTTTCAACAATATTAGGTGTATTCATGTATTCAATCAATAAATTAAATCCAATGTCTGCTTATCACATTGTTTTTTAAGTCTATAATAATAATCTGTAAGGATCATAGGCTTCTTGTATAATTAGTTTGGTCCTAAAAGATGTTCACATATTTATTGTAAAACCCTTCACCAGGTTATAATGTAGCTGATGGGACGTACAGAAGACATAGGACTATAAGTCTGGTCACATTATGTTGTTGCATTTATTTTAAAGTATTTTAATAGGAATATCTTTACACCTTCCTTATTGTATATTAAGTGTGCTCTAAAATGACGTTAACACATTTTGGGGGGGGCAGGAAGTACTTATAGGTCGTGTCAACCACAGACCTCACACTCTTCTGTTTTCTCACAGCCAGTAAGGTCTCCTACCAAACTTCTCACTCTTCACTCTGGAAATACACTTGATAATATCTGTTACCTTACATTCTACCTTTTATTGGTGATTTGTTACGCAGAACGAATGCTTGCATGTAAATGTCATTGTAAAACATATCTGTGGAATGTGTTTTCCTGTTTTGTTTTACATTGCTAAAATATGTTTAAATATATAGTTGTATTGTGTAGAAGAGACCAGGATATGTTGTTGCTCTGTGTCCCAACACTCAATGTTATAGTCATGGTCCTGAGAATAAAACAGGTTTAAAACAATCAACAGAGAAACACTTGTCTTACAGTGCTACACATCTGTTATAATAAGTGCTTTATCCTGCTTAATTGAAGTATCAGGTGTAGTTTTTCACCAGTTATAAAGTGTGTTTGTTGTCTATCTTTATGTTTCTAAGACTACAGGGAAGGAGATGCAACAACGGGCTTGAGAACAGCAGGAATGGATACATAGGCTTGTGGTTTACACACATCTCTCAGCAACTGTGTAACAAACTGCTTCATATTAATGCTTATCCATGGTTGTTATTCACACTGAACTCAGCAACTACGGCAAGAAAGTGTTGACAAACTCTACTGTCAGTGTGAACTAATAGGTTTGTGCTTAATTTAATGTCCTTTTGTTGTGTGACTGTTTCAGGAATCATAGTGGTTGTTCTGATTCTCATAACACCAGGGCCCTGTACAAAAAGGGCAAGAGCGGACTCTACTTTCTGAGGAGGCTTAGCTCCTTCAATGAGTGCAATAAACTACTGCATACCTTCTACCAGTCTGTGGTGGCCAGTGCCATCGTTTTTGCAGTGGTGTGCTGGGGCACCGGTGATGCTTCTCGTGTAAATAAGCTGATCAGGAAGGCTAGCTCTGTTCTAGGGATTAGCCTTGACACTCTAGAGGAGGTGGCGGAGAGACGGATCCTGGCCAAACTGCTGGCCATCATGGACAACGTCACCCACCCTCTGCACGCTATGGTTATGACGCAGAGGAGCACTTTCAGTCACAGACTGATCCCACCACGGTGTGCCAGAGAGCGCTACAGGAGGTCCTTCCTGCCGGCGGCTATGAGACTATATAATGCCTCACCGGGGTGCCGTGCCGTCGGCAACATAGATCTGGAACTGTTGGGGTGCTAGGACCTAGTTTAACAATTATGCATCCATCCGTGAGTAACTCTGGTCCGTCAGCACTCATCCACTCAGGACCTATTTATTCATACAGGTCTGTATATACATACTCATGTACAGTTGTTATATTATATCACATGCAATATTGTAAGTAATTATTGGACGTAGGCATTAACTCAGGAATGCATATTAGTATCCTGCCAGTTGCACCTTTTCTCATTGCTTTTAGTATATCGAATGTGCAATAAGTGCAGTTGTCTGTAATTAAACCCTTCATACACACATTTAGCTATTAAAGTATCTCTTCCTGTCATTTACCTGTACAGTTTGTGTAAATATGCAAGTATTCACTTATCTGTAAATATAAACTGTATACCTAACTGTACAGCTAATTTAACCATGCAAAATTTTCACTTACCTGTTCATTTACCCAGTCTGTCTATTAAGTAAACTATTATTACCCTCGCTCATATCATACGCATTTTTAGCTACTGAAGTATTTCTCTGCCATCGACCTGTATAGTATAGTTAACCATCCAACATCCACCAATGTATAGTGTACATATTCAGCCAACCACTCATACTATGCAATGTCCTTTTATAGCTTTTTTTTGCACTCCAGATATCTTGTATTTCTATACTTTTTCATACTGCCGCTATATGTATCATGTACCGTGTATCTGTCTTTTGTGTACTTTCGTTGTGGCATTTTGCACCTGCCCTGTGTTTTTGTTGTAGCTGCTTGACAATGAAATTCCCCCCCCGGGGGATCAATAAAGTACCTATCTATCTATCTATCTATCTATAAAAGTCGAGAAAAGTAAAGAAAAATGTCACTAAGAATCCTGTTGTCTGCTATCGTCTACTTTTACCTGACAGCAACTTGGAACAGAGTTCTGAGTCCAGATGTTCTCAAAGCTATTTTTGCATCTCCTTCCCTGCAGCCTTAGAAACATAAAGATGGACAACAAACACACTTTATAAATGGTGAAAAACTACACCTGATACTTCCATTAAGCAGGAAAAAGCACTTATGACAGATGTGTAGCACTGTAAGACACGTGTTTCTCTGTGGATTGTTTTAAACCTGTTGTTGTCACGGTGAGTGTAGAGGGAATGAGGCGCAGAGCGAGAGGACGTTGCGAACATGTTTTATTAATATAATAATAAAACCAAACAAACCTAAGAAACACCGTGGCGTGAAACTTAAACAAACACAAACAATGATCCACTCACAGGTGGATGTGTGTGGGTCCTAAATACTATCCCCAATCAGAGACAACTCTAGACAGCTGTCTCTGATTGGGGATCATTCATTTCCCCAGTTAAGGTGTGAGGACTTGATTGTGTGCCTTTCACTCCCCCTGGTGGGAGTAAGAGGCCTTACAACAACCAAGCCCTCAGTTTTATTCTCAGGACCATGACAATAACATATACTGGTCTCTTCTACATAATACAGCTAAACATTTAAAAAATATATATTTTGAAAAATTAATATTCAATCAGCAAATGTAAAACAAAAGAAAACATGAAACCACATTCCAGATGTATGTTTTACAATGACATTTACATGCAAGCATTTGTTCTGCGTAACAAATCACCAATAAAAAGTAGAATGGTAAGGTATCAGATATCATCATTATCATTTATAATATCATATAAATATATGATATAATTTATCAAGTGTATTTCCAGAATGAAGAGAGAGAAGTAAAGACTTTACTGGCCGTGAGAAAACAGAAGAGTGTGAGGTCTGTAGTTGACATGACCTATAAGTAATGATGGGCAGAGCTGACTTCCTGCCCCCATGATGCCTCTTCCTACCAACCAACACATCATTCGCTTCACAATAAAAATATGTGAACATCTTTTTGCAGCACACTTAACATACAAGTTGAAATATATTAAAATCCTTAAAAAAAAAAAAAAAAAATGCAACAACATAATTTGACCACACTAATAGTCTTATGTCTTCTGTACTTCCGTATGTTTTACTATAAATATGTGAACATCTTTAGGTCCAAACAAATTATACAAGAGGATGATGATCCTTATAGATTATTATTATAGATTTAAAAGCATATAATTAATGTGATAAGCAGATGTTGAGCAGATAATGGCTTGAATTTCTTGATCAGTTGAATACATGAAAACACTTAGTATTGTCAAAACATTATACAATTATTTAATGGATAATGGCAGTTAATGAAGTAAGATACAGCTCTGATGTTTTTTCAGTGACTGTGAACGAGCAAAGTTCTTCCCACATAGACAGGAGTAAGGTTTCTCTCCTGTGTGTATGCGTTGATGTATAGTCAGGTATCCTGATTGATTGAAGCTCTTCCCACACTGATCACAGCTATAAGGCTTCTCTCCTGTATGTATTCGCTGGTGTGTAGTCAGGTGTCCTGAATGATTGAAGCTCTTCCCACACTGATCACAGCTATAAGGCTTCTCTCCTGTGTGTATGCGTTGGTGTATAGTCAGGGTTCCTGAAAAATTGAAGCTCTTCCCACACTGATCACAGCTATAAGGCTTCTCTCCTGTGTGTATGCGTTGGTGTGTAGTCAGGGATCCTGAATGATTGAAGCTCTTCCCACACTGATCACAGCTATAAGGCTTCTCTCCTCTGTGTATGCGTTGGTGTGTAGTCAGGTGTTCTGACTTCCTGTAGCTCTTCCCACACTGATCACAGCTATAAGGCTTCTCTCCTGTGTGTATGCGTCGGTGTGTAGTCAGGTGATCTGACTGCCTGAAGCTAATCCCACACTGATCACAGCTATAAGGCTTCTCTCCTGTGTGTATGCGTCGGTGTGTAGTCAGGAGCCCTGAATAATTGAAGCTCTTACCACACTGATCACAGCTATAAGGCTTCTCTCCTGTGTGTATGCGTCGGTGTGTAGTCAGGAGCCCTGAATAATTGAAGCTCTTCCCACACTGATCACAGCTATATGGCTTCTCTCCTGTGTGTATGCGCTGGTGTCTAGTCAGGTGTCCTGATTGATTGAAGCTCTTCCCACACTGATCACAGCTATAAGGCTTCTCTCCTGTGTGTATGCGTCGGTGTGTAGTCAGGAGCCCTGAATAATTGAAGCTCTTCCCACACTGATCACAGCTATAAGGCTTCTCTCCTGTGTGTATGCGCTGGTGACTAGTCAGGTGTCCTGATTGATTGAAGCTCTTCCCACACTGATCACAGCTATAAGGCTTCTCTCCTGTGTGTATGCGTCGGTGTGTAGTCAGGAGCCCTGAATAATTGAAGCTCTTCCCACACTGATCACAGCTATAAGGCTTCTCTCCTGTGTGTATGCGCTGGTGTGTAGTCAGGGCTCTTGATTGATTGAAGCATTTCCCACAATCATAGCAAGGGTAAGGTCTCTTTCCTGTATGAATTCTCTGATGAGATTTTAAGGTTTTAGATGCAGCAAAACTCTTCCCACAGTCAGAGCAGCAGTGGTGAGGTTTCTTCCTTACACGTCTCTGCTGGTGTTTCCTGAGGTGTTCTGATCTGGAGAGACTCTTCTCTTTCTTGTCACCATCATGTTGTTGAAGCTCCACAGATGATAAGCCCTTCCCACTGAGAGTGCAACGATTAGGGATGTCCCCTGTGAAACAAAGACTTTGAATAATTACGTTTTGCAGATATGGGTCCATAAACAGATGTCTTCACATGAAATTAATCCTTTTGCATTCCTTTAATATTTTTCTAGTAGAAATTCTGCACCATAAATAAAGTGCCCTTTAATACAGAACACAAGGAGAATTAGATTAATCTGATTTTTAATATAAATAAAGACTTGCTGAAGTGACAAAATTCAGCATTTTGACAAGTCCCTCCGTCAACCCTGTTTAACTTCTGGAAATATCTTAACCCACCTAATACAAACATTTCTCAAAGTTTTACCATCATTGAGTACGGTTACATGCACAGAATAATATGGTTATTGTGAATAGTCAATAAATATAGGAGTTTGATTTAAACGTTGACATGCGTTGAAAGAATAACAATTTCCCTAATAATCCTGTTTACATGGATACATCTGAAATCAGGCTACCTGATGGGACTTTGAGAAATGCAGAAAATTGCCAATAAAAATCAACTTTCTAGAACAGCTACAAGGTAATTTTTGATTCTGAGTTTGTACAAATAAAGTTTGTATGTGAATACTTGCATACTTTCAGTTTTTCCAAACTCACTGCACTCGCGCAAAACATGTCCTAATAAATCTAAAGATTTATGACCTCACACCAATTATTTCACCTTTATTTAACCAGGTAGGTCAGTTGAGAACAAGTTCTCATTTGCGACCTGGCCAAGACAAAGCAAAGCAGTGCGACAAAAACAACAGAGTTACACAGTAAACAAACATAGTCAAAAACACAATAGAAAATCTATATACAGAGTGCAAAATGTAGTGCAAAAATGCAGTAAGGTTAGGAGGTAGGACAATAAATAGACTATAGAGGTGAAATAAATTACAGAATTATCATCATTAACACAGGAATGAAGGATGTGCAAATTATGATGTGCAAATAGAGATACTGGAGTGCAAGATTAGTGAAAATAAACAAAAATAAATATGGGGATGAGGTAGTAGTGTGGGCTATTTACAGAAGGGCTATATACAGGTGCAGTGATGGATAAGCAGCTTTGACAGCTGATGCTTAAAGTTATTGAGGGAGATAGGAACCTCTAGCTTCAAGGATTTTTGCAATTCGTTCCAGTCATTGGCAGCAGCGAACTGGAAGGAATGGCGGCCAAAGGAGGTGTTGGCTTTGGGGGTGACCAGTGAGATATACCTGCTGGAGCGCATGCTACGGGTGGGTGTTGCTATAGTGACCAGTGAGCTGAGATAGGGCGGGGATTTACCTAGTAAAGACTTATAGATGACCTGGAGCCAGTGGGTTTGGCGACGAATATATAATGAAGGCCAGCCAACGAGAGCATACAGGTCGCAGTGGTGGGTACCCATGACCAACTCGGAAACCAGATTGCATAGCAGAGAAGGTACGGTGGGATTCGAAGTGGTCAGTTATCTGTTTGTTAACTTGGCTTTCGAAAACTTTAGAAAGGCAGGGCAGGATGGATATTGGTCTATAACAGTTTGGGTCTAGAGTGTCTCCTCCTTTGAAGAGGGGGATGACCGCGGCAGCTTTCCAATCTCTAGGGATCTCAGACGATACGAAAGAGAGGTTGAACAGGCTAGTGATAGGTGTTGCAACAATTTTGGCTGATAATTTCAGAAAGAGAGGGTCCAGATTATCTAGCCCAGCAGATTTGTAGGGGTCCAGACATAGCAGTTCTTTCAGAACATCAGCCGTCTGGATTTGGGTGAAGGAGAAGCGGGGGGGGGCTTGGGCAAGTAGCTGCCGGGGGTGCAGAGCTGTTGGCCGGGGTAGGGGTAGTCAGGTGGAAAGCATGGCCAGCCGTAGAAAAATGCTTATTGAAATTTTCAATAATCGTGGATTTATCGGTGGTAACAGTGTTTCCGAGCCTCAATGCAGTGGGCAACTGGGAGGAGGTGCTCTTATTCTCCATGGACTTTACAGTGTCCCAGAACTTTTTGGAGTTAGTACTACAGGAAGCAAATTTCTGTTTGAAAAAGCTAGCCTTTGCTTTTCTAACTGACTGTGTGTACTTGTTCCTGACTTCCCTGAATAGCTGCATATCGCAGGGGCTATTCGATGCTAATGCAGTGCGCCACAGGATGTTTTTGTGTTGGTCTAGTGCAGTCAAGTCTGGGGTGAACCAAGGGCTATATCTATTCTTAGTTCTACGTTTTTTGAAAGGGGCATGCTTATTTAGGATGGTGAGGAAAGCACTTTTAAAGAACAACCAGGCGTCCTCTACTGACGGGATGAGGTCAATATCCTTCCAGGATACCTGGGCCAGATCGAATAGAAAGGCCTGCTCGCAAAAGTGTTTTATGGAGCGTTTGACAGTGATAAGGGGTGGTCGTTTGACAGCTGACCCATTGCGAACACAGGCGATGAGGCAGTGATCGCTGAGATCCTGGTTGAAAACAGAGGAGGTGTATTTGGAGGGCAAGTTAGTCAGGATGATATCAATAATGGTACCCATGTTTACGGATTTTGGGTTGTACCTGGTGGGTTCCTTGATAATTTGTGTGAGATTGAGGGCATCTATCTTGGATTGAAGGACAGCCGGGGTGTTAAGCATATCCCAGTTTAAGTCACCTAACAGTACAAACTCTGAAGATAGATGGGGGGCAATCAATTCACATATGGAGTCCAGGGCACAGCTGGGGGCTGAGGGGGGGTCTGTAACAGGCGGCAACAGTGAGAGACTTATTTCTGGATAGGTGGATTTTTAAGAGTAGAAGCTCAAACTGTTTGGGCACAGACCTGGACAGTATGACAGAACTCTGCAGGTTATCTCTGCAGTAGATTGCAACTCCACCTCCTTTGGCAGTTCTATCTTGACGGGAAATGTTATAGTTGGGGATGGAAATTTCCGAATTTTTGGTGGCCTTCCTAAGCCAGGATTCAGACACAGCTAGGACATCCGGGTTGGCGGAGTGTGCTAAAGCAGTGAATAAATCCAACTTAGGGAGGAGGCTTCTAATGTTAACATGCATGAAACCAAGGCTTTTACGGTTACAGAAAAAAGAAAAGATAAGTAGAGTACGACGTTTACATGAATAATAACATACTCGGCCTACTGCTACTCTCCTACTACTTATACTTACTTAAACTGTTTAAAAGCAAAGTCAACTTAGTGTATGTAAACTTCTGACCCACTGGAATTGTGATATGGTGAATTATAATTGAAATAATCTGTCTGTAAACAATTGTTGGAAGAATTACTTGTGTCATGCACAAAGTAGATGTCCTAACCGACTTTCCAAAACTATAGTTTGTTAACATGAAATCTGTGGAGTGGTTGAAAAAGGAGTTTTAATGACTTCAACCTAAGTGTACGTAAACGTCCGACTTCAACTGTAACTTGAGACTGAACCAATAAAATGCCTGATGCACTTTGTGTAATATCCTTTGGTTATAAAACTGTGTCCTCACAACTATATTACACATTGTAAAGATAAATTGTTTTACCACAGTTGCACAAATTGACTATATTTGCGTAGTAGCACAGCTCAACTCCTGCGATTTCCATATGAATGTAACATGTGATTTGGTGTTCAGTTTTGACACTACTTAGTAGCCAACACAGTAGCTCTAACCAAAACACTATGAGCAGTCAGGTTACTGGCAACCAATAAACTTTCCCCATCAGCAGACTGGACTGTGATGTGGCCTAACAAACTAGAGGAAATGGGCTGTATATATCTCTAGTTTGTTACAGCATCATGTTGCTGCTAGACCACTAAGATCATCTCAAAGCTTCATTTTAAATGTTCCAAAATCTCGGTTAATAACCAAGGGAGATCGTGCCTTTGCGGTAGCAGCACCGCGTCTTTGGAATAGTCTCCCTTTACACATTAAATCCTGTGATTCCGTCGAGTGTTTTAAATCTAGGCTGAAGACCCACCTTTTCTCCGCTGCTTTTAACTGTTCTTAGCTACATGTGGTGTTTTGTTTTGTTTTATGGTGTATTTGTCTATATGTTTTGTACAGTTGGGTCTGTAAAGCACTTTGGTCAACTCGTGTTGTTTTTAAATGTGCTTTAGAAATAAAAATGATTGATTGATTGATATAGGCCCACCCTGGGAAACATACCTTTCATATAGACTCATCAAACACCATACCATCATCATATCTCTAATTAGTAGAATAGTATGATACAGCTCAACCCTTTTATCCAAACATAGACATGCTAGAAATGTTTTCACAACAACTTTTTTTGTGAAGATTGCATTCTATTTCCACTCCCTGTTGCACAATACTATCTAACATCCCCCCTACTACAAGCTGATTTAAATGACTATTTAACTAATGTAAACTAGTGGTTTTGTTGTTTCCAGTTTTCCCCTGTTACGGTCAACCCTGTTACTTTATTAAACACATTGACACTTACTATAGTATTTATTTTTCATTTAACCTCTAGAGATGGGAAAACATGTTTTAATTGTAACAGAAGCAGAATGTAGTCTAATCTACAAACCATGGTTCTTACTTAATGAAATCAAATCTCCATGTTCCTCTTCTCCTCTTTCAGTTCCACTCTGCCCAGGTGTTTTCCTGCAGTCGACCAGAACCAGCAGTAAAGTACGGAGAGGCGGTCGACCTGGAGACTCCTGGAGGGTGGAGGGGGATGGGCTAGCTTTGTCCTGTTGGCGGCAAGAAGTATTCAACATAGATTAACACTACACCAAATATCTTGTCAATTTAGTCTAAATCTCTGATCGAGTTGGGTGCATCCCTCGAATATCTCCTTATTCCGGAAATGTTCAAATCGTGCACTACAACCCACACATCTAGGAGCATTGGATTGTTGGAGGCATGAGCTAGTTTCCACCATATATCGTATACTAGTCATTTCCTTTCAAACAGCGAGGAAGAGGCAAAGCGAGAGGGATAACTGGCACCAAAAATGTGGCTTCTGCCTTATTTGATGTAATATACATTTCGTAACGATTAGGTTTTTATGAGTGTATTGGTAAAAGTAGGACACTTTATATGGGAGTAATGCCTGGTCGTCACTAGTTACCACAAACAAAGCCATAAACCAAGCCCATTTCTACAAGTGATCTTATTAAATGTGATTTTTAACCCTAACAACACTTCTAACTTTATGCCTAAATAAATAAAAATACGATACAGACCTTTGACTCTGTGGCTGTGGTAACTAGTGGAAACACGCATATATGGGCTCTCATTGGCTATAATGGAGAGATAATTAGGTCATAGACACAGATTCCTTAGATAGATAGATAGGTACTTTATTGTAGTATGTTACTTTGTTGAAGAAACAATATATACCAAAAAGTTTTACCGTCTTGTTTTTTTTTTGTCCAGACGTTTAAACCGAAAACAGGAATGTGGAGGATCAAAGACGATGAAAACTAGGTCTAGACATTTTATACAACACAGCAGGCTTATACTGTTAAAACCAGACTTACCCGATCCATTGTGGAAGATATTGTTTCTTTGTATGACATGAAATGTTGTAGGCTACAGTACAGTTAGACTACTTTGTTGTAGTGTTCGGATAATGACTAGGGAGTTGGCGACAGAAAATACGATTCTCAAGTCTGCAACTGATGCGTCGCTAGACCAGAGCAATCAAACATTTATTTAAATATCAAAACGGAATTAAGTTAGGACAAATAAACGTCTCATGAAGCATAATATTACTTCAGAAAGTTCCTGCATACCATTTTACGTGATCTATAAAAGTCGAGTAAACAACACCCCCTATCTATCTATCTATCCTGTTGTCTGATATCGTCTACTTTTACCTGGCAGTCCACTTGGAACACATGCTCAAAGATGGAGAATTTCAACAGGCCTGAGGGAGTGTCTGGGAATTACTGCTTCCGGTCTTTTGTTGAAGCTTTAATACTGGCTGCTGTACACAACCAGCACAACCTAATTAACAATAAATTGTCCGGTCAAAAATAAACGGAAGTCCAGTGGTGGAAAAAGTACCCAATTGTCATACTTGAGTAAAAGTAAAGATACCATAATAGAAAATGTATCAAGTAAAATTGAAAGTCACCCAGTAAAATACTACTTGAGTAAAAGTCTAAAAGTATTTGGTTTAAAATATACTTAAGTATCAAAAGTAAATGTAATTATTCATAAAAGTATAAATAATTCAAATGTCCTTATACTAAGCAAACCAGACTTTCATGTTTTTTATTATTTACAGACAGCCAGGGGCACACTCCAACACTGAGTCCACCAGATCAGAGGCAGTAGGGATGACCAGGGATGTTCTCTTAATAAGTGTGTGAATTGAACCATTTTCTGTCCTGCTAAGCATTCAAATTGTGACAAGTTCTGTTGGCTGTCAGGGAAAATGTATGGAGTAAAAGTTGTCAAATATATAAATAGTAAAGTAAAGTACAGATACCCCAAAAAACTAATTAAGTAGTCGCTGGTCACCATAGCAACACCTACCCGTAGCATGCGCTCCAGCAGGTATATTTCACTGGTCAACCCCAAAGCCAACACCTCCTTTGGCCACCATTCCTTCCAGTTCTCTGCTGCCAATGACTGGAACGAACTGCAAAAATCCTTGAAGCTAGAGGTTCCTATCTCCCTCACTAACTTTAAGCATCAGCTGTCAAAGCTGCTTATCGATCACTGCACCTGTATATAGCCCTTCTGTAAATAGCCCATCCTACTACCTCATCCTGTATATAGCCCTTCTGTAAATAGACCATCCTACTACCTCATCCTGTATATAGCCCTTCTGTAAATAGACCATCCTACTACCTCATCCTGTATATAGCCCTTCTGTAAATAGCCCATCCTACTACCTCATCCCCATATTTATTTTTTAACTTCCGCTCATTTTGCACTCCAGTATCTCTATTTGCACATCATCATTTGCACATTCCATCATTCCAGTGATAATGCTAATCTGTAATTTATTTCGCCACTATGGCCTATTTATTGTCTTCCTAACCTTACTGCATTTTGCACTACATTTGCACTCTGTATGTAGATTTGCTATTGTGTTATTGACTGTACGTTTGTTTATTTCCCAAGTGTAACTCTGTGTTGTTTTTTGTCACACTGCCTTGCTTTGTCTTGGCCAGGTCGCAGTTGCAAATGACAACTTGTTCTCAACTGACCTACCTGGTTAAATAAAGGTGAAATAAAAATAAAATGTTACTTTAAAGTATTTTTACTTAAGTTGTTTACACCACTGCGTAAGTCTTTCTTCTAAACTAAACTTTTAATAATACAAAAAGTTGTATTTTATTTAACCTTTATTTAACTAGGCAAGTCAGTTCAGAACAAATTCTTATTTACAATGCCGGCCTACCAAAAGGCAAAAGACCTCCTGCGGGGACGGGGGCTGGGATTAAAAATAAATAAATAAATAACTGTAAATAAAATATGAATATAGGACAAAACACACATCACGACAAGAGAGACAAAACAACACTACCTAAAGAGAGACCTAAGACAACAACATTGCAAGGCAGCAACACATGACAACACAGCATGGTAGCAACAATACATGGTAGCAGCACAAACATGGTCCAAACATTATTGGTCACAGACAACAGCACAAAGGGCAAGAATGTAGAGACAACAATACACAACTGTCAGTAAGAGTGTTCATGATTGAGTCTTTGAATGAAAAGATTGAGATAAAACTGTCCAGTTTGAGTGTTTGTTGCAGCTCGTTCCAGTCCCTAGCTTAACTGACTTGCCTAGTTAAATTAAGGTTAAATAAAACCATTGCTTATAATATAAGAAGGACTAGAATAGTTGAATAGAACAGTGTCTGTATTGTGCTGTGGTTGTACCAGGTTGTAACAGGCACTAAGAATTAGGGTCAATGTATGTTGAGATTTATGAGTGTGTGTCTGGTTGCCTTCGTGGGTGAATGTGTTTATCTTTGCACCATTACCATTACTAAGGGGTCGCCACTATGGTTTCACAGTTTCGTATCTTGAAGGTTTATTGCCAATGGGGGGAGTGTTTTATATTTTGAAGGTTTAACTGCTGACAGGAAGAGGAGGTAGACGAACCAGAGTTGAAAGGTTTTGAAATGATAGTGGAGGGCTGTTAAGAGGTGTTGATCATTTTACCCAAGGGGGAGGGGCTATATATGCTTTGTAACCACAAATGTGTATAAGAAAAGCAAAGGAGTCTGGGAAGATCAGAAGTCTCCGGGGGCTCCTCTGCTTTTGTTGCTCGTGTAATAAAAGTCTATGTTACTTTTACAAACTTTTTCTTTATTTTTGAGAGAAAGAGGGAAGATTTTCCACTATCTATCTATCTATCTATCTATCTATCTATCTATCTATCTATCTATCTATCTATCTATCTATCTATCTATCTATCTATCTATCTATCTATCTAACAGGACTGCCATGAAAGAGTTCCCGACCGACGTGGTGCATTAAGTTTGTTGGAACCTCTCCAGCTTGCTGATAATAAATAATTATTAATTTCAGTTTGACTGAGTCCCTAGTAGTAATATCCACGACACATGTATTCAATACAAAAATAATTCACGTGAAGTAATTGTGTCGCACTGCATGAGGCAAATGGTGTCACACCAGATAGTGACTACCTTTTTGACAAACAGATTCATATCTGTATTCCCAATCATGTGAAATCCATAGATTAGGGCTTAATTCATTTATAACAATTGACTGATTTCTTTATATGAACTGTAACTCAGTAAAGTCTTAGAAATTGTTGCATGTTTCGTTTCTATTGTTGTTCAGTGCAATAATAATAATAATTGAAGAAACCAATTGAATAAATTAATTGGCCTACTACTGTTTTAGGTGTTCTGGGTCAGAACTGTTTCAACTTCACTTACACCCTTCAGAGTATCTGCTATGAAGGGCTCAACAGTGGAACTGCCCTCCACAGATAAACATCCAAGTCTCAGAACCAAACTGTTATATCCAAGAGGAATGTAATGAGGCTCTGTCACAAGAATTTTGCTGTCTCAATGGTTGAACTCAACTATCACTCAAACTTTGAATAATTCCCAGAGGTTGTAAGGCTCTGGTTTAAACACGAATTAGACAAAGCCCCAGTCTGCAATAGATCAGTAGTTTTTTCAGAGAGCTCTGCCCGCTCAAGTTCAGGGCACATCTTTTATACACACACACGTTTCTGTCATATAACACCTCTCAATGGAGTTGTTGTACAATTTCATATCCATTTATGGTAATCACGTTTCACAATATCATTACATTCTGCAAGCATGCTTTCTGTAAGTCTAGCAATAGGTCATCTGTAGGCTAGACAGGTCATGTTTCCTGTCAGTCTAGCGATAGGCTAAATAGGTCCTAACCGTTCCCTTCACCCTTCCTGTTATTGGTTTCAGTTGTCATCATGAGTTGTTTGTCAAGAGTTCCTCTTCTCTCCTCAACTACACCCTGCTTTTATTGCAAACTATCAACACAATGTCCTAGTTTTAAACCTATATAATCACACACATTATTGGATTATTGTCTTATATCTCTATCTGAATTCACACAGTTATACAATTTCAGGGTGGAACACTTTAGTCATTATCTTTAACATACAAATTCCTCTATCAGGCGTCTAAAATCCTAAACTCTGTACCAGAGAATACAGGTGGTGCTGGAACTAAAGAGAAAGACTGCACCTTGAGAATCACAGACCTGAGAGAGAGATTCAGCTGAGTACAAATTCAGATTTAAAACACTGTCTCTCTGTCTTCATGTGGTTCAGTTGTAGGAATCATAGTGGTTGTTCTGGTTCTCATGCTCTCTCTCTCTGTCTTCATGTGGTTCAGTTGAGTGAGACGGATTGACCATTTTCCACATTCTGTTTTATAATCGATTAAAATATTTATATTGATTGATTGTTGATTTATTAATTGATTCACGTGTCCAATATACGTTTCCAATATACGTTCCACCCATAGGTATCAATCAACCCATTTCTCATACCTAAAATACCCCTTCCCCAATGTAATGCTAGGTGTAGGCATGCATGCTCTCCCTCTCGGACACCTCCCTAACAACTTTTTCCAAATTAAAGCGAAACCTGTATAGGGGATTAAAAGCCCGTCTGTAGACATTTGTAGCTGGATATCCACCTCTATAGACATAATCTAAGATGGTAAAATAATAGGGAGGTCTAATCTTTATCTATTATTATTTGGTTACTTATAACATCAGAAGAAAACAGTGTTTACTATAAAACCCTCATAACAACATCCTGAATACAACACCCAAAAACATGGCCCTTTCTGCTAACACCCTCTCCAGCAACTAGTTTAGTGTAAGCTCTAAAACCTGCTACAAAGATAAGGGCATTATCCTTAGGTAACTGTAACCTGACACCCCTAAGTTACAGACACATAAAGGCAAGTCAAATATTCAGGAGGTATCTAAAAACGTTTCAGTGCTATCACTAGTAGCAGTCATAAGTGTATTTATTTATTCAATAACAGTGTTACTATGCCACAATATTATCATAATAATAAACAGTTCAGTATCTATAATATGACTTCCAAACACACATAATTCACTCTCACAAATTGTCCCCCATTTGACACCCTCAGGACATAGGTAAGCTTTACATCATCTTCCCTAAGGCAGATCTGAACTGGATATACAGTGGGGAGAACAAGTATTTGATACACTGCCGATTTAGCAGGTTTTCCCACTTACAAAGCATGAAGAAGTCTGTAATTTTTATCATAGGTACTCTTCAACTGTGAGTGGCGGAATCTAAAACAAAAATCCAGAAAATCACATTGTATGATTTTTAAGTAATTAATTAGCATTTTATTGCATGACATAAGTATTTGATACATCAGAAAAGCAGAACTTAATATTTGGTACAGAAACCTTTGTTTGCAATTACAGAGATCATACGTTTCCTGTAGTTCTTGACCAGGTTTGCACACACTGCAGCAGGGATTTTGGCCTACTCCTCCATACAGACCCTCTCCAGATCCTTCAGGTTTCGGGGCTGTCGCTGGGCAATACGGACTTTCAGCTCCCTCCAAAGATTTTCTATTGGGTTCAGGTCTGGAGACTGGCTAGGCCACTCCAGGACCTTGAGATGCTTCTTACGGAGCCACTCCTTAGTTGCCCTGGCTGTGTATTTTGGGTCGTTGTCATGCTGGAAGACCCAGCCACGACCCATCTTCAATGCTCTTACTGAGGAAAGGAGGTTGTTGGCCAAGATCTCGCGATACATGGCCCCATCCATCCTCCCCTCAATACGGTGCAGTCGTAATGTCCCCTTTGCAGAAAAGCATCCTCAAAGAATGATGTTAGCACCTCCACGCTTCACGGTTGGGATGGTGTTCTTGGGGTTGTACTCATCCTTCTTCTTCCTCCAAACACGGCGAGTGGAGTTTAGGCCAAAAAGCTCTATTTTTGTCTCATCAGACCACATGACCTTCTCCCATTCCTCCTCTGGATCATCCAGATGGTCATTGGCAAACTTCAGACGGGCCTGGACATGCGCTGGCTTGAGCAGGGGGACCTTGCGTGCGCTGCAGGATTTTGATCCATGACGGCGTAGTGTGTTACTAATGGTTTTCTTTGAGACTGTGGTGCCAGCTCTCTTCAGGTCATTGACCAGGTCCTGCCGTGTAGTTCTGGGCTGATCCCTCACCTTCCTCATGATCATTGATGCCCCACGAGGTGAGATCTTGCATGGTGCCCCAGACCGAGGGAGATTGACCGTCATCTTGAACTTCTTCCATTTTCTAATAATTGCGCCAACAGTTGTTGCCTTCTCACCAAGCTGCTTGCCTATTGTCCTGTAGCCCATCCCAGCCTTGTGCAGGTCTACAATTTTATCCCTGATGTCCTTACACAGCTCTCTGGTCTTGGCCATTGTGGAGAGGTTGGAGTCTGTTTGATTGAGTGTGTGGACAGGTGTCTTTTATACAGGTAACGAGTTCAAACAGGTGCAGTTAATACAGGTAATGAGTGTAGAACAGGAGGGCTTCTTAAAGAAAAACTAAAAGGTCTGTGAGAGCCGGAATTCTTACTGGTTGGTAGGTGATCAAATACTTATGTCATGCAATAAAATGCAAATTAATTATTTAAAAATCATACAATGTGATTTTCTGGATTTTTGTTTTAGATTCCGTCTCTCACTGTTGAAGTGTACCTATGATAAAAATTACAGACCTCTACATGCTTTGTAAGTAGGAAAACCTGCAAAATCGGCAGTGTATCAAATACTTGTTCTCCCCACTGTAAGTTCAGAAGGTCAGTAGCACCAACACTTGAGTCCATCAATCGTTGTTTCATGTTTTTATTAAGCAATATCCAACCAAGAATTTAATCAAAGCCAGCTGAGATTTCACTTCTAGCTTTACATGTATTAGGGATTCCTCTGGGCTGACCTATAGACTCCGACTTGATATTGGAATCAGGTTGATATGCTCTTCTCACTCTGTGTCTTGCGAGCATTGTCGTGGAAAAACGCCTTCCCAATTCTTAAAAATAAAGCACTCCTGGAGCTTGTAGAATAAAGACAGACTTTATTACAAAACACAATAAAGTTGAGTTGGCCTGCAGGATACAACTGCCTGTCATTTCTTTGTTCTGATCTTTTATACCGGTTACAAATGATTATTCATAAGACATATCTGACCCCTCCTGCTCGACCTATTTCTGCCACCATTGTCTCATCTTTCTCCTCTTTCCTCCATCTTTGTAGATAAGGGTGGGCGAAACCCAAACATCGTCTAATTAAAAAGAACCACCTGTTGGCTCTTCATCATTTTGATGGCGGGAGTACATAACATGGTTCATCATTCAAACAGTATAATGTACATTTTCCATTGATGACATCACTTGTTCCCAATTAAATAGGACTTCTAAAGTTTGAGGATGCGTCTTTATCTAGGATTACGTAAAGTTAGGATATAAGTCATGTCAACCTAATTAAATTCAGTTCTGTGGGGCTACATCCTGTCAACCTAATTAAATACAGTTCTGTGGTACCTAACCATTTTACTAGGGGTGCATCTATCACTTTCACTGGAGGTCCATCTGACCCCTTTATCCTGCTAGCAGGGTCCATATCGAGTTCAGAGCTCTTTATCAGAGGTGTTTCCGAGAAAGGCCTCTTGCCAGGGAACATCTAAAGTTGGATAAGGAACACCTGCAGTTCAGAGCATCTGAAGTTCAGAGCTATGTTTTTATAATTGGAACTTAAACGCACAGTTTTGTTATGTTAATAACTATTATATGCTACTAATCAAGTGTTATAGTTTTTCTAGTAATTATAGTTACTGTTTTTGCTAATAATTAGTTTATTGCTAATTAGTATAAAAACTGCTAGTAATTTGTATAAAAACTGAGTCACTCCTCTCTCCCAAGCTAATCTCCGTTCTCTTCTGACTCCCCACAACTGTGCCCTTGGAAGGAGTACAGGATGGGCAGAAGATCTGTAGCCACCTCTCAGAGGCTCTTTGTATTAGATCGTGGGACCAGGAGAGAAGAAAGACAATGAGTCTGTCTTTTCCTCAAGTTTATCTCTATCCCATGTCCTTGCCTACATGCCCAGACCAGCTGCGGGGTGTAAACATGAAAGTGAAAAATCATCCTTTCTCAGGAGCACAGCATTGGCACGAATAAATGTCTCTACCATTGTTTAAACATATTATCTGTTAACTATTATAATAATTAGTATAAAACCTCTACTATTGTTTAAGCATATTATCTGTTAACTATTATAATAATTAGTATAAAATTAGTATAAAACCACTCCAACAGCATCTCCTGGTGCGTTTGTATAATTGACACCTGATGGAACTGTTCTAACTAAAGCACAAAGTCCAGTCCAATTAACCAGAAGGACATTTAACAGTTTGTTCTTCTTTGGTCGTACATTGTCCTGTCTGTTCTACATCTATTGTTCCAGTGGTGTTGACACTTGTCCTTACTTGTTCAATTCTTCTGCGCGTTCTGGGGGCGTCTGGCTTCTTCCCCAGATGGTGTTTCAGCAGCTTCATCTCCCTCATCTCCATGTTGTCATTCCCCTCGTGGTACTCTGGTGCAGTGGTTGAGATGGTCCAGGTTGAGCTCCCCTCTACTCAAACAGCTGTTGGCGCGGCCTGGGTGACAGTGTAGGGTCCCTCTCATCTTGGCTCCTTCCACTTCCCCCTGAAGACCCTCAGCTTTAACCAGTCTCCGATCTGGACAAAGTTTTCGTCTCTGTCCTCTCTGTCTGGTACCTTCTGGGCTTTCCTAGAATGAGAATACAAAGACCTAACAGTAGAAGTTAGTTTCTTCATATAATTTAACAGATCATCTTCCAGTCTAGTCAGGTCAGTGTTTGTCAGTCATGGGCCTATGATACGGAACATTCATGGGACGGCCCGTTAACATCTCATGAGGGCTATACCCAGTACCTCTATTGGGGCTGCTTCGCATTCTCATCAGCACCAGAGGTATACATTCTACCCAGGTTCAACCTGTTGAGTGGCAGGCCTTAGCCATGACTTTTTGGGTGATAGATAGACACATTTCTGATCTATCCCTAGTATAAGGGCAATTTGGGCTACGACATCTCCTGTGAAATGGGTGCCGTTTGTCTGCAGACAAGGTTTCTGGGATTCCGAAATCTAGGGAATATTTCCCTTACCAGAATTGTAGCTACTGCTTTGGCATCACAGTGTGTGAATCTGTCAATTATCACTAGACAATAGAGCTTTCTCTCCTTTCTCTCAGTCATATCAACGAAGTCCATTGCAATGTGTGTAAATGGACCACTAAGTGAGGGGAAATTACCTGGTTTAAGAGGCGTAAAACTATGTTGTTTCCTATGTTCTTTTACATTTTGAGGGTTCTACTTAATTTGGCCAGAACTAATCTCGTGAAAAACCTAAAACCTTATTTACCATATTCCCTTCTTGACGAATGACTCACAAACCATGAGCCATTTGGCAAGCCTACGGAATGAGCTGCGCTGGCAACACAAATTTACCTGAAAGGTGTTGTCTCCAGAGGCCATCAGGGCCCCGGGAGCAACCTCTGGCCTCCCAAAGGGAGTGAGACATATGATCAGTCCCCTGTTGTTGTTGCAACTCAACAACAGGCGAGGACACAGCAGAAACCAGATACACAGCATGGGTGTGAAACCTTTCAGCAGCAGCTTTATTACCTAAGCTAATGCTGTCTTGGTTGCCTGTGTGGGCACAAACCTTCAAATTGCCAACCTAGCTGGGAGCAACATAGCTTCCAGCAGTGCCTCAATCTGTAAATTGATTATTTTTCCTAATATTTCCATATGCATTCATAAAATGACTACCTTTCCAAACCCCTACCCATGGTAGGCAAACACCAATTGCGTATGCTGAATCGGAATATATGTTAACATGTAAACCACTACCTAATTTACATGCCTCAGTGAGGGCCATCCTAGTAAATTAGAACCTGTAATTAACCTGCCTAGACAAAACAAAAATACAAATAAAAGTTAATTATATTGTCCTATCAAGTGAGACTGTCAACTAAAACACAAATAAAAAATAAAACACTTTCTATCAATATTGTCCTATCAATTGAGACAACTCCATAACCAGCATGTTTTTAACCTGTGGCAGTGTCTATATATGCATAACCATCTACAAAGATTAACATCAGGGGGCTCAAGTGTTTTTTCAAAATGTTCTGGTCATGCTTTTGAGTCTTGTTAGACTTGACCATTAGAGTGATGATTGGGTCTTTTGGTAACACCAATGGTTATCACTGGGATGTACAGGCTGCAGACGGTTAACGTCTTCTTGCAATGCTGTTATTAGATTGCCCATCATTCAGGACAGCGATGCTGCAACACCTTCCCGTGACCTCTTCATGGTCTCATTATCAGCATTCCCTCCTTCATCTTCACCCTCACTTTCGTGTTCTCTTTTCGTCTCACGTTCCTTGTCTTTTCTAATTTTTTCCTTCTCTTTCTCTTCTCCATCATAGTTTATTCTTCATCAGGTCTCTTGCAGTTGGAACTTTAGGGTCAAGAGGTTGACTTTGCTCTTGCATCATTCATCATGTCCCCTAGTTTTTAAGACATCCGGCCTGGTGGTGGAGAATCGTTGTTATATTGGTCTGGCAGGGTGCCTTCCCCCAGGTTAATTCTTCAGTAAACATTTGGGGGTGATGAATAGACTCTCTGCAGCAGGGAGGGGGCCTCAATCCAAGGACTGTCTTTATTGTTAAACTAGGGTTGCCTGCTCCTCTCCCTTTTTTCCTTATCACTCTGTTAAAAGTTCACAATGGGCCTCCGGGTCAACCAGAGCTCCCTTCTGCCATATCTCAATTTTCCAAGTTCACCTAATATTATCTTTTTATTTTTAAGTTTTATAGATATATTTTAATAGTATTTTAAACCTTTCAATTTAGGTTATAATGGTTTTAAAATGTGTCAACTAATTTATGTTTTTCAAATATTGTGGTTTGTGCTGTTGCGGTATTATTATTAATATTATTTTTTGGTTAAAATTATTATTATATATATTATTATTAAATATATATTTTTTTATATATTAGCCATTTAATTACGGGTGATGACGTCACCAGCCCCCCACTAACTCCAAAGGAACAATTTAACCATATCTCGTTATAGAATAGCCTTACATAAATCATATTCCTGGAAAATGTAAGTAAAATGTTTTGTTTGTTAAAGTCAGTTAATAAAAAAAGTAAACTTTTTAATTAATGGCAACAGTGACTTTTCATTCCAGAACAAGTTGCTGTTACAGAGAATAGGGTGGCTTGCTATTTTCCCTTGTCACTCTTCGGGTCTATTGGAGCTCCCGTCTAAAGTCAAGAAAACATTAAGCAACATCCCTTTCACTCTAAGAATCCTGTTGTCTGCTATCGTCTACTTTTACCTGACAGCAACTTGGAACAGAGTTCTATTTGAGTCCAGATGTTCTCAAGGCTATTGTTGCATCTCCTTCCCTGCAGCCTTAGAAACATAAAGATAGACAACGAACACACTTTATAACTGGTAACTAAACTCCCTCCCTGCAGTCTTAGAAACATAAAGAAAGACAACAAACACACTTTATAACTGGTGAAAAACTACACCCGATACTTCAATTAAGCAGGAAAAAGCACTTATGACAGATGTGTAGCACTGTAAGAGACGTGTTTCTCTGTTGATTGTTTTAAACCTGTTTTATTCTCAGGACCATGACTATAACATTGAGTGTTGGGACACAGAGCAACAACATATCCTGATCTCTTGAACATAATATAATACATTTTTTTTTTTTTATATGGAATCAGCAATGTAAAACAAAACAAGAAACCACATTCCAGATGTATGTTTTACAATTACATTTACATGCAAGCATTCGTTCTGCGTAGAATGGTAAGGTATAAGATATTGTTAAGTGTATTTCCAGAGTGAAGAGAGAGAAGTTTGGTAGGAGACCTTACTGGCTGTGAGAAAACAGAAGAGTGTGAGGTCTGTGGTTGACACGACCTATAAGTACTGATGGGCAGAGCTGACTTCCTGCTCTCATGATGCCTCTTCCTAACAACTAACACATTTGTTTCACAATAAAAATATGTGAACAGATGTTTGGAGCACACTTAATATACAATAAGGAAAGTGTAAAGATATCCCTATAAAAATACTTTAAAATAAATGCAACAACATAATTTGACCACACTAATAGTCCTATGTCTTCTGTACATCTGTATGTCCCATCAGCTACATTATAACCTGGTGAAAGGTTTTACAATAAATATGTGAACATCTTTTAGGACCAAACTAATTATACAAGAGGCCTGTGATCCTTATAAAAATTGTTATAATATATAAGTAATGTATATATACCCCCCCCCCCCCCATGGTATGGTAATCAGACTTAGTAAACTGTTAGAGAATGGGATATGGATGACTCTTTACAATATGTTTTCTATTGCAGGAGGAGAGGAGGGAGATAAAAGACAACATGTTTGTTCTTTCTGGTGTCTTTTCAGTGACCCTGAATGACTGAAGCTCTTCCCACACTGATCACAGCCATAAGGCTTCTCTCCAGTGTGTATGCGTTGGTGTGTAGTCAGGGCTCCTAAACGATTGAAGCCCATCCCACACTGATCACAGCTATAAGGCTTCTCTCCTGTGTGTATGCGTTGGTGTATAGTCAGGTATCCTGAATAATTGAAGCTCTTCCCACACTGATCACAGCTATAAGGCTTCTCTCCTGTGTGTATGCGTTGGTGTGTAGTCAGGGATCCTGACTGATTGAAGCTCTTCCCACACTGATCACAGCTATAAGGCTTCTCTCCTCTGTGTATGCGTTGGTGTGTAGTCAGGTGTTCTGACTTCCTGTAGCTCTTCCCACACTGATCACAGACATAAGGCTTCTCTCCTGTGTGTATGCGTTGGTGTGTAGTCAGGTGTTCAAACTTCCTGAAACTAATCCCACACTGATCACAGCTATAAGGCTTCTCTCCTGTGTGTATGCGTCGGTGTGTAGTCAGGAGCCATGAATAATTGAAGCTCTTCCCACACTGATCACAGCTATAAGGCTTCTCTCCTGTGTGTATGCGTCGGTGTGAAGTCAGGTTCCCTGAACAATTGAAGCTCTTCCCACACTGATCACAGCTATAAGGCTTCTCTCCTGTGTGTATGCGTTGGTGTGTAGTCAGGTGTCCTAATTGATTGAAGCTCTTCCCACACTGATCACAGCTATAACGCTTCTCTCCTGTGTGTATGCGTTGGTGTGTAGTCAGGGCTCTTGATTGATAGAAGCATTTACCACAATCATAGCAAGGGAAACGTCTCTTTCCTGTATGAATTCTCTGATGAGACTTTAAGGTTTTAGATGCAGCAAAACTCTTCCCACAGTCAGAGCAGCAGTGGTGAGGTTTCTTCCTTACACGTCTCCGCTGGTGTTTCTTGAGGTGTTCTGATCTGGAGAGACTCTTCTCTTTCTTGTCAGCATCATGAGGTTGTTGAAGCTCCACAGATGATAAGCCCTTCCCACTGAGAGTGCAACGATTAGGGA
The DNA here is from genome assembly GCA_023634145.1 of Thymallus thymallus. Classification (NCBI taxonomy): domain Eukaryota; kingdom Metazoa; phylum Chordata; class Actinopteri; order Salmoniformes; family Salmonidae; genus Thymallus; species Thymallus thymallus. Next base: position 22,504,727 of record CM042394.1, on the reverse strand, counting down.
TGTCCACTGTGAAACAAAGACTTTGAATAATTACGTTTTGAAGATATGGGTCCATAAACAGATGTCTTCCCATGAAATTAATCCTTTTGCATTCTTTTAATATTTTTCCAGTAGAAATTCTGCACCATAAATAAAGTTCTCTTTAATACAGAACACAAGGAGAATTAGATTAATCTGATTTTTAATATAAATAAAGACTTGCTGAAGTGACAAAATTCAGCATTTTGACAAGTCCCTCCGTCAACCCTGTTTAACTTCTGGAAATATCTTAACCCACCTAATACAAACATTTCTCAAAGTTTTACGATCATTGAGTACGGTTACATGCACAGAATAATATGGTTATTGTGAATAGTCAATAAATATAGGAGTTTGATTTAAACGTTGACATGCTTTGAAAGAATACCAATTTCCCTAATTATCCTGTTTACATGGATACATCAGAAATCAGGCTACCTGATGGGACTTTGATAAATGCAGAAAATTGCCAATAAAAATCAACTTTCTACAACAGCTACAAGGTAATTTTCTTAAAGCATATTTGATTCTGAGTTTGTATGTGAATACTTTCAGTTTTTCCAAACTCACTGCACTCGAGCAAAACATGTCCTAATAAATCTAAAGATTGGTAAAAAAAAATAAACTAACCAGGTGTTTTTAAAGGAGTATGTTTTCTTCAGTTATGACCTCACACCAATTAAGATAAGTAGAGTACGATGTTTACATGAATAATAACATACTCGCCTACTGCTACTCTCCTACTACTTATACTTAATTAAACTGTTTAAAAGCTACGTCAACTTAGTGTATGTAAACTTCTGACCCATTGGAATTGTGATATAGTGAATTATAATTGAAATAATCTGTCTGTAAACAATTGTTGGAAGAATTACTTGTGTCATGCACAAAGTAGATGTCCTAACCGACTTTCCAAAACTATAGTTTGTTAACATGAAATCTGTGGAGTGGTTGAAAAATGAGTTTTAATGACTTCAACCTAAGTGTATGTAAACTTCCGACTTCAACTGTAACTAGAGACTGAACCAATAAAATGCCTGATGCACTTTGTGTAATATCCTTTGGTTATAAAACTGTGTCCTCACAACTATATTACACATTGTAAAGATACATTGTTTTACCACAGTTGCACAAATTGACTATATTTGCGTAGTAGCACAGCTCAACTCCTGCGATTTCCAAATGAATGTAACATGTGATTTGGTGTTCAGTTTTGACACTACTTAGTAGTCAACACAGTAGCTCTAACCAAAACACTATGAGCAGTCAGGTTATTAGCAACCAATAAACTTTCCCCATCAGCAGACTGGACTGTGATGTGGCCTAACAAACTAGAGGAAATGGGCTATAGGCCCACCCTGGGAAACATACCTTTCATATAGACTCATCAAACACCAGCATCATATCTCTAATTAGTAGAATAGTATGATACAGCTCAACCCTTTTATCCAAACATAGACATGCTAGAAATGTTTTCACAACAACTTTTTTTGTGAAGATTGCATTTCCACTCCCTGTTGCACAATACTATCTAACATCCCCCCTACTACAAGCTGATTTAAAGGACTATTTAACCAAAGTAAAGTAGTGGTTTTGTTGTATTCAGTTTTCCCCTGTTACGGTCAACCCTGTTACTTTATTAAACACATTGGCACTTACTATAGTATTTATTTTTCATTTAACCTCTAGAGATGGGAAAACATGTTTTAATTGTAACAGAAGCAGAATGTAGTCTAATCTACAAACCATGGTTCTTACTTAATGAAATCAAATCTCCATGTTCCTCTTCTCCTCTCTCAGTTCCACTCTGCCCCAGTGTTTTCCTGCAGTCGACCAGAACCAGCAGTAAAGTACGGAGAGGTGGTCGACCTGGGGACTCCAGGAGGGTGGAGGGGGAGGGGCTAGCTTTGTCCTGTTGGCCGCAAGAAGTATTCAACATAGATTAACACTACACCAAATATCTTATTCATCTAAATCTCTGATTGATTTGGCTGCATCCCTCGAATAGCTCCTTATTCCGGAAATGTTCAATGCTTCTCTACAACCCACAAATATAAGAGCATTGGATTGTTGGAGGCATGAGCTAATTTCCACCATATATCTTATACCAGTAATTTCCTTTCAAACAGCGAGGAAGAGGCAAAGCGAGAGGTATAACTGGGCCCAAAAATGCCTTATTTGATGTAATATACATTTCGTAACGATTAGGTTGTTAGGAGTGTATTGTTAAAAGTAGGACACTTTATATGGGAGTAATGCCTGGTCGTCACTAGTTACAACAATTAAAGACATAGACCAAGCCCATAAGTGATCTTATTAAAATGTGATTTTAACCCTAACCCTAACAACACTTCTAACTTTATGCCTAAATAAAAATACGATACAGACAAGTTTTACATCCCAAAACGTTTTACCGTCATGTTATTTTTGTCCAGACGTTTAAACCGAACACAGGAATGTGGAGGATCAAAGACGATGAAAACTAGGTCTAGACATTTTATACAACACAGCAGGCTTATACTGTTAAAACCAGACTTACCCGATCCATTGTGGAAGATATTGTTTCTTTGTATGACATGAAATGTTGTAGGCTACAGTACAGTTAGACTACTTTGTTGAAGTGTTCGGATAATGAATAGGGAGTTGGCGAGAGAAAATACGATTCTCAAGGCTGCAACTGATTCGTCGCTAGACCAGAGCAATCAAACATCTATTTAAATATCAAAACGGAATTAAGTTAGGACTAATAAACGTCTCATGTAGCATAATATTACTTCAGAAAGTTCCTGGATAACATTTTACGTGATCTATAAAAGTCGAGTAAACAAAACGTTCAACAATACCCCCTTTCACTAAGAATCCTGTTGTCTGATATCGTCAACTTCTACCTGGCAGCCACTTGGAACACATGCTCAAAGATGGAGAATCTCAACAGGCCTTTCTCTCCTGAGGGAGTTTCTGGGAATTACTGCTTCCGGTCTTTTGTTGAAGCTTTAATAGCAGCTGCTGTACACAACCAACACAACACAATTAATTAATTGTCCGGTCAAAAATAAACGGAAGTCCAGTGGTGGAAAAAGTACCCAATTGTCATACTTGAGTAAAAGTAAAGATACCATAATAGAAAATGTCTCAAGTAAAATTGAAAGTCACCCAGTAAAATGCTACTTGAGTAAAGCACTAAAAGTATTTGGTTTTAAACATACTTAAGTATCAAAAGTAAATGTAATTATTTATAAAATTATAAATAATTCAAATGTCCTTATACTAAGCAAACCATACTTTCTTTTTTTATTTTATTATTTACAGATAGCCAGGGGCACACTCCAACACTGAGTCCACCAGATCAGAGGCAGTAGGGATGACCAGGGATGTTCTCTTAATAAGTGTGTGAATTGAATTGAAGTTCTTTTGGCTGTCAGGGAAAATGCATGGAGTAAAAGTTGTCAAATATATAAATAGTAAAGTAAAGTACAGATACCCCAAAAAACTACTTAAGTAATACTTTAAAGTATTTTTACTTAAGTTGTTTACACCACTGCGTAAGTCTTTCTTCTAAACTAAACTTTTAATAATACAAAAAGTTGTATTTTATTTAACCTTAATTTAACTAGGCAAGTCAGTTCAGAACAAATTCTTATTTACAATGACGGCCTACCAAAAGGCAAAAGACCTCCTGCGGGGACAGGGGGCTGGGATTCAAAATAAATAAATAAATAACTGTAAATAAAATATAAATATAGGACAAAACACACATCACGACAAGAGAGACAAAACAACACTACCTAAAGAGAGACCTAAGACAACAACAAAGCAAAGCAGCAACACATGACAACACAGCATGGTAGCAACAATACATGGTGCAAACATTATTTGGCACAGACAACCGAACAAAGGGCAAGAACTAATGTTAATACCAAAAGTTTTAGGGTCCAATCACAGATCGGCTACAGTAGCCGGGCTATTAAAACTGCTTATCGGTTGTTGTGCAAACAGAGCGTCAAGAATTAAGCATAGCAATGAAGAGAAGCGGTTCTCAGTCTTGGTCCTCAAAGGGACTCAAAGGGACTCAAAGGGGCACATTTTTATTTTTGCCTTAGAACTACACAGCTGATTCAAATGATCAAGTCTTCAAGTGGCATCTATGTATTCATTTGTGATGCTATTTATGTATTGATTTGTGATGCTATCTTTCATATGATGTGTAGGCCGCCATGATGTGTAGGCCGTCATTGTAAATAAGAATTTGTTCTTAACTGACTTGCCTAGTTAAATAAACGTTAAAAAAAACCATTGCCTCAGGTACTATAGCACAGAAAAACATGCTTTTCTGTTCTTTTGAAAGAAAATTGTCCTAGCGGGGGATTAAAACTGCAAATGTAACAGCTTTGATTCCGTCCCTCTCCTCGCCCCTACCTGGGCTTGAACCAGGGACCCTCTGCACACATCGTCAACAGTCACCCTTGAAGCATCGTTGCCCATCACTCCACAAAAGCCATGGCCCTATCTATCTATCTATCTATCTATCTATCTATCTATCTATCTATTGTTGAATATTTTAAGCTTTTGTTCAATATGATCCAAAGAACAGAATTGGAAGATTAGAAACCACAGTAGGTTACTCAGTAAGCATATAGAACGGCATAGGATAACAACAGGATGGAGATAGAGCAGTCAGTGGAGCCCAATAGTTAGAGCAGTCAGTGGAGCCCAATAGTTAGAGCAGTCAGTGGAGCCCAATAGTTAGAGCAGTCAGTGGAGCCCAATAGTTAGAGCAGTCAGTGGAGCCCAATAGTTAGAGCAGTCAGTGGAGCCTAATAGTTAGAGCAGTCAGTGGAGCCCAATAGTTAGAGCAGTCAGTGGAGCCCAATAGTTAGAGCAGTCAGTGGAGCCCAATAGTTAGAGCAGTCAGTGGAGTCCAATAGTTAGAGCAGTCAGTGGAGCCCAATAGTTAGAGCAGTCAGTGGAGCCTAATAGTTAGAGCAGTCAGTGGAGCCTAATAGTTAGAGCAGTCAGTGGAGCCCAATAGTTAGAGCAGTCAGTGGAGCCCAATAGTTAGAGCAGTCAGTGGAGCCCAATAGTATTAGGGATTTTCTAGTTCTTTCTAACTCCCTGGTATAATCGTCTTTATCTGTTTCAACCAGAGACAAGGGTCTCATTGTGTCCCCAGCAGATGACGGCAGGGTGGGGGCCGCTGTCTACCAGCCAGCAGCCTGACCCATGACCAGAGAGAATCAAACAGAGTCAGGAGACTCTCCCATTCCTCTTACTTACATCTAGACATGTGTTAAAGAACATGTGGTTATGATAAAGCCATCTGCTATATGATGGGGTAGGGTGGGCCGGTTCTGCTCCTACTGCTGCAGGGTGACAGAAATGCAATTATGGTGGGAAATGACACAGAGCATGACGCAGAGCCAGGAGGTGGCTCTATTAGATTTTGGGAAAAGAGATTGATTGTGTGTCACGATGTGGGTGTGGGAATGACCAAGGCGCAGCGCAGGGATAGTAGTTCGTCATTCTTATTTTATTTACTATGTAATAATAAAATGTACAAATGAACAAACTATGTAATACTAACAAACACGAAAGACCAAACGTCACGTTACCCAAAAACAGACACGACATAACGGCCGTAACAACTAGCACACTTACTTCACCGTGACTTGCGACATAACGACAACGACCCACACAAGAGTGAAAGACAGACAAACATATACAGTGGGGAGAAGAAGTATTTGATGCACTGCTGATTTTGCAGGTTTTCCTACTTACAAAGCATGTAGAGGTCTGTAATTTTTATCATAGGTACACTTCAACTGTGAGAGACGGAATCTAAAACAAAAATCCAGAAAATCACATTGTATGATTTTTCAATAATTAATTTGCATTTTATTGCATGACATAAGTATTTGATCACCTACCAACCAGTAAGAATTCCGGCTCTCACAGACCTGTTAGTTTTTCTTTAAGAAGCCCTCCTGTTCTCCACTCATTACCTGTATTAACTGCACCTGTTTGAACTCGTTACCTGTATAAAAGACACCTGTCCACACACTCAATCAAACAGACTCCAACCTCTCCACAATGGCCAAGACCAGAGAGCTGTGTAAGGACATCAGGGATAAAATTGTAGACTTGCACAAGGCTGGGATGGGCTACAGGACAATAGGCAAGCAGCTTGGTGAGAAGGCAACAACTGTTGGCGCAATTATTAGAAAATGGAAGAAGTTCAAGATGATGGTCAATCTCCCTCGGTCTGGGGCACCATGCAAGATCTCACCTCGTGGGGCATCAATGATCATGAGGAAGTTGAGGGATCAGCCCAGAACTACACGGCAGGACCTGGTCAATGACCTGAAGAGAGCCGGGACCACAGTCTCAAAGAAAACCATTAGTAACACACTACGCCGTCATGGATTAAAATCCTGCAGTGCACGCAAGGTCCCCCTGCTCAAGCCAGAGCATGTCCAGGCCCGTCTGAAGTTTGCCAATGACCATCTGGATGATCCAGAGGTGGAATGGGAGAAGGTCATGTGGTCTGATGAGACCGAAATAGAGCTTTTTGGTCTAAACTCCACTCGCCGTGTTAGGAGGAAGAAGAAGGATGAGTACAACCCCAAGAACACCATCCCAACCGTGAAGCATGGAGGTGGAAACATCATTCTTTGGGGATGCTTTTCTGCAAAGGGGACAGGACGACTGCACCGTATTGAGGGGAGGATGGATGGGGCCATGTATCGCGAGATCTTGGCCAACAACCTCCTTCCCTCAGTAAGAGCATTGAAGATGGGTCGTGGTTGGGTCTTCCAGCATGACAACGACCCGAAACACACAGCCAGGGAAACTAAGGAGTGGCTCCGTAAGAAGCATCTCAAGGTCCTGGAGTGGCCTAGCCAGTCTCCAGACCTGAACCCAATAGAAAATCTTTGGAGGGAGCTGAAAGTCCGTATTGCCCAGCGACAGCCCCGAAACCTGAAGGATCTGGATGGAGGAGTGGGCCAAAATCCCTGCTGCAGTGTGTGCAAACCTGGTCAAGAACTACATCCAAGAACAGTTGCAAACAAAGGTTTCTGTACCAAATATTAAGTTCTGCTTTTCTGATGTATCAAATACTTATGTCATGCAATAAAATGCAAATTAATTACTTAAAAATCATACAATGTGATTTTCTGGATTTTTGTTTTAGATTCCGTCACTCACAGTTGAAGAGTACCTATGATAAAAATTACAGACTTCTACATGCTTTGTAAGTGGGAAAACCTGCAAAATCGGCAGTGTATCAAATACTTGTTCTCCCCACTGTATATGATCCCTAATTAGAGACAATGCTGTGCAGCTGCCTCTAATTAGGGATCCAACCCAAACCCACACAGAATTAGAAAAGAAAGACACTGTCAGACTCTGACCATAGCTACATAGAGAAGCAAATAGGCTTCTCTATGGCCAGAGCCTGACATTGTGCCACTATTGTCTCCAAACAAGGAAGAAACAAGGGAGAGCCTCAGGGTTTGGAGACCATGGTGGAGGAAAAATAGAACTAGTGTAATCCAGCAGGAGGGGCTAAATGTGTCTTATGAATAATCATTTGATAACTGTATAAAAACCAGAACTGAGATATGTAAGGCAGTTGCTCTGCAGACCAACTCGGCTTTTGTTGCTCCTGTAATAAAGGTCTATCTTGATTCTACAAACTCCAGAAGTGCTTTATTTTAAATATTAGGGAAGAGTTTTTTTCACCACAATAGTTAGAGCAGTCAGTGAAGCCCAATAGTTAGAGCAGTCAGTGAAGCCCAATAGTTAGAGCAGTCAGTGAAGCCCAATAGTTAGAGCAGTCAGTTAAGCCCAATAGTTAGAGCAGTCAGTGGAGCCCAATAGTTAGAGCAGTCAGTGGAGCCCAATAGTTAGAGCAGTCAGTGAAGCCCAATAGTTAGAGCAGTCAGTGAAGCCCAATAGTTAGAGCAGTCAGTTAAGACCAATAGTTAGAGCAGTCAGTGAAGCCCAATAGTTAGAGCAGTCAGTGAAGCCCAATAGTTAGAGCAGTCAGTTAAGCCCAATAGTTAGAGCAGTCAGTGGAGCCCAATAGTTAGAGCAGTCAGTTAAGACCAATAGTTAGAGCAGTCAGTGAAGCCCAATAGTTAGAGCAGTCAGTGAAGCCCAATAGTTAGAGCAGTCAGTGAAGCCCAATAGTTAGAGCAGTCAGTGAAGCCCAATAGTTAGAGCAGTCAGTTAAGCCCAATAGTTAGAGCAGTCAGTGGAGCCCAATAGTTAGAGCAGTCAGTGAAGCCCAATAGTTAGAGCAGTCAGTGGAGCCCAATAGTTAGAGCAGTCAGTGGAGAACAAGAGAAGATAATCATATGGTTTTATGGGATACACTTAGACACACATTGCCTATAATATAAGAAGGACTAGAATAGTTGAATAGAACAGTGTCTGTATTGTGCTGTGGTTGTACCAGGTTGTAACAGGCACTAAGAATTAGGGTCCATGTATGTTGAGATTTATGAGTGTGTGTCTGGTTGCCTTCGTGGGTGAATGTGTTTATCTTTGCACCATTACCATTACTATTACCATTACCATTACCAATAGTTAGAGCAGTCAGTGAAGCCCAATAGTTAGAGCAGTCAGTGAAGCCCAATAGTTAGAGCAGTCAGTTAAGCCCAATAGTTAGAGCAGTCAGTGGAGCCCAATAGTTAGAGCAGTCAGTTAAGACCAATAGTTAGAGCAGTCAGTGAAGCCCAATAGTTAGAGCAGTCAGTGAAGCCCAATAGTTAGAGCAGTCAGTGAAGCCCAATAGTTAGAGCAGTCAGTGAAGCCCAATAGTTAGAGCAGTCAGTTAAGCCCAATAGTTAGAGCAGTCAGTGGAGCCCAATAGTTAGAGCAGTCAGTGAAGCCCAATAGTTAGAGCAGTCAGTGGAGCCCAATAGTTAGAGCAGTCAGTGGAGAACAAGAGAAGATAATCATATGGTTTTATGGGATACACTTAGACACACATTGCCTATAATATAAGAAGGACTAGAATAGTTGAATAGAACAGTGTCTGTATTGTGCTGTGGTTGTACCAGGTTGTAACAGGCACTAAGAATTAGGGTCCATGTATGTTGAGATTTATGAGTGTGTGTCTGGTTGCCTTCGTGGGTGAATGTGTTTATCTTTGCACCATTACCATTACTAAGGGGTCGCCACTATGGTTTCACAGTTTCGTATCTTGAAGGTTTATTGCCAATGGGGGGAGTGTTTTATATTTTGAAGGTTTAACTGCTGACAGGAAGAGGAGGTAGACGAACCAGTGTTGAAAGGTTTTGAAATGATAGTGGAGGGCTGTTAAGAGGTGTTGATCATTTTACCCAAGGGGGTTAGGTTAAGATTAGGGCTTAATTCATTTATAACAATTGACTGATTTCTTTATATGAACTGTAACTCAGTAAAGTCTTTGTTGCATGTTTCGTTTCTATTGTTGTTCAGTGCAATAATAATAATAATTGAAGAAACTAATTGAATAAATGGGACAACTACAGTTTTAGGTGTTCTGGGTCAGAACTGTTTCAACATGACTTACACCCATCAGAGTGTCTGCTATGAAGGGCTCAACAGTGGAACTGCCCTCCACAGATAAACATCCAAGTTATCATGTAGTATCAGAACCAAACTGGTAAATCCAAGAGGAATGTAATGAGGCTCCTAAAATCCTGAACTCTGTACCAGAGAATACAGGTGGTGCTGAGTACCTTGGAACTAAAGAGAAAGACTTAAACCTGAGAATCACAGACCTGAGAGAGAGAGATCAGCTGAGTACAAATTCAGATTTAAAACACTGTCTCTCTGTCTTCATGTGGTTCAGTTGTAGGAATCATAGCGGTTGTTCTGGTTCTCATACTCTGTCTCTCTGGCTTCATGTGGTTCAGTTGTAGGAATCATAGTGGTTGTTCTGATTCTCATACTCTGTCTCTCTGGCTTCATGTGGTTCAGTTGTAGGAATCATAGTGGTTGTTCTGGTTCTCATCCTCTGTCTCTCTGTCTTCATGTGGTTCTCTCCCCATCAGAGAGACTCTAATCCAGTGTATGACAATGTCTCAGGCATGGCCATGGCACCTACTGCAGCACAGAGACCAATCACAGATAAGCAGGAGGACATTACCTACGCCAGCATCCAACACAGAAACCAGGAAGTGCCACTGTACTCCACCGTCCCACCATCTCACCCCCAGAAACATTTTCATTATTCATACTTTTACTTTTAATACTTAAGTATATTTGAGAAATTACATGTACTTTTGATACTTAAGTATATTTAGACTTTTACTCAGGTAGCATTTTACTGGGTGACTGACTTTTACTTGAGTCATTTTCTATTATGGTATCTTTACTTATGATAATATGATAATCAGGTCCTTTTTCCACTACTGGACTTGACCGGAGAATTACTATTATGCCACACTGGTATGAAGTGTGTTTAGAACGTTCGGTCATGGAATGAGCATAAAGGCTATTACTTGTTGATTACAGTTGTGGTCAAAAGTTGAGAATGACACAAGAATTGGTCTCCACAAAGTTTGCTGCCTCAGTGTTGATGATGGAAAATTGCATATACTCCAGAATGTCATGAAGAGTGATCAGATGAATTGCAATTAATTGCAAAGTCCCTCTTTGCCATGAAAATGAACTTAATCCCCCAAAAACATTTCCACTGCATTTCAGCCCTGCCACAAAAGGACCAGCTGCCATTATGTCAGTGATTGTCTCGTTAACACAGGTGAGAGTGTTGACGAGGACAAGGCTGGAGATCACTCTGTCATGCTGATTGAGTCAGAATAACAGACTGGAAGCTTTAAAAGGAGGGTGGTGCTTGAAATCATTGTTCTTCCTCTGTCAACCATGGTTACCTGCAAGGAAACATGTGCCGTCATCATTGCTTTGCACAAAAAGGGCTTCACAGGCAAGGATATTGCTGCTAGTAAGATTGCACCTAAATCAACTATTTATCGGATCATCAAGAATTTCAAGGAGAGAGGTTCAATTGTTGTGAAGAAGGCGTCAGGGCGCCCAAGAAAGTCCAGCAAGCGCCAGGACCGTCTCCTAAAGTTGATTCAGCTGCGGGATTGGGGCACCACCAGTGCAGAGCTTGCTCAGGAATGGCAGCAGGCAGGTGTGAGTGCATCTGCACGCACAGTGAGGCGAAGACTTTTGGAGGTTGGCCTGGTGTCAAGAAGGGCAGCAAAGAAGCCACTCTCCAGGAAAAAAATCAGGGACAGACTGATATTCTGCTAAAGGTACAGGGATTGGACTGCTGAGGACTGGGGTAGAGTCATTTTCTCTGATGAATACCCTTTCCGATTGTTTGGGCCATCTGGAAAACACCTTGTCCGGCAAAGACAAGGTGAGCGCTACCATCAGTCCTGTGCCATGCCAACAGTAAAGCATCCACAGACCATTCATGTGTGGGGTTGCTTCACAGCCAAGGGAGTGTGCTCACTCACAATTTTGCCTAAGAACACAGCCATGAATAAAGAATGGTACCAACACATCCTCCGAGAGCAACTTCTCCCAACCATCCAAGAACAGTTTGGTGACGACCAATGCCTTTTCCAGCATGATGGAGCACCTTGCCATAAGTGGCTTGGGGAACAAAACATCGACATTTTGGGTCCATGGCCAGGAAACTCCCCAGACCTTAATACCATTTAGAACTTGTGGTCTTCTCCTCAAGAGGCGGGTGGACAAACAAAAACCCACAACTTCTGACAAACTCCAAGCATTGATTATGCAAGAATGGCCTGCCATCAGTCAGCATTTGGCCCAGAAGTTAATTGACAGCATGCCAGGGCGGATTGCAGAGGTCTTGAAAAAGAAGGGTCAACACTGCAAATATTGACTCTTTGCATAAACTGAATGTCATTGTCAATGAAAGCCTTTGACACTTATGGAATACTTGTAATTATACTTCAGTGTACCATAGCAACTAATGACATAAAAATCAAAGAACACTGAAGCAGCAAACTTTGTGGAGACCAATACTTCTCAAAACTTTTTGCCACGACTGTACAGCAGCTGCCATTATAGCAGCAGCGAAAGACCGGAAGCAGTAATTCCCAGACACTCCCTCAGGAGAGAAAAGCCTGTTGAGATTCTCCATCTTTGAGCATGTGTTCCAAGTAGCTGCCAGGTAAAAGTAGACGATATCAGACAACAGGATTCTTAGTGAAAGGGGTTGTTGTTGAACGTTTTCTTGACTTTATTCGACTTCTATAGATCACGTAAAATGTAATCCAGTAACTTTCTTAAGTATTGTTAGGCTACATGATACTTTTATTTATCCTAACTTAATTCAGTTTTGATATTTTAATAGATGTTCGATTGCTCTGGTCTAGGAGCGCAACAGTTGCAGACTTGAGAATCGTATTTTCTCTCGCCAACTCCCTAGTCATTATCCGAACACTACAACAAAGTAGTCTAACTGTACTGTAGCCTACAACATTTCATGTCATACAAAGAAACAATATCTTCCACAATGGATCGGGTAAGTCTGGTTTTAACAGTATAAGCCTGCTGTGTTGTATAAAATGTCTAGGCCTAGTTTTCATCGTCTTTGATCCTCCACATTCCTGTGTTCGGGTTAAACGTCTGGACAAAAAAACATGACGGTAAAACTTGTTAGGATCTATTTTCTTCAACAAAGTAGCCTACTACTATATAATGTATAGGAATCTGTAACTATGACCTAATTATCTCCCCTTCCTCCCAAAGTGTTCACATTCCTTCACTGATTTCAAACACATTAGCCATTATTTTACCAGATACTCAAGTGGCCGTTCTAACAAAGAAAATAAATGTCTTCAAAAATGGAAGGCTGTTGTTAAGGTTGCGTCAATTCAAATCTGGTATTGAAACAAAAGGATTACTACACAGTTTAAATCATCCATGTATTTTATTCTAGCAAACCCTTAAATGGTAAGTATGAAGTTCGTATATACAGGCTCACTGTGACACCACGAGAGAGAGAGAGAGAGAGAGACCATTATAGTAATGAGAGGGCAGATATATGCGTTTCCAGCCACAGATTCAAATGTTTATATTGTTTTTTTATTTATTTAGGATTAGGCATAAAGTAATTGTATAAATGGGTGTGGTTTATGGCTTTGATTGCGGTAACTTGTGACGAAATGTATATTCGATCAAATAAGTCAGAAGCCACCATTTTTGGTGCCAGTTATCCTTATCGCTTTGCCTCTTCCTCGCTGTTGGAAAGGAAATGACTGGTATAAGATATATGGTGGAAACTATCTCAGGCCTCCACCAATCCAATGCTCTTAGATTTGTGGTTTGTGGTGAACAATTGAACATTTCAGGAATGAGGAGATATTCGTGGGATGCACCCAAATCAATCAGAGATTTAGACTAAGTTAATCAATTATCAATTTGTGTGTTAATCTATGTTGAATACTTCTTGCCGCCAACAGGACAAAGCTAGCCCGTCCCCCTCCACCCTCCTGGAGTCCCCAGGTCGACCACCTCTCCGTACTTTACTGCTGGTTCTGGTCGACTGCAGGAAAACACCGGGGCAGAGTGGAACTGAGAGAGGAGAAGGAGAAGAGGAACATGGAGATTTGATTTCATTAAGTAAGATCCATGGTGTGTAGATTAGACTAGAGTCTGCTTCTGTTACAGTTCATTCATTAATTATATATTGTTGGAAATATCTGGTTGTTCCACCCACTTTTAAGAAGTGTAACTTGGTAAAAAAAAACAATGTTTGATTTCACCTAATTTTAACATTCTGTCGTAAAGACCACATGTTCAACTTAATAAAAAACATGTTTTCCATCTGAAGAGGTTAAATGAAAAATAAATACTATAGTAAGTGTCAATGTGTTTAATAAAGTAACAGGGTTGACCGTAACAGGGGAAAACTGAATACAACAAAACCACTACTTTACATTAGTTAAATAGTCCTTTAAATCAGCCATGAATCCACTTGTGACGGGGGGAATGGAAGATAGTATTGTGCAACAGGGAGTGGCAATAGAATGCAGTCTTCACCCAAAAAGTTAGTTAAAACATTTCTAGCATGTCTATGTTTGGATAAAAGGGTTGAGATGCTCAGTTTTCCAACACAAAACAACAGAGAATTTACAAAAATATTAGAACCAGCTCTCCTGCTTTTACTCTATGATTTGACTATTAGATGTTCAATGTTTATTTTACAAAGAAAATGTAAGGAATTCTCCATGTGTTCTGTATTAAAGGGCACTTTATAAAATATAACAGAGATTTAATATTGAATATTGGTGCACAATTTCTGCTCGAAAAAATATCAATGGGATGCAGAAGGCATTAATTTAATGGGAAGAAATCGGTTTATTGGCCCCTATTTGCAAAACCTAACTATTCAATGTCTTTGTTTCACAGGGGACATCCCTGATAGGTCCTCTCTCAGTAGGAGGGGCTTATCATTTGGGGAGCCTCAACAACATCATGATGCTGACAAGAAAGAGAAGAGTCTCTCCGGATCAGAACACCTCAAGAAACACCACTGCTGCTCTGACTGTGGAAAGAGTTTTGCTAAACAGAAGGAATTGACAATTCTTCAGCGGATTCACACCGGAGAGAAACCATACCACTGCTCTCAGTGTGGGAAGAGTTTTCCTGCATCTCATCAGATAATTCATACAGGGGAGAGACCTTACCCATGCTATGATTGTGGGAAAAGCTTCACTCAATCAGGAGCCCTGACTACACACCAACGCATACACACAGGAGAGAAGCCTTATAGCTGTGATCAGTGTGGGAAGAGCTTCAATCATTCAGGATCCCTGACTACACACCAACGCATACACACAGGAGAGAAGCCTTACAGCTGTGATCAGTGTGGGAAGAGCTTCAATCAATTAGGATCCCTGATTACACACCAACGCATACACACAGGAGAGAAGCCTTATAGCTGTGATCAGTGTGGGAAAAGGTTCAGTAATTCAGGACCCCTGACTAAACATAAACGCATACACACAGGAGAAAAGCCTTATAGCTGTGATCAGTGTGGGAAGTGCTTCAATCAATCAGGGGCTCTGACTTCACACCAACGCATACACACAGGAGAGAAACCTTATAGCTGTGATCAGTGTGGGAAGAACTTCAGTCATTCAGGAGCCCTGACTAAACACCAACGCATACACACAGGAGAGAAGCCTTATAGCTGTGATCAGTGTGGGAAGTGCTTCAATCAATTAGGGAACCTGAATGCACACCAACGCATACACACAGGAGTGAAGCCTTATAGCTGTGATCAGTGTGGGAAGAGCTTCAATCAATCAGGAGACCTGACTACACACCAGCGCATACACACAGGAGAGAAGCATTATAGCTGTGATCAGTGTGGGAAGAGCTTCAATCATTCAGGATCCCTGACTACACACCAGCGCATACACACAGGAGAGAAGCCTTATAGCTGCGATCAGTGTGGGAAGCGTTTCAATCAATCAGGGTCCCTGATTACACACCAACTCATACACACTGTAGTGAAGCCTTATAGCTGTGATCAGTGTGAGAAGTGCTTCAATCAATTAGGAAACCTGACTGCACACCAACGCATACACACAGGAGAGAAACCATATAGCTGTGATCAGTGTGGGAAGAGCTTCAATCAATTAGGAAACCTGACTACACACAAACACATACACACAGGAGAGAAGCCTTATAGCTGTGATCAGTGTGGGAAGAGCTTCAATCATTCAGGACACCTGACTACACACCAGCGCATACACACAGGAGAGAAGCCTTATATCTGTGATCAGTGTGGGAAGAGCTTCAATCGATCAGGACACCTGACCAAACACCAGCTCACACACACTGGCGAGAAACCTTACTCCTGTCGATGTGGAAAGATCTTTGCTTATTCAGGGTCACTTAAGAAACACCAGAAAGAACTAACATGTTGTCTTTTATCTCCCTCATCTCCTGCACCAGTTCCAGATCCCTAAATAAAGTTTCAATGGAAAACATATTGTAAATTGTTATCCAATCCTCACATTCTCTAACAGTTTACCAAGTCTGATTACCATGGTAACCTGTGTAGCATAATATGCAGCTCTGGATCAATATGTATCAAGTGTCTTGTAAATGGGAGTGTTGTGTGTGTGTGTGTGTGTGGGTGTGTGTGTTCAGATCTGTATCTTATTTAATTAACTCCTATTATCCATTAAATAATGTTATAATGTAGAATCATGTTTCAACAATACTAGGTATGTATTCAATTATAAATTAAATCCATTATCTGTTCAACAATGTCTGCTTATCACATTAATTGTAAAAAAAAAAAAAAATCTATAAGGATCATAGGCCTCTTGTATAATTAGTTTGGACCTAAAGATGTTCACATATTTATAGTAAAACATACAGAAGTACAGAAGACATAGGACTATTAGTATGGTCAAATTATGTTGTTGCATTTATTTTAAAGGATTTTAATAGTGATATCTTTACACTTTCCTTATTGTATATTAAGTGTGCTCCAAAAAGATTTTCACAAATTTTTATTGTCAAGGGAATGAGGTGTTGGTTGTTAGGAAGAGGCATCATGGGTGCAGGAAGTCAGCTCTGCCCATCAGTACTTATAGGTCGTGTCAACCACAGACCTCACACTCTTCTGTTTTCTCACGGCCAGTAAGGTCTCCTACCAAACTTCTCTCTCTTCACTCTGGAAATACACTTGATAAATGATATCATATATTTATATGACATAAATGATAATGATGATAATATCTGATACCTTACCATTCTACTTTGTATTGGTGATTTGTTACGTGGAAAGAATGCTTGCATGTAAATGTCATTGTTTTCTTGTTTTGTTTTACATTTGCTGAATGTCATTGTAAAACTGGAATATGGTTTCATGTTTTCTTTTGTTTTACGTTGCTGATTGTAAATTCATTTTTTAAAGTAATTGTATGTATTTTTTTAATGTTTAGTTGTATTATGTAGAAGAGACCAGGATATGTTGTTTCCCTGTGTCCCAACACTCAACGTTAACAGTATAAGTATGCTGTGCTGAATAAAATGTCTAGGCTTAGTTTTCTTCATCAGCTTTGATTCTCCACATTCCTGTGTTTGTTTTAAATGGCTGGACAAAAATACATGACGGTGAAACTTTTTTGGATTTTTTTTCCTTCAGCAAAGTAACCAACTACTATATAATGTGTAGGAATCTGTGTCTGTTAATTATTTCTCCTTCCTCCTAAAGTACGCACTTGTTTACATCCCTGATTTGAAATTATATGACCAGATACTGAAGATGCCGCTCTAACAATAATAATAAAAATTAAAAATGGGGTTTATTGGTGGTTACCATCCAAGATTATGCTGCATTACTATGGAGACAGATAGCTTCCAAAAGGTTGAACATACGTATCATTAGGATCGTAAGAAAAGTCATGCATGAAACATAACCATGAAATTAGATCTGTGAATGTACGACTATGAACTAACATTTACACGTTGAATTCTTTCTTTACGTCTCCTTTTACATATCTTTTTTATACTTACAAACTTTTGTCAGGAATTTGGCATCTGCAAAGGACATGAACTGAAAGTAGATAGTCAAAGTTAGCCATTATTATTATTATTATCACCTAACACTATCAATCTTTCCATCCATCGACCCTAGCCCAGACTTTAGTTTCTTTGCAGCTTCCGGTTTCATTTCCAAAATAAAAGTCTGGAGCTTGTTTTAGAACGGCATTAGATAACTCCGTTATACCAGTAGATAGCGTTGTATGGGCTTGGACCTTCATTAAATGACTTGTGTGAGAATGATACTATAAAGACACAGAAGAGCCTTGTCTAGAATAACCGCCTGAGTTGCAAAATAGGAAGTCAATATGATTTAGGCTAGGCCTATTCCACTATCTAAATATGCCATGCTGTTGTGTGTTTATGTATTATGTATTAAGAAATTTCAATAAAGTATCTATCTATCTATCTATCTATCTATCTATCTATCTATCTATCTATCTATCTATTTAATAGCCATATAAATGTATAGTTTATTTTTATAGTCATGTGGGGCTACTGTGTATCATGTAACCTAATGAATCACACTTTTTCCAGTATTTGGGAGCACGGACTGTAGGCCTTATATTAGGCATTTTGACTGTTGTATTTGTGAATTCCACTCTGTATGCAGGCTTGTTATATCCATTTGCGTTGCACAACCCCATCTCACAGAGACTATATCTATATCAATAAATGAGATAAACAAAATATTGATTAAGTCTAGGCTATATCCTGTTCTGAGCTAAATGAGTAATGACCCAAATGGTCAAAACTATCTATAGCCTATTCTTATTGCCAGATCTGTTTTCCTATCAGCCACTGCATGTGCTTCTTCATGTATTTAATGTATTCAAAGGCTATATTTAGAGGCCTGTGATCTAGTGTCTATTTTTAAGGGGAGGCCTATAATAAAAACAGTTATTAAACACAAATAGAGTTCTAAAAGTATCCCTCAAGACACCAGAGCCCAAAATTATAGCCTAAATGTCAATACCTACAAGTTGAAGGGTTAATGTTTTATTTATTGGTATAGAGGTGGTGAGAATAAGGGCTGTCCAGCATGTCTCCTATCTAGAGGTGGTAAGAATAAGGGCTGTCCAGCATGTCTCAAGAGAGAGATGGGTAGGAGCATCTAGACTGGGGATTATGGGGCAGGTAGGAGGCTTTATGGTATACATACAGCGGGTGAAATAAGTGTTGAACACGTCACCATTGTTCTCAGTAAATATATTTCCAAAGGTGCTATTGACATGAAATTTTCACCAGATGTTGGTAACAACCCAAGTAATCCATACATACCAAGAAACCAAAACAAATAAGTTATGTGTAATAATGTGAAATGACACAGGGAAAAAGTATTGAACACATGAAGAAAGGGAGGTTCAAAAAGGCATGGAAAGCCAAGACAACAGCTGAAAACTATCAGTAATTAAAAAGCAATCCTGCCCCCTGTCAGTGCAAATTCATATCAGCTGGTTCAATCCCAACTGATGGCCTACAAAAAGGTCTCATTGCCAAGGTGTCACACAAGACACATCTCATGATGGGTAAAAGCAAAGAGCTGTCTCAAGACCTTCGCAACCTAATTGTTGCAAAACATAATGATGGCATTGGTTATAGGCGCATTTCTAAGCTTCTGAATGTTCCAGTGAGCACTGTTGGGGCCATAATACGGAAGTGGAAAGACAATAATTTCACCATAAATTTGCCTCGACCAGGTGCTCCTCGCAAATTTCTGACAGAGGAGTGAAAAGAATAATCAGAAGAGTTATCCAAGAGCCAAGGACCACTTGTGGACAGCTTCAAAAAGACCTGCAATTAGCAGGTACTGTTGTCTCAAAGAAAACAGTAAGTAATGCACTCCACCGCCATGGCCTGTATGCACGCTCACCACGCAAGACTCCATTGCTTCAAAAAAAGCATGTTGAAGCTCGTTTAAAGTTTGCTGCACAACATTTGGAAAAGCCAGTGAAATACTGGGAGAATATAGTGTGGTCAGATGTGAGCAAAATTGAACTGTTTGGATGTCATAATACACACCATGTTTGGAGGAGAAATGGCACTGCACATCACCCTAAAAACACCATACCAACAGTGAAGTTTGGAGGTGGGAACATCATGGTTTGGGGCTGCTTTTCAGCAAATGGTACTGGCAAACTTCACATAATTGAAGGAAGGATGAATGGGCAAATTTACAGAGACATTCTTGACAAAAATCTGCTGCCATCTACCAGGATGATGAAGATGAAACGAGGGTGGACATTTCAGCAAGACAATGATCCCAAACACACAGCCAAAGAAAGAAAATAAAGCTGCTAGAATGGCCCAGCCAATCACCTGACTTAAATCCCATTGAAAATCTATGGAACGAACTGAAGATCAAGATTCATAGAAGAGGCCCACGGAACCTTCAAGATTTGAAGACTGTTTGTGTGGAAGAATGGGCCAAAATCACACCAGAGCAATGCATGCGACTAGTTTCTCCATACAGGAGGCGTCTTGAAGCTGTCATTACCAACAAAGGCTTTTGTACAAAGTATTAAATAAATATCAGTAAGTGTGTGCAATACTTTTTCCCTGTGTCATTTCACATTATTACACATAACTTAATTTCTGAACTTATTTGTTTTGGTTTCTTTGTATGCATGGATTACTTGGGTTGTTACCAACATCTGGTGAAAATTTCATGTCAATAGCACCTTTGGAAATATATTTACTGAGAAAAATGGTGACGTGTTCAATACTTATTTCACCCGCTGTAGATATGAGAAAGCTAGTGATGTTCATAGCAGGAGTTCTCAATAGCACTGCTGAAGTAAAGTCTAAAACAGAGAAGATTAAGCTAATAGTGGAAGCTGCTGGGAGACATCTGGGTTTGACAGGGTTGACATGGGAAGAGGTTCAAGATGACCTCAATCAGCCGAGGGTAGATATGTGGTGTTGAATTGGAGGGATGATAGTGGTAGTGAACTACTATAATCCGTGTCAGGTATTGGACCTAGAAGAGTTGGAGAGGGTGGAGGGCCAGGATAGAAGTAACGTAATGTGGTGTGGGGATTTTCATTACAGGGAAAGATCTGGTGTCTGAATGATGGCAGAGGGACCAGAATTTATGTAGTTACAGGGAAAGAGTCTGCATTGGACCTCACTCTGTTATCTAGTGAAATGGCAGGAATCTGTGAGTGGGAGGTACTGAATGGGAGGAGTCGACAGTAGGGAGTGATCATTACCCCATAGTATGCACAGTATGCCTGAGGGAGGAGGAGGAGGTGTCAGTGTATGGAGTAGGCAGGTGGGTGTTTGAAAGGGCAAAGTGGGATCAGTTTCAGGAGTTAAGTGAGCAGGTGATGGCTAGGGTGGATATGAGAGAGGAAGTGGATAGTATGAACAACTGGGTGAGAAAAGCTTACTGCTTTAGCTACTGGGGCAATACCTAAGAGTTCAGGGAGGAGGAGGAGGAGGAGGAGGAGGAGGAGGAGGAGGAGGAGGAGGAGGAGGAGGAGGAGGAGGAAGCAGTCCTGTGGTGGACGGAGGAGTGTGGGGCAATGGTGAGGAGTAGGAACAGGGCATTTAGAGTGAAAAGGACACATAACTTCCAACATCTGATTCAGTATAAGCAGGCCCAGGTCCTGGTGAGGAGAACTATCTGTCAGGCAAAGAGGTCATGTTAGCGTCGGTTCTGTGACACCATTGGAAGGACGAGATGTGTGGGGGATGATTTAGAGGATGAGTGGGGTCAGAAGGGAGTGGGATTATCCAGTGTTGATGAGTGGGAAGGATGTGGCAGTAACAGATGAGGAGAAGGCAGAGATGATGGCCAAAGCGTTTGTCCAAGTGTATAGCTCAGCACATTAGTCAGAGGAGGGGCAGAGGGGGAGAGAGAGAACGAGAGAGGAACATCCTGGAGTGCTGGATAGGAGGGAGGATGTAAATGTTGTTGAATGCACCATTTACCATGGCAGAGGTGAAAAGGTAAGGCTGGGTTAACTTCACCTGGGAAAGATGAGGTGTGCTATGTTATGTTGGCCCATCTTAGTGATGAGGCACTGGATAAGGTATTGGTGTTGTACAACACAGTGTGGGAGCAGGGGAAACTACAAGGCAGTTGGAAGGAGGCAGTAGTGGTACCAATCAGGAAGCCAGGGAAGGACCCAACGAGGCCAACAAGCTAGTATCACCACATCAGAGTGGATTCAGGAAGGGTAGGGGAACAATGGACCCAGTGCTCTGCTTAGAAGCAGAAGTCAGGAAGCCTCTGGTGAACATGGAGACTGTTGTAGCTGTATTTGTTGAGGTGGAGAAGGCATATGATATGATGTGGAAGGAGGGGTTGTTAATCAAGCATGATATTATGGGTAGGAGGAAGAACATACAACTGGATAAAGGATTTCCTGTTTTGGAAGGTTATTAGTTAGTTATTTTCTCTGATTCATGTGCAGTGTTAAGGAGTCTCCAGTCCTCTATATCATGTAGCAGACAAGACCTGCTTTATGAGGTGATACAAACCCATGGCAGGAGTAAACAAATGGGTATACAGATAATATTTACATGGGTCCCAGCCCATGTTGGAGTGGAGGGGAACGAGGCAGTTGATGTACTGGCTAAACAAGCACTAAGTAGTGGGGATGTTGATGTTGTAGTTTCAATGAGCAAGGCAGAGGCAAAAATCATGATATGGACAGTGATGGTGGAGAAATGGCAGGAGCAGTGGAACAGAGATGTGGTGTGGGGATTTTATTTACAGTACAGAGGAAAGTTGGGGAGGGGAGGATGACAGGAAGGGACAGAAGAGAGTAGGCTATATTTACAAGATGAAGGGTGGGATACAGCCGGTTGAATAAGACCTCACATGTCATAGGAAAGCATCCAACAGGAAAATGTGAGTGATTTAGTTTCTCCTCGTCTCTGGCTCCAGTACAGTAGGTGGCGGTAATTCACCATAACGTTGGATGCCAACCGCCGATAAACACCACCGAAGAAGATGACAACAGGAAACCAGCCTAACCGCACTGTTGTAGCCGAGAACATTTCATATCATACAAAGAAACAATAGCTCCCACAATGAATCGGGTAAGTCTGTGTTTAACATTATAGGTCTGCTGTGCTGTATAAATAGTTTTCATCATGTTTGATCCTCCACATTCCTGTGTTCGGTTTAAATGTCTGGACAAAAAAACATGACGGTAAAACTTCTTGGGATTTTTATTCTTCAACAAAGTAGCCTACTACTATATAATGTTTAGGAATCTGTAACTATGACCTAATTATCTCTCCTTCCTCCCAAAGTGTTCACATTCCTTCACTGATTTTGAACACATTAGCCATTATTTGACCAGATACTCAAGTGGCCGTTCTAACAAAGAAAATAAATGTCTTCAAAAATGGAAGGCTGTCGGGAAAGAGGCAAGATCAGATGGGACCATTATAGCAATGAGAGGGCAGATGTGTGTTTCCACTAGTTACCACAGTCATAGAGTCAAATGTCTATATCGTATCGTTATTTATTTAGGCATAAAGTTATGTTTTTTAGGTTAAAACCACATTTATTAAGATCAATTGTACGAATGGGCGTGGTTTATTGCTTTGTTTGTGGTAACTAGTGACGACCAGTCATTACTCCCATATAAAGTTTTCTCAAAGTTCCTGGGATCTCACGTGGCCTACTTTTACCAATACACTCCTAACAACCTACACGTTACGAAATTTATATTCAATAAAATAAGTCAGAAGCCAGATTTTTATCGCTTTTCATCTTCCTCGCTGTTTGATAGGAAATGACAGGTATAAGATATATGGTGGAAACTAGCTCATGCCTCCACCAATCTAATGCTCTTATATTTGTGGTTTGTAGTGAACGGTTGAACATTTCCAGAATAAGGAGATATTCGAGGGATGCACCCAAATCAATCAGAGATTTAGACTAAATTAACAAGATATTTGGTGTAGTGTTAATCTATGTTGAATACTTCTTGCGGCCAACAGGACAAAGCTAGCCCCTCCCCCTCCACCCTCCTGGAGTCCCCAGGTCGACCACCTCTCCGTACTTTACTGCTGGTTCTGGTCGACTGCAGGAAAACACAGGGGAAGAGTGGAACTGAGAGAGGAGAAGGAGAAGAGGAACATGGAGATTTGATTTCATTAAGTAAGAACCATGGTGTGTGGATTAGACTGCATTCTGCTTCTGTAACAATTTATTAATTATATATTGATGAATATATCTGGTAGTGTAACTTGGTCCCCCCAAAACGTTTTTTCCCACCTTATTTGAACATTCTGTCATGAAGAGCATGTGTTCAACTTCATAAAAAACATGTTTTCCCATCTCAAGAAGCTTCACAAAAAAATTGTTAAAATATTTCTAGCATGTCAATGTTTGGATAAAAGGGTTGAGATGCTCAGTTTTCCAACACAAAACAGCAGAACATTTACAAAAATATTAGAACCAGCTTTCCTGCTTTTACTCTATGATTTGACTATTAAATGTTCAATGTTTATTTTACTAAAATAAATGTAAGGAACAGTTTCACCTTATTAAAACAAGTGTTCAGTTCATGTAACAGGGTTGACCTTAAAATGAGGGACTGACTTAAATTAATCACTAATCACATAAAATAAATAATGTTCTTTTTTTATTTTTTTTATTGGGGGATTTTTACATTTCCTCCCCAATTTCGTCATAATATCCAATTTGTAGTTTTTACAGTCTTCTCCCATCGCTGCCCACGTACGGACTCGGGAGAGGCGAAGGTCAAGAGCCGTGTGTCCTCCGAAACACAACCTGCCAGCAGCACTGCTTGACAGCCGCACCAATGTGTCAGATGAAACACCGTACACCTGGCGACCGTGCATGCACCCGGCCCACCATAAGAGTTGCGATAGGACAAGGACATCCCAGCCGGCCAAACCCTCCCCCAAACCGGACAGTGCTGGGCCAATTGTGCATCGCCTCATGGGTCTCCCGGTCGCGGCCGGCTAAGACAATAACAGGGCTTAAACCCGCATCTGTAGCAACGAAGCTTGCACTGCGATGCAGTGCCTTGCGCCACTCAGGAGGCTAGAAATGACTGTCAAAGTAACCAAATAACTAGGGCTTTACATGCACACTAATAATTTCATATAAAACTGATTATGGCAGTAGGCCGAGTATGGCATTATTAATGTAAACACCTTACTCTACTTATCTTAATTGGTGGAAGGTCATAACCTGAAGTAAGCATACGCCTTTAAAAACACCTGGTTTTCTTTGCAATCTTTAGAGTTATTAGGACATGTAAACATTTTATTCGGAGTTATAGTGGTGTATTTGATCTATTCAGAACTTAGAAATAGTTTTCACATGCAAACTTTATTTGTCTGAACTCAGAATTAAATATACTTCAAAAAATAACATGGTCGCTGTGGTAGAATGTTTATTTTGATTGGCCATGTTCTGCATTTATCAAAGTCCCATCAGGTAGCCTGATTTCAGATGGGTCCATGTAAACAGGTTTAACCTAACTATTCAATGTCTTTGTTTCACAGGGAACATCCCTAATTGTTGCTCTCTCAGTGGGAGGGGCTTATCATCTGGGGAGCCTCAACAACATCATGATGCTGACAAGAAAGAGAAGAGTCTCTCCAGATCAGAACACTTCAAGAAACACCAGCAGAGATGTACAGGGAAGAAGAGTTTTGCTAAACAGAAGGAATTGATATTTCACCAGCAGATTCACACAGGAGAGAAACCATACCACTGCTCTCAGTATGGGAAGAGTTTTGCTGCATATAAAACCTTAAACTCTCATCAGAGAATTCATACAGGAGAGAGGCCTTACCCCTTCTTTGATTGTGGGAAGACCTTCAATCAATTAGGAGCCCTGACTACACACCAACGCATACGCACAGGAGAGAAACCTTATAGCTGTGATCAGTGTGGGAAGAGCTTCAATCAATCAGGAGCCCTAACTAAACACATACGCATACACACAGGAGAGAAGCCTTATAGCTGTGACCAGTGTGGGAAGAGCTTCAATCAATCAGGAGACCTAACTAAACACCAACGCATACACACAGGAGAGAAGCCTTATAGCTGTCATCAGTGTGGGAAGAGCTTCACTCAATCAGGATCCCTGACTATACACCAGCGAATACACACAGGAGAGAAGCCTTATAACTGTGATCAGTGTGGGAAGAGCTTCAATAATTTAGTGTCTCTGACTACACACCAACGCATACACTCAGGAGAGAAACCTTATAGCTGTGATCAGTGTGGGAAGAGCTTCAGTCATTCAGGAAACCTAACTACACACCAACGTATACACACAGGAGAGAAGCCTTATAGCTGTGATCAGTGTGGGAAGAGCTTCACTCAATCAGGATCCCTGACTATACACCAGCGAATACACACAGGAGAGAAGCCTTATAGCTGTGATCAGTGTGGGAAGAGCTTCAATCATTCAGTGTCCCTTACTGGACACCATTGCATATACAGAGGAGAGAAGCCTTATAGCTGTGAGCAGTGTGGGAAGAGCTTCAATCATTCAGGAAACCTAACTACACACCAACGCATACACACAGGAGAGAAGCCTTTTACCTGTGATCAGTGTGGAAATAGCTTCAGTCATTCAGGATCCCTGACTTCACATCAACGCATACACACAGGAGAGAAGCCTTATAGCTGTGAACAGTGTGGGAAGAGCTTCAGTAAGTCAGGATCCCTGACTACACACCAACGCATACACACAGAAGAGAAGCCTTATAGCTGTGATCAGTGTGGGAAGTGCTTCAATCGTTCAGGAACCCTGACTAGACACCAACGCATACACACAGGAGAGAAGCCTTATAGCTGTGATCAGTGTGGGAAGAGCTTCAATCGATCAGGAGACCTGACTATACACCAACGCATACACACAGGAGAGAAACCTTACTCCTGTCTATGTGGAAAGAGCTTTGCTCACTCAGGGTCACTGAAAAAACACAATAAAGAACTAACATGTCGTCTTTTTTCTCCCTCCTCTCCGGCACCGGTTCCAGATCCCTAAATAAAGTTTCAGTAGAAAACATCTTGTAAAGAAACATCCATCTCCCATTCTCTAAAAGTTTACTAAGTCTGATTACCATGGTAACCTGTGTATCATAATATGCAGCTCTGGATCCATATGTATCAAGCGTCTTGGGAGTAGTATTGCTGTTTGTGTGTGTGCGGGGTGGGGGATGTTGAAGTTGGTGGGGGTTTTCAAAGCTGTATCTTATTTAATTAACTTTTAATATCTATTTAAATAATGTAGAATAATGTTTCAACAATAGTTTTTTTGGACAGTGAAGGTGTTGTTGTCTGAAGAGAGAGCCTTGAATTGGTCATCTTGTCTCATACAATCATTGGTTCATGTAGGTGCTGGGTAGAGATATGAGAGGGAGACCGTCATGACCTTTTGGCAGAACGCCCAGAATATGTTCTATAAGTTATGATATGACAGTCATATGCATGAACCAAATGTTGATTATGAATTAATAATTTTGATCATGCAAATATAACTTGTCTGTAAGCAGAATATAAGAGAACTAACAGGACTGTCCTGAAAGAGTTCCCTACTGACGTGTACTATGGTGTATTACGTTTGTTGGAACCTCTCCAGCTTCCTGATAATAAATAATTATTCATTTAATTTTGACTTTGAGTCCCTGGTGGTATTTTCCACGACACATGTATTTAATACAAAAATACATTTTGATAATCTATTATCTTATGTGAAGGAGATGTATCGCACTGCATGAGGCAAATGGTGGTCACACCAGATACTGACTACCTTTTTTTAAAGTTATCTGTGACAAACAGATGCATATCTGTATTCCAAATCATGGGAAATCCATAGATTAGGGCCTAATTTATTTATTAAAATTAACTGATGTCTTTATATGAACTGTAACTCAGTAAAATTGTTGCATGTTGAGTTTATATTTTTGTTGAGTGCAATAATAATTGAAGAAACTAATTGAATAAATGGGACAACTACTGTTTTAGGTGGTCTGGGTCAGAACTGTTTCAACATGACTTACACCCATCAGAGTATCTGCTATGAAGGGCTCAACAGTGGAACTGCCCTCCACAGATAAACATCCAAGTTATCATGTAGTATCAGAACCAAACTGGTAAATCCAAGAGGAATGTAATGAGGCTCCTAAAATCCTGAACTCTGTACCAGAGAATACAGGTGGTGCTGAGTACCTTGGAACTGAAGAGAAAGACTTAAACCTGAGAATCACAGACCTGAGAGAGAGAGATCAGCTGAGTACAAGTTCAGACTTAAAACACAGTATTCCGAATGGGGGTACAGCTTCCCTGGAACAACTCTGACAGTCACAGGTAATATATAATATCTCATTGTAATAATGAATTAGAATCATTCAGACCTGCAGGTGAAGGTGTCTTCCTCCACAGAGGAAAAGAAGAGAACACTGACCTGTAGCACCATCTGTCTTCTGACTGACAACCCCAACCTCACCTACATCTGGTACAAGAACGGACAACATCTCCATGACCCTACTTCCCAACAATACTCCTGTAATACTCTAGTGGTCTGGTGTTACTCTGCAGACAGTTACTCCTGTGCTGTAAAAGACCATGAGGATTTTCTCCTACAGTGTGTGAGTCTGGACTCACCTATAATAATCATCTGAAGTATCAACCATTAAGGCCTGCGGACCAATTGTAGAACGTGGAAAACAGACAAATCTGAGCACTCTTGAATAGTAACACTAGTAGAAATGATACAGTATAATATAAAAGGTAGGACATGTCTGATGGTATGTTATCTTGTTATAACTATTATTGTAATCAATTTTAGAATAAGGCTATAATGTAACAAAATGTGGAAAAAGTCAAGGGGTCTGAATACTACCTGCACGTATAGACATCCCAGCTTGCATAATGTCACAGAAGTATCCTAGTTCAACAAATTTGAGTCTGGAGTTACTGCAGATCTAAGCCAGGACCCAGAGTATGCAGGTCTTCTGAAGTACCATCCAACTACAGACAAGGACTCCACCCTGAGAATCACAGACCTGAGAGAGAGTGACTCTGCTGAATACAAGTTTAGATTTACAATAACTGAGGTAAAATGGGGATACAGCTTCCCTGGAATAACTGAATGTCACAGGTAATACTGTCCTTACAGTATTATATAATCTAGTCTAAGTCATTATATTATTGGAGGAAATTATGATGATTGAGCTCTTTTGTCTTCATTTACCCCTTTTCAGACTTGCAGGTGAAGGAGACTCCTGGCACAGAGGAAGGGAAGGTGACACTGACCTGTAGCACCACCTGTACTCTAACTGACAACCCCACCTACATCTGGTACAAGAACGGACAACTTCTCACCAACCCAAACACCCAAGATAACTACCTCTACATAGACCAAGTCAGCAGTGAGGATGCAGGCAGCTACTCCTGTGCTGTTAAAGGCTACGAGAATCTCTGTTCTCCTGTTATGTTCATTGGGGAACCAAAGTCTTTGAAAAATGTAGTTGTAGGAATGATAGTTTTTGTTCAGATTATCATACAGTCGTGGCCAAAAGTTTTGAGAATGACACAAGTATTGGTCTCCACAAAGTTTGCTGCCTCAGTGTTGATTATGGCAATTTGCATATACTCCTCTTTGCCATGAAAATGAACTTAATCCCCCAAAAATATTTCCACTGCATTTCAGCCCTGCCACAAAAGGACCAGCTGCCATCATGTCAGTGATTGTCTCGTTAACACAGGTGAGTGTTGACGAGGACAAGGCTGGAGATCACTCTGTCATGCTGATTGAGTCAAAATAACAGACTGGAAGCTTTAAAAGGAGGGTGGTGCTTGAAATCATTGTTCTTACTCTGCCAACCATGGTTACCTGCAAGGAAACACGTGCCGTCATCATTGCTTTGCACAAAAAGGGCTTCACCGGCAAGGATATTGCTGCTGGTAAGATTGCACCTAAATCAACCATTTATCGGATCATCAAAAATTTCAAGGAGAGAGGTTCAATTGTTGTGAAGAAGGCATCAGGGTGCCCAAGAAAGTCCAGCAAGCGCCAGGACCGTCTCCTAAAGTTGATTCAGCTGCGGGATCGGGGCACCACCAGTGCAGAGCTTGCTCAGGAATGGCAGCAGGCAGGTGTGAGCGCATCTGCAGGCACAGTGAGGCGAAGACTTTTGGAGGATGGCCTGGTGTCAAGCAGGGCAGCAAAGAAGCCACTTCTCTCCATGAAAAATATCAGGGACAGACTGATATTCTGCAAAAGGTACAGGGATTGGACTGCTGAGGACTGGGGTAGTAATTTTCTCTGATGAATCCCTTTTCCGATTGTTTGGGCCATCCGGAAAACACCTTGTCCGGAGAAGACAAGGTGAGCGCTACCATCAGTCCTGTGTCATGCCAACAGTAAAGCATCCTCAGACCATTCATGTGTGTGGTTGCTTCTGAGCCAAAGGAGTGGGCTCACTCACAATTTTGCCTAAGAACACAGCCATGAATAAAGAATGGTACCAACACATCCTCAGAGAGCAACTTCTCCCAACCATCCAAGAACAGTTTGGTGACGACAAATGCCTTTTCCAGCATGATGGAGCACCTTGCCATAAGGCAAAAGTGATAACTAAGTGGCTCTGGGAACAAAACATCGACATTTTGGGTCCATGGCCAGGAAACTCCCCAGACCTTAATCCCATTGAGAACATGTGGTCGATCCTCAAGAGGCGGGTGGACAAACAAAAACCCACAACTTCTGACAAACTTCAAGCATTGATTATGCAAGAATGGCCTGACATCAGTCAGGATGTGGCCCAGAAGTTAATTGACAGCATGCCAGGGCGGATTGCAGAGGTCTTGAAAAAGAAGGGTCAACACTGCAAACATTGACTCTGCATAAACTGAATGTCATTGTCAA
Source organism: Thymallus thymallus (assembly GCA_023634145.1). Lineage (NCBI taxonomy): Eukaryota > Metazoa > Chordata > Actinopteri > Salmoniformes > Salmonidae > Thymallus > Thymallus thymallus. The sequence goes on along the minus strand of CM042394.1, from coordinate 22,474,260 downwards.
TGAAAGCCTTTGACACTTATGGAATACTTGTAATTATACTTCAGTGTACCATAGTAACTACTGACATAAAGGTCTAAGAACACTGAAGCAGCAAACTTTGTGGAGACCAATACTTGTGTCTGTCACGTTCGGGTGTGTAGAGAGACCAAGGCGCAGCGTAGCGATAGTTCGACATCGTTTATTATATAAATAAACTAGACTGGACATCGAACTATACAAAATAACAAATATGCAATATAATATGAAACGCACGAACACGGGACAACATACAACAATGAACCACGCCAAGGGAGTGGAACACAGACATATAAGTAGGATCCCTAATTAGAGGTAATGCATAGCAGCTGCCTCTAATTAGGGATCCCACACACAACACCACACAGAAGTAGAAATAATAGATCTGCCAGACTCTGACAGTGTCATTCTCAAACCTTTTGGCCACGACTGTACTCTGTCTCTCTGTCTTCATGTGGTTCAGGTGAGTGAGAGGAATTGACCCTTTTTCACATTCTGTTTTATAATCGATACAAATATTTATATTGCTTGATTGATTGATTGCTGATTGATTCCTTAATTTAGTAATTAATTAATTCACAAAACAGGAAGAAGGCCTCCATATCCACCTCTGATACAAGAGGCAGAAGAGATACAGTAGAGAATGGACAGGTGAGTCTTGGAATCAGTTGACTGAGAACTACAGTTATCTGTGCATAGATGGAGTCAATGACAGTGGTAATATTTTATTTTCACCCCTCATGTTGTCTGTCCTCTCTCCCCATCAGAGAGACTCCAATTCAGTGTATGAAAACATCTCAGGCATGGCCATGGCAAGTACTGCAGCACAGTATCCAATCACAGACGAGCAGGATGACGTTACCCAAGCCAGCATACAACACAGTCGCTCATACAACAAGCTGTCCATTGATAATATTAAATCTTAGTGTTCCAATAATTACAGAAGTGCATAGTTGAGGAAGGTGTGCTCAGGAAGACAGAGAGGGTCCACTGAATTTAGATTAGACCACACCGTCCCCGCTCTCATCCTTCGAGAGGACGCCAACCTGAAGGTAGGTAGCTAGGTAGGTAGGTAGGTAGGTAGGTATAATTTAGGGTAATAATAGTAATTCCCTTCAAATACAGTCCTAATAAACAGGGTTTATTACAGATAAATGCACGTATTGCACATTCGATATACAGTGGGGAGAACAAGTACTTGATACACTGCCGAATTTGCAGGTTTTCCCACTTACAAAGCATGTAGAAGTCTGTAATTTTTTTCATAGGATACTTCAACTGTGAGTGACGGAATCTAAAACAAAAATCCAGAAAATCCCATTTGTATGATTTTAAGTAATTAATTTGCATTTTATTGCATGACATAAGTATTTGATACATCAGAAAAGCAGAACTTAATATTTGGTACAGAAACCTTTGTTTGCAATTACAGAGATCATACGTTTCCTGTAGTTCTTGACCAGGTTTGCTGTGTGTTTCGGGTCGTTGTCATGCTGGAAGACCCAGCCAAGACCCATCTTCAATGCTCTTACTGAGGGAAGGAGGTTGTTGGCCAAGATCTCGCGATACATGGCCCCATCCATCCTCCCCTCAATACGGTGCAGTTGTCCTGTCCCCTTTGCAGAAAAGCATCCCCAAAGAATGATGTTTCCACCTCCATGCTTCACGGTTGGGATGGTGTTCTTGGGGTTGTACTCATCCTTCTTCTTCCTCCAAACACGGCAAGTGGAGTTTAGTCCAAAAAGCTCTATTTTTGTCTCCCATTCCTCCTCTGGATCATCCAGATGGTCATTGGCAAACTTCAGACGGGCCTGGACATGCGCTGGCTTGAGCAGGGGGACCTTGCGTGCGCTGCAGGATTTTAATCCATGACGGCGTAGTGTGTTACTAATGGTTTTCTTTGAGACTGTGGTCCCAGCTCTCTTCAGGTCATTGACCAGGTCCTGCCGTGTAGTTCTGGGCTGATCCCTCACCTTCCTCATGATCATTGATGCCCCACGCTGGTGAGATCTTGCATGGTGCCCCAGACCGAGGGAGATTGACCGTCATCTTGAACTTCTTCCATTTTCTAATAATTGCGCCAACAGTTGTTGCCTTCTCACCAAGCTGCTTGCCTATTGTCATGTAGCCCATCCCAGCCTTGTGCAGGTCTACAATTTTATCCCTGATGTCCTAACACAGCTCTCTGGCCTTGGCCATTGTGGAGAGGTTGGAGTCTGTTTGATTGAGTGTGTGGACAGGTGTCTTTTATACAGGTAACGAGTTCAAACAGGTGCAGTTAATACAGGTAATGAGTGGAGAACAGGAGGGCTTCTTAAAGAAAAACGAACAGGTCTGTGAGAGCCGGAATTCTTACTGGTTGGTAGGTGATCAAATACTTATGTCATGCAATAAAATGCATACAATGTGATTTTCTGGATTTTTGTTTTAGATTCCGTCTCTCACAGTTGAAGCGGACTGCTCCAGTGCCAGAGCAGTCCGCTCCACCGGTGCCCAGTCCGGGTTCGGCCGTCTGCTCCACTCCAGTACCAGAGCAGTCCGCTCCACCGGTGCCCAGTCCGGGGTCCGGACGTCTGCCCAGCTCCAGAGCCAGGGCCAGAACCTCCCCAACCCTCCCATGTCATTTATTTTCATGATTCATTTTTTTTATATGTATTTATAAAAAAGTCCGCGCCTTAGAGGGGGGGGTACTGTCAGGCTCTAGATTGGGGATTCTAAGTTGCCTTATCCAACACCTGCTGTGTGGGTCATTGTTTGTATGAGACCATGTCCGGCTGCGTAAGTGTGTTTTCGTTTAGTGTGTTCAGTTTCATTGTTTTGTCATTATAGTTTGTCATTGAGTTAACTGTACATAGTATAATAAAATGTCGAACTATACCTGCTCTGCGCCTTGGTCTGTCAATACACCCAGTCGTGACAGTTATAGTCATGGTCCTGAGAATAAAACAGGTTTTTAAACAATCAACAGTGAAACACGTGTCTTACATTGAAGTATCAGGTGAAGTTTTTCACCAGTTATAAAGTGTGTTTGTTGTCTATCTTTATGTTACTAAGACTACAGGGAGGGAGTTTAGTTACCAGTTATAAAGTGTGTTTGTTGTCTATCTTTATGTTACTAAGACTACAGGGAGGGAGTTTAGTTACCAGTTATAAAGTGTGTTTGTTGTCTATCTTTATGTTACTAAGACTACAGGGAGGGAGATGCAACAACAGGCTTGAGAACAGCAGGAATGGATACATAGGCTTGTTGTTTACACACTAAACTCAGCAACTTTGGCAACAAAGTGATGACAAACACTACTGCCAGTGTGAACTAATAAGTTTGTGCTTAATTTAACATCCTTGTGTACTAGGTCAGGATGGCTGGAGTGTGAATCCGGGTATCTGTGGTTTGAAATGGTAAACAGTGGATCTGTCCTGCTCTTACACATATCCCAGAGGTCATACAGTCAGATAGACATCATGGTTCTATAGATGGTCTGGTGTGAAACCCAGTGGTGTAAAGTACTTAAGTAAAAATATTTTAAAGTACTAATTATGTAGTTTTTTGGGGTATCTGTACTTCAGTTTCCTATTTATATATTTGACAACTTTTACTTCACTACATTCCTAAAGACAATTTACTTTTTACATTTTCCTGACACCCAAAAGTACTCGTTACATTTTGAATGATTAGCAGAACAGAAAATGGTTCAATTCACACACTTATTAAGAGAACATCCCTGGTCATCCCTACTGCCTCTGATCTGGCAGACTCACTAAACACACATTTTGTTTGTAAATGATGTCTGAGTGTTGGAGTGTGCCCCTGGCTATCCGTACATTTAAAACGTTTACTTACTATAAGGACATTTAATTATTCATACATTTACTTTTAATACTTAAATATATTTGAGAAATTACATTTTTGACTTTTGATACTTTTTTTGATACAAGTGGGAGTATAAAGGAATATCCTGTCCCTTCCAGAGCCCCGGAGACGGACATGAACAGGTCTACCGCGGTTGCTAGCTGCCCGGCTAGCGATGATCACGTGCCTCCCCGCCACCAGAGACCGGCGGAACCACAAGAGCCGCTGAACATGCAGCGTCGCTACTACCGGTACACGGACAAGGTGAGGAGGATATGAAAGATCCCAACAAATGGCCAACACCAATCAAGCAAGAACTATTAGACGTGTTGACAGAGAGAGGACCACATCAAGTAAAAGGAATTGATTTCCCCAGGGATGAAGCACACAGAACATTTTCGGAGTGCCATTACAGTCGGAGGATAACGAATGGAGAAAGACTGGAAATGCCCTGGCTTGTTTATTCAGTGAGTAAGGATCTAGCGTTTGCTTCTGTTGTAAGCTTTTTTGTGGAAGTGAGGGAGAGTCAGCGCTGGCAAAAAGTGGTGTTAATGACTGGAAAAACATGTCAAGCATCCTCAGCGTCCAAGAAACATCGTCTGATCATATGGAAAGTTTTCACGAATGGAAAGATTTGGATAAAAGATTGGCCTCGCAAAACACGATAGATGCACAAAATCAGCGCAAACTGACTGCTGAGACAAAGCACTGGCAAGATGTGTTGCATCGGTTGATCAATCTTATCAGAGTTATGGCTATGCAAAACCTAGCATTTAGAGGCAGCACAGATAGATCGTTTGAGCATAACGATGGCAACTTTCTCAAACTAGTGGAGATGATCAGCCTTTTTGACAGCGTTATGGCTGAACATATAAGGAGAGTAACTTCAAAAGAAACACATGTTCACTATTTTGGCAAAGACACTCAAAATGAAATCATAGCTATGCTAGCATCACAGACTCAGCAGAAAATTCTCACGATGCTTAAGTAAGCTAAATACTACTCCATAATTTTGGAGTAGAACCGAACAGATGATCGTGATTGTACGTCTCGTTACGACGCAGCCAAGTGTGGAGATCAGAGAGCATTTATGAAATGTAAGATAAGCGTTTTTGTCTCTAGTGGTTTTAAGCTGTGAATGTGCTGATGATATGCGCCTTGCGCGCTTGTGTGTGTGTGTGTTTTACGCACAAGGATTTGTATATAAATATTTTCATTATTATTACAGTCACTATTTAGATGAGTTGAAATTGACACTTTGTGCTGCACTTGTCTATTTGCGTGATGTGTATATTGGCGTTTGTGTTGCTGTTTTTTGCTTTTGGCTTGTATTGGCTGCGTGTTGTTGGTTTATTGTACGTTGAAAATAGAGGGGCGGAACAATTGTGTTTTGCCTAGAGCGGCAGAAATCCACGCACCGGTAGTGTACTTAAGTATATTTAAAACCTAATACTTTTACTCAAGTAGCATTTTACTGGATCACTGACTTTTACTTGTGTCATTTTCTATTATGGTATCTTTACTTTTACTCAAGTATGACAATTGGGTACTTTTTCCACCACTGGACTTACGTTTATCTTTGTACTATCTGTGCTGGTAGTGTCAGCTGCCATTATTTAACTTTATAATTAATTTAACTGACATTTTCTGTCTGATACTCTGGCTGTGTACTTTTATTTGTTAATTATATTATATTTGTTTCAATAAAAAATAAATAAATAAAAAATAATTATTATTATAGCAGCAGCGAAAGACCGGAAGCAGTAATTCCCAGACACTCCCTCAGGAGAGAAAGGCCTGTTGAGATTCTCCATCTGGCTGTCAGGTGAAAATAGACGTTAGCAGACAACAGGATTCATAGTTGAAGGGGGGTGTTGTTGAACATTTACTTGACTTTTATAGATGACGTAAATGAACTTTATGAAGTAATATTATACTACATGAGACGTTTATTAGTCCTAACTTAATTCCGTTTTGATATTTAAATAGATGTTTGATTGCTCTGGTCTAGCGGCTCAACAGTTGAGGCCTTGAGAATCGTATTTTCTGTCGCCAACTCCCTAGTCATTATCCGAACACTACAACAAAGTAGTCTAACTGTACTGTAGCCTACAACATATCATGTCATACAAAGAAACAATAGCTTCCACAATGGATCGGGTAAGTCTGGTTTTAACAGTATAAGCCTGCTGTGTTGTATAAAATGTCTAGACCTAGTTTTCATCGTCTTTGATCCTCCACATTCCTGTGTTCGGTTTAAACGTCTGGACAAAAAAACATGAAGGTTAAACTTGTTAGGATTTTTTATTATTCAACAAAGTAGCCTACTACTATATCAAGTTTAGGAATCTGTGTCTATTACCTAATTATCTCTCCTTCCTCCCAAAGTGTTCACGTTCCTTCACTGATTTCAAACACATTAGCCATTATTTGACCAGATACTCAAGTGGCCGTTCTAACAAAGAAAATAAATGTCTTCAAAAATGGAAGGCTGTCGGGAAAGAGACAAGATCAGATGGGACCATTATAGTAATGAGAGGGCAGATGTGTGTTTCCACTAGTTACCACAGTCATAGAGTCAAATGTCTATATCGTATCGTTATTTATTTAGGATTAGGCATAAAGTTTGTGTTAAGGTAAGGGTTAATATCACATTTTAATTAGATCAATGGTAGAAATGGGCGTGCTTTAAGGCTTTGTTTGTGGTAACTAGTGACTACTACTAGTCCTACTTTTACCAATACACTCATAACAACCTAATCGTTACGAATTTATATTCGATCAAATGAGTCAGAAGCCAGATTTTGGGCCCAGTTATTCCTCTCGCTTCTCCTCTTCCTCGCTGTTGGAAAGGAAATGACTGGTATAAGATATATGGTTGAAACTAGCTCATGCCTCCACCAATCCAATGCTCTTAGATTTGTGGGTTGTAGTGAACGATTGAACATTTCAGGAATAAGGAGATATTTGAGGGATGCACCCAAATCAATCAGAAGTTTAGTCTAAATGAATAAAAATGTTGGTTTAATGTTAATCTATGTTGAATACTTCTTGTTGCCAACAGGACAAAGCTAGCCCCTCCCCCTCCACCCTCCTGGAGTCCCCAGGTCGACCACCTCTCCGTACTTTACTGCTGGTTCTGATCGACTGCAGGAAAACACTGGGGCAGAGTGGAACTGAGAGAGGAGAAGAGGAACATGGAGATTTGATTTCATTAAGTAAGAACCATGGTGTGTAGATTAGACTACAGTCTGCTTCTGTAACAGTTCATTATATATTGATGACAACATCTGGTCGTTCCACCCAATTTTGAGTAGTGTAACTTGGTAAAAGAAAAACGTTTGATTTCACACAATTTTAACATTGTCATAAAGACCACATGTTCAACTTAATAAACAACATGTTTTCCCATCTGAAGAGGTTAAATGAAAAATAAATACTATAGTAAGTGCCAATGTGTTTAATAAAGTAACAGGGTTGACCGTAACAGGGGAAAACTGAATTCAACAAAACCACTACTTTACTTTAGTTAAATAGTCCTTTAAATCAGCCATGAATCCACTTGTGACAGGGGGAATGGAAGCTAGTATTGTGCAACAGGGAGTGGCAATAGAATGCAGTCTTCACCCAAAAAGTTAGTTAAAACATTTCTAGCATGTCTATGTTTGGATAAAAGGGTTGAGATGCTCAGTTTTCCAACACAAAACAGCAGAGAATTTACAAAAATATTAGAACCAGCTTTCCTGCTTTTACTCTGAATTTACTATTAGATGTTCAATGTTTATTTTAAAAACATTTTGTTAAAGGAATAGTTTCACCATATTAAAACGAGAGTTCAGTTCATGTAACAGGGTTGACCTTAAAATGAGAAATGAGGGACAGATGTAAATAAATCACATTCATAATAATTACTTTTTTCAAAGCAACAAAATAACTATAAATAATTTACCATGAGTATGTTTACATGCACACTCATGATTTGACATTTAACTAGTTAAGCAGAGTAATGTGTTTACATGACTAATGCCATACTCGGCCTACTGCCATAACTAACATATCTTAATTGGTTTAAGGTGACAACCGAAGTAACAATGTTAACACTTGGTTTTCTGAGCAATCTTTCTAATTATTAGGACACGTAAACGCCTAAATCAGAATCATGGAGGCATATTTAATCTGCACATGTGCTGTATGAGCAATGCAAGCTGCCTTCTTTTGCGTGAGAAAAACTGCATGTATGAGTCTTAGAAATAGTTTCCAGATACAAACTTATGTCCGAATTCAGAATCAAATATGCTTATCAAAAATACCATGGTCGCTGTGGTAGTAAGTTTATTTTGATAGGCATTTATCAAAGTCCCATCAGTTAACCTGATTTCAGATGTCTATGCTATTCAATATCTTTGTTTTACAGGGGACAGCCCTAACCGTTGCTCTCTCAGTGGGAGGGGCTTATCATCTGGGGAGCCTCAACAACAACATGATGCTGACAAGACGTCTCTCCAGAAGAGTCTCTCCAGATCAGAACGTCTCAATAAACACCAGCAGAGACTTATAGGGAAGAAACCTCACCACCGCTGCTCTGACAGTGGGAAGAGTTTTGCTGAACAGAGAAAATGTATGATTCATCAACGCATACACACAGGAGAGAAGCGATATAGCTGTGATCAGTGTGGGAAGAGCTTCAATGATTCAGGAGCCCTGACTAAACACCAACGCATACACACAGGAGAGAAGCCTTATAGCTGTGATCAGTGTGGGAAGAGCTTCAACCAGTCAGGACTCCTGACTACACACCAGCGCATACACACAGGAGAGAAGCCTTATAGCTGTGATCAGTGTTGGAAGAGCTTCAATCAATCAGGACATCTGACTGCACACCAACGCATACACACAGGAGAGAAGCCTTATAGCTGTGATCACTGTGGGAAGTGCTTCAATCATTCAGGAGCCCTGACTAAACACCAGCGCATACACACAGGAGAGAAGCCTTATAGCTGTGATCAGTGTGGGAAGAGCTTCAATCAATCAGGACTCCTGACTACACACCAGCGCATACACACAGGAGAGAAGCCGCTTAGCTGTGATCAGTGTGGGAAGAGCTTCAATCAATCAGGACACCTGACTGCACACCAACGCATACACACAGGAGAGAAACCTTATAGCTGTGATCACTGTGGGAAGAGCTTCAATCAATCAGGAGCCCTGACTAAACACCAGCGCATACACACAGGAGAGAAGCCTTATAGCTGTGATCAGTGTGGGAAGAGCTTCAATCATTCAGGAGCCCTGACTAAACACCAGCGCATACACACAAAAGAGAAGCCTTATAGCTGTGATCAGTGTGGGAAGAGCTTCAATCAATCAGGACACCTGACTAGACACCAACGCATACACACAGGAGAGAAGCCTTATAGCTGTAATCACTGTGGGAAGAGCTTCAATCATTCAGGAGCCCTGACTAAACACCAGCGCATACACAAAGGAGAGCTTCAATCAATCAGGACTCCTGACTACACACCAGCACATACACACAGGAGAGAAGCCTTATAGCTGTGATCAGTGTGGGAAGAGTTTTTCTCAAGATTCCACCCTAACGAAACACCAGCTCACACACACTAGAGAGAAACCTTACTCCTGTCTTTGTGGAAAGAGCTTTGATCATTCAGGGTCACTGAAAAAACACCAGAAAGAACAAACATGTCATCTTTTATCTCCCTCCTCTCCTGCAACGGTTCCAGATCCCTAAATAAAGTTTTAATAGAAAACATCTTGTAAAGAGTCATCCATCTCCCATTCTCTAACAGTTTGCTAAGTCTGATTACCATGGTAACCTGTGTAGCGTAAAATGTAGCTCTGGATCCATATGTATCAAGTGTCTTGGAGTTTTTTTGTTGTTGTTGAATATTAATATTAATTGAATATTAATTGATGAAACTAATTGAATAAATTAATGGGCCTACTACTGTTTTAGGTTTTCTGGGTCAGAACTGTTTCAACGTGACTTACACACAGAGTATCTGCTATGAAGGGCTCAACAGTGGAACTGCCCTGCACACATCAACATCCAAGTCTCATAACCAAACTGTTATATCCAAGAGACATGTAATGAGGCTCCTAAACTCCTGAGCTCTGTACCAGAGAATACAGGTGGTGCTGAGTACCTGGGAACTAAAGTTTAAGACTTCAACCTTAGAATCACAGACCTGAGAGAGAGAGAGATCAGCTGAGTACAAGTTCAGACTTAAAATACAGTATTCAGAATGGGGGTACAGCTTCCCTGGAACAACTCTGTCATAGGTAATATATAATATCTCATTGTAATAATACATTAGAATCATTCAGACCTGCAGGTGAAGGTGTCTTCCTCCACAGAGGAAAAGAAGAGATCACTGACCTGTAGCACCACCTGTCTTCTGACGACAACCCCAACCTCACCTACATCTGGTACAAGAACGGACAACATCTCCATGACCCTACTTCCCAACAATACTCCTGTAATACTCTAGTGGTCTGGCGTTACTCTGCAGACAGTTACTCCTGTGCTGTAAAAGACCATGAGGAGTTTCTCCTCCTACAGTGTGTGAGTCTGGACTCACCTATAATAATCATCTGAAGTATCAACCATTAAGGCCTGTGGACCAATTGTAGAACATGTGTGGAAAACAGACAAATCTGAGCACTCTTGGATAGTAACACTAGTAGAAATTATACAGTATAATATAAAAGGTAGGAAATGTCTGATGGTGTGTTATCTTGTTATAACATTTTAGAATGATTATTTTAATCCATTTTAGAATAAGGCTGTAACGTAACAACGTGGAAAAAGGGTTCTCAATATTTTCTGAATGCACTGTATGTGTCTATAGGTTTTATACATTTTAAATAAACCAGTCCAATACATCTAAACACAAAATAGTCTCATTATCGTTTTAGGAATTGATCAGATACATTTTGTTTCAGTTGTTTTGGGTGAGAGCTGTTTGAATGTGACTTACACCAAGAGGAGTATCTGTGCCTTGAAGGGGTCAACAGTGGACGTTACCTTCACTTATAAACATCCCAGCCACGTCACAGAAGTATCCTAGTTCAACAAATGGGAGTCTGGAGTTACTGCAGATCTAAGCCAGGACCCAGAGTATGCAGGTCTTCTGAAGTACCATCCAACTACAGACAAGGACTCCACCCTGAGAATCACAGACCTGAGAGAGAGTGACTCTGCTGAATACAAGTTTAGATTTACAACAACTGAGGTAAAATGGGGATACGGCTTCCCTGGAATAACTGAAGTCATAGGTAATACTGTCCTTACAGTATTATATAATCTAGTCTGCTCTAGTCCACTGCTCCAAAACGGCCAATAAAAAGCCAGACTACGGTTTGCAACTACAGATTTGGACGAAGATTGTACTTTTTGGAGAAATGTCCTCTGGTCTGATGAAACAGAAATAGAACTGTTTGGCCATAATGATCATCGTTATGTTTGGAGGAAAAAGGGGGAGGCTTGCAAGCCGAAGACCACCATCCCAACCGTGAAGCACGGGGTGCTTTGCTGCAGGAGCGACTTATGCCATCTACAAAATAGATGGCATCATGAGGAAGGAAAATTATGTATATATATTCAAGCAACATCTCAAGACATCAGTCAGGAAGTTCAAGAATGGTCGCAAATAGGTCTTCCAAATGGATCTTATAACTGGTAACTAAACTCCCTCCCTGCAGTCTTAGTAACATAAAGATAGACAACAAACACACTTTATAACTGGTAACTAAACTCCCTCCCTGTAGTCTTAGAAACATAAAGATAGACAACAAACACACTTTATAACTGGTAACTAAACTCCCTCCCTGTAGTCTTAGAAACATAAAGATAGACAACAAACACACTTTATAACTGCTAACTAAACTCCCTCCCTGTAGTCTTAGAAACATAAAGATAGACAACAAACACACTTTATAACTGGTAACTAAACTCCCTCCCTGTAGTCTTAGTAACATAAAGATAGACAACAAACACACTTTATAACTGGTAACTAAACTCCCTCCCTGTAGTCTTAGTAACATAAAGATAGACAACAAACACACTTTATAACTGGTAACTAAACTCCCTCCCTGTAGTCTTAGAAACATAAAGATTATCAACATACTTTATAAATGGTGAAAAACTACACCTGATACTTCAATTAAGCAGGAAAAAGCACTTATTATAACAGACGTGTAGCACTGTAAGACACGTGTTTCTCTGTGGATTGTATTAAACCTGTTTTATTCTCAGGACCATGACTATAACATTGAGTGTTGGGACACAGAGCAACAACATATCCTACATAATACAACTAAATCTATATGTAATCAGTAATGCAAAACATGAAACTACATGTATACTAAATTATTACAACCAAAGGAGAGACTTTTAGATTTCTTCAAAACAATTCAACTTTATTATTTAATTATTACAATAATGGAGCGGTCAGCAGCCACTCGGAGGTGATCACTGAGAACCCAACGAGCAGAGTTGGGTTACAACCTTTATAGACTGAGCACATCCTTATGAGTACGTGACAAACAACAGATGTGTGGAATGGGTCAAGAGGTGAGGTTTTATATGGAAGAAAGGAGTGTCCCCCAGACAGATAGCATTTGCTGTGAAGATAATTCTATTTGTATAGAAACCAGAGTTTGGCCTCCAAGACAAGGTTCTTCTTATCAGCTGTTTATACCAGACATCTCCTCCCTGCTACCTCATAGACACAGACACTAATTCAATCTATGGAATGAAGGCTCAGAGAGAGGACAAGACCATCATAAATCAGTTGCTATCCCAAACCCCAAAGGCTAACTCAGTTCACACAGACGAGACAGTTCTGAGAAACCTTATTCCATGCAAAAACACTATTTAAAACATAATCTTGTGTCACGAGAGGGTGCATGGAGAGACCAATGCGCAGCGCAGGGATAGTAGTTCGACATAATTTACTATGTAAAACAAAACACAAATGACGAACTACTGGAACACAAAAAACAAACACGATGTACAAACGTCACGTTCAAAATTGACACACGATATACAAACGTAACAACGAACACTTACTGTCACCGTGACTTGCGAAATATACAATGACCCACATCCCCGGTGTGGAACATACAAACCTATGTAGGATCCCTAATTAGAGACGATGCACAGCAGCTGCCTCTAATTAGGGATCCAACACAAACCACCACCAGAAACAGAAAGAATAGAACTGTCAGACTCTGACCATGGCTACATAGAGAAGCAAATGGGCTTCTCTATGGCCAGAGCCTGACATCTTGTCATTTTTCTACAATAATGTTTTACAATGACATTTACATGCAAGATTCGTTCCGCGTAACAAGTCACAAATAAAAAGTAGAATGGTAAGATATAAGATATTATCAAGTGTATTTCCAGAGTGAAGAGAGAGAAGTTTGGTAGGAGACCTTACTGGCCGTGAGAAAACAGAAGAGTGTGAGGTCTGTGGTTGACACAACCTATAAGTACTGATGGGCAGAGCTGGCTTCCTGCTCCCATGACGGCGCACAATTGGCCCAGTGTCGTCCAGGTTTGGCCGTCATTGTAAATAAGAATTTGTTCTTAACTGAATTGATTAGTTAAATAAAGGTTCAATAAAAAAAGAAAATGACTCTTCCTAACAACCAACACAGGAGGGAGATAAAAGACGACATGTTTGTTTTTTCTGGTGTTTTTTCAGTGACCCTGAATGAGCAAAGCTCTTTCCACATAGACAGGAGTAAGGTTTCTCTCCAGTGTGCGTGAGCTGGTGTGTAGTCAGGGTGAAATCTCGAGCAAAACTCTTCCCACACTGATCACAGCTATAAGGCTTCTCTCCTGTGTGTACGCACTGGTGTGTAGTCAGGTTTCCTGAACGAATGAAGCTCTTCCCACACTGATAACAGCTATAAGGCCTCTCTCCTGTGTGTATGCGTTGGTGTGTAGTCAGGTTTCCTGAATGAATGAAGCTCTTCCCACACTGATCACAGCTATAAGGCTTCTCACCTGTGTGTATGTGCTGGTGTGTAGTCAGGGCTCCTGATTGACTGAAGCTCTTCCCACACTGATCACAGCTATAAGGCTTCTCTCCTGTGTGTATGCGCTGGTGTCCAGTCAGGGTGGAATCTCGAGCAAAACTCTTCCCACATTGATCACAGCTATAAGGCTTCTCTCCTGTGTGTATGCGCTGGTGTTCAGTCAGGGTGGAATCTCGAGCAAAACTCTTCCCACATTGATCACAGCTATAAGGCTTCTCTCCTGTGTGTATGTGTTGGTGTGTTGTCAGGTTTCCTGAATGAATGAAGCGCTTCCCACACTGATCACAGCTATAAGGCTTCTCTCCTGTGTGTACACACTGGTGTGTAGTCAGGTCTCCTGATTGATTGAAGTATTTCCCACAATCAAAGCAGGGGTAAGGTCTCTCCACTGTATGAATTCTCTGATGAGATTTTAAGGTTTTAGATGCAGCAAAACACTTCCCACACTGAGAGCAGTGGTACGGTTTCTCTCTGGTGTGAATCTGCTCATGAATGATCAGATCTTTCTGTTTAGCAAAACTCTTCCCACAGTCAGAGCAGCAGTGGTGAGGTTTCTTTCTTATACGTCTCTGCTGGTGTTTCTTGAGGTGTTCTGATCTGGAGAGACTCTTCTCTTTCTTGTCAGCATCATGATGTTGTTGAGGCTCCACAGATGATAAGCCCCTCCCACTGAGAGAGCAACGATTAGGGCTGTCCCCTGTGAAACAAAGACATTGAAAAGTTAGGTTTTGCAAATATGGGTCAATAAACAGATGGGTTGTTCCATGAAATGCATCCCTTTTATATTTTTCCAGTAGAAATTGTCCACCAATATTGAATTTTAAATATCTGTTATATTAAATAAAGTGACCTTTAATACAGAACACACTGATAATTAATCAGATTTTTTATATGAATAAAGACTTTCAACTTTTTTTTAAATTCAGCATTTTAATACAATAATTTCCATCAATACAAGTTTTACCATCATTGAGTACGGTTACATGTGCAGAGTTTCATTTACACAAAACATTGACATGCTTTGAAAGAACAACAATTTCCCTAATAATCCTGTTTACATCTGAAATCAGGCTACCTGATGGGACTTTGAGAAATGCAAAAAATCAAAATAAACATTCTACCACAGCGACCATGTTGTTTTTTGAAGCATATTTAATTCTGAGCTCGGAAAAATAAGGTTTGCATGTGAAAACTATTTCTAAGATGCATAAGTTAGCTTACTCCGCTTGTGCTAGTACATGCACAGATCAAATACACCGCTATAACTCTGTCCTAATAATTCTAAAGATTGCTCAGAAAACCAGTTGTTTTTAAAGGCTATGCTTATTTTGGTTATGACTTTACACCAATGAACTGAACCCTTTTTTAAATAATTGAACATCTAATACTCTAACATCAAATCAGAGTCAAAGCAGGTGAGCTGGTTCTAATTGTTTGATCAATTCTGTTGATTTTTGGTGGAAAAGTGATCAAGTAAAACCTTTTACCCATAAATTGATATGGTAGAAATGTTTTAACAATAAAACATTTTTGTGAAGCTTGTATTCAAATGTAACTCCCTGTAGAACATAAGTGGCTGATTTAAAGGACTATTTAACCAATGTAAACTATAGTGGTTTTGTTGTTTTCAGTTTTCTCCTGTTACGGTCAACCCTGTTACTTTATTTAGCACATTGGCACTTACTATAGTATTTATTTTTCATTTAACCTCTTGAGATGGGAAAACATGTTTTTAATGAAGTTGAACATGTGCTCTTTATGACAGAATGTTAAAATAGTTACACTTCTCAAAATTGTGTGGAACGACCAGATATTTTCATCAATATAAAATTAATTAATTAATTGTAACAGAAGCAGACTGTAGTCTAATCTACAAACCATGGTTCTTACTTAATGAAATCAAATCTCCATGTTCCTCTTCTCCTTCTCCTCTCTCAGTTCCACTCTGCCCAGGTGTTTTCCTGCAGTCGACCAGAACCAGCAGTAAAGTACGGAGAGGTGGTCGACCTGGGGACTCCAGGAGGGTGGAGGGGGAGGGGCTAGCTTTGTCCTGTTGGCCGCAAGAAGTATTCTACATAGATTAACACCATACCAAATATTTTATTAACTTCTAAATCTCTGATTTATTTGTGTGCATCCCTCGAATATCTCCTTTTACTTGAAATGGTCAATCGTTCACTACAACCCACAAAATATAAGAGCATTGGATTGGTGGGGCATGGGCTAGTTTCCACGATCGATCGATAGATCGATACTTTATTGATCCCCGGGGGGAAATTTCTTTGTCAATCAGCTATGAAAAGCACAGGGTAGGTACAAAATGGCAGAACGAAATACACAAAAGACAGATACACAATATATGATACATAGAGCTGCAGTATGAAAAAGTATAAAAATACAAAGTCTGGAGTGCAAAAGTATTCACTTATCTGTAAATATAACTGTATACTTACCTGTACAGCTAATTTAACCATGCAAACTTTCATTTAGCCAGTCTGTCTATTAAGTAAACTATTATTACCCTCGCTCATATCATACGCATTTTTAGCTACTGAAGTATTTCTCTGCCATCGACCTGTATAGTATAGTTAACCATCCAACATCCACCAATGTATAGTGTACATATTCAGCCAACCACCCATACTATGCAATATCTTTTTATAGCTTTTTTTTGCACTCCAGATATCTTGTATTTCTATACTTTTTCATACTGCCGCTCTATGTATCATGTACCGTGTATCTGTCTTTTGTGTACTTTCGTTGTGGCATTTTGCACCTGCCCTGTGTTTTGTTGTAGCTGCTTGACAATGAAATTTCCCCCCCGGGGGATCAATAAAGTACCTATCTATCTATCTATCTATGTATCTATCTATCTATCTATCTATCTATCTATCTAAAAGCTATAAAAAGGCATTGCATAGTATGAGTGAATGACTAAATATGTACACCATACATTGTTATAGAGTGTTAGGTGAAAGAATTATACAATTATTGCAAGTTGATATAAATAAATAAAAGATTTGCATGGTTAACTATACAGGTCGACGGCAGAGAAAGATACTTAAATAGCTAAATGCACATATGATATAAGTGAGGTTAATAATAGTTTACTTAATATACAGTCTGGTTAAATGTACAGGTAAATTAGTATTTGCATGGTTACATAAACTGTACAGGTAAATGACAGGAAGAGAAACTTAAATAGCTAAATGTGTGTATGATATAATTTGGGGTAATAATAGTAATTCCCTTAAAATACAGTCTTTAGTGCGCAGGGTTGAATTACAGATAACTGCACGTATTGCACATTCAATATACTAAAAGCAATGAGAAAAGGTGCAACTGACAGGATACTAATATGCATTCCTGTACTGTACATGAGAATGTATATACAGACCTGCATGAATAAATAGGTCCTGAGTGAATACGGACCAGAGTTACTCACGGATGGATGCATAATTATTATACTAGGGCCTAGCACCCCAACAGTTCCAGATCTATGTTGCCGACGGCACGGCACCCCGGTGAGGCATTATATAGTCTAATAGCCGCCGGCAGGAAGGACCTCCTGTAGCGCTCTCTGGCGCACCGTGGTGGGATCAGTCTGTGACTGAAGGTGCTCCTCTGCGTCATAACCATGGCATGCAGAGGGTGTGTGACGTTGTCCATGATGGCCAGCAGTTTGACCAGGATCCGTCTCTCAGCCACCTCGTCTAGAGTGTCAAGGCTCATCCACAGGACAGAGCTAGCCTTCCTGATCAGCTTATTTACCCGAGAAGCATCACCGGCTTTAATGTTGGCTCCCCAGCACACCACTGCAAAAAAGATGGCACTGTCCACCACAGACTGGTAGAAGGTATGCAGTAGTTTGCTGCACACGTTGAAGGACCTGAGCCTCCTCAGAAAGTAGAGTCGGCTCTGGCCCTTTTTGTACAGGGCCCCGGTGTTACCAGCCCATTCCAGACTGTTGTCCAAATGGACTCCCAGGAACTTGTATGACCCAACCATTTCCACATCCATCCCCTGTATAGGGACTGCAGTCAGTTGGGCCTTGGTTCTCCTGAAGTCCACCACCATCTCCTTTGTTTTGCTGAAGGTGGTTCTGCTCACACCACAACACGAGGTCACTGATTGTGCTCCTGTACTCCTCCTCCTGCCCATCCCTGATGCACCCTACAATTGCGGAGTCATCCGAGAACTTCTATAGGTGGCATGTTTCAGAGTTATATCTGAAGTCTGAGGTGTAGAGGGTGAACAGGAAGGGGGACAGGACCGTTCCCTGGGGGGCCCCTGTGTTGCTCACTGCCAGTTCTGACACACAGCTCTCAGGTAGTCTGTGACCCAGGAGACTAAGGGTGCTTCCACTTCCATCCTCCTCCTCAGGAGCTGAATGGTATTGAAGGCACTGGAGAAGTCAAAAAACATAACCCTCACAGTGCAATCTGCATTTTCCAGGTGAGAGTAGGCCCTCTGCAGAAGGTAGATGATTGCATCATCCACCCCGATGTTGCGCTGGTATGCAAACTGCAGGGGGTCCAGTGATGTACACACCAGGGGTCTGAGGTGAGCGAGGACTAACCTTTCCAGGGTCTTCATGATGTGGGATGTTAGCGCTACAGGTCTGAAGTCATTCAGGACAGTGGGGTGTGCCTTCTTGGGCACTGGGACGAGGCAGGATGTTTTCCATAGCACAGGGACCCTTTCTAGGCTCAGACTAAGGTTGAAGCGACGCTGGAGTATTCCACACAGTTGGTCAGCACAGACCCTAAGCACCCTTGGGCTGATGCCATCAGGGTCCGCAGCTTTCCACTGATGTAGTCTCTCCAGCTCTCTCTTCACTTGGTTGGTGGTGAAAGTCAGCCCCGGTGGGGAGGTGGGGGGAAGGGGGGGTGTTGAGGATCAGTCCAGGGGGAGCAGGGGTGGAGGACGGGTCACTGATTGTCTCAGCAGAGGTGTTGTGGGGGTGGGACAGCCATGAGGGTGTGTGGCCTGGGGAGCTGGAAGGGAGGTGGACAGGGCCAGTATCAAACCTGTTAAAAAATTGGTTCAGCTCATTGGCTCTGTCCTGGGTCCCCTCCGTCTGCCCACTGCTTGACTTTTTGAAGCCAGTGATATTTCTCATACCCTTCCACACCTCTCTCACCTGGCTCTGCCTCAGCTTGTCCTCCATCTTCTCCTTATACCCTCTCTTCCCCTCAGCACTCAACCCCCACACATCTCGTCCTTCCAATGGTGTTGCAGAACCGACGTCAACATGACCTCTTTGCCTGACAGATAGTTCTCCTCACCAGGACCTGGGCCTGCTTATACTGAATCAGATGTTGGAAGTTATGTGTCCTTTTCACTTCTCTAAATGCCCTGTTCCTACTCCTCACCATTGCCCCACACTCCTCCGTCCACCACGGGACTACTTTCATTCTCCTCCTCCTCCTCCTCCTCCTCCTCCTCCCTGAACTCTTAGGTATTGCCTTAGTAGCTGCCCCCACTAAAGCTGTTCTCACCCAGTTATTCATACTATCCACTTCCTCTCTCATATCCACCCTAGCCATCACCTGCTCACTTAATTCCTGAAACTGATCCCACTTTGCCCTTCAAAACACCCACCTGCCTACTCCATCCACTGACACCTCCTCCTCCCTCAGGCATACTGTGCATA
Source organism: Thymallus thymallus (assembly GCA_023634145.1). Taxonomy (NCBI): domain Eukaryota; kingdom Metazoa; phylum Chordata; class Actinopteri; order Salmoniformes; family Salmonidae; genus Thymallus; species Thymallus thymallus. The sequence continues at coordinate 22,454,671 of CM042394.1, read as the reverse complement.
CTATGGGGTAATGATCACTCCCTACTGTCGACTCCTCCCATTCAGTACCTCCCACTCACAGATTCCTGCCATTGCACTAGATACCAGAGTGAGGTCCAATGCAGACTCTTTCCCTGTAACTACATCAATCCTGGTCCCTCGTCCATTTCAGACACCAGATCTTTCCCTGTAACTAAAATCCCCACACTTCTATTCTGGCCCTCCACCCTCTCCAGACAGTGGTGGAACTAGAGTTTTATACATGGGGTGGTCAGGGCTACTTCAGGGGGTCCATAGACCATGACAGAAAATGAGTGTGTAACCCTAACCTGGTGATATGATCAATTCTATAGCGTCTATCTATGGAATGTGTTTTCTAAGTATTATGTCACTGGAAGCGCCAGCCAGTCTAGTTGGGCTACTTCTATGGAATGTGTTTGATAAGCATCCTGTCACTGAAGGTGCCGGCCAGTCTAGTGTTGGGGGGACCTTTTCTGATGTATGCCAGCTGTCTGACATTCCAGGCATACATAGCATTGATATGATGCTCTGCCTTTGAATGGAGCTTAAACCCAGAATATTTGCTTCAATATATCCACATAATTTTCCTTCCTCATGATGCCATCTCTTTTGTGAAGTGCACTTCTGTGTCTCACTCGTTCTATATAAACTCCATGCGGTATTTCATTCAATGTTCTGATGACGAAGTTACTCACTGGTGGCTTGTGATCATGAACCCAGATCTGTCAAATAAATACTTGTATTAATTATTCTACTGAGCATTGTATCTTTATCCTCACATTCTGAATTCCTCAATACCAGAGAAAATCATCATAACATATACTTTATTTGATTGAAAGTATATCACAGTTTTTATACAGATTATTTATATACATTTTTAGTCTGTACTTTTACATTCTATTTCTGGCACCCGTGCTGACATACTTTTACTGTAAATTAACAGGATTTATTTTTACAATGTAGGCTACCTGCCGCCCTGTTGATAAGCATACTGAGAAGAACATTGTTAGATACAGTCGCAAATATTTATGTTTTTTAAGAGAAACGGGGCTGGCAGATAGGATTTAGTTTCGATCCGTCGCCGGCCCACCCTCCAGTACAATAGGTGGCGTAATGTACCATAACGTTGGATGCCAACCGCCGATAAACACCACAGAAGAAGATGTATTTTCATCGCTAGAGTGAGTGGATAATCTGACTATTACATTCCAGGCAGGCGGCGCGACTGGTTTTAGATTGTTTTGCAGTTGAGAGAGTGGAGACGATAGTAGAGCAACGCTGCTAGGAAATGTTTTTTGTAACTCAGTGTTGAATCTGTGGAGCGAGGTAGGAAGGAGGGGTAAAATGGATTCTCTAGAGCAGTGATTCTCAAATGGGGGTAAGCGTACCCCTAGGGGTACGTGGCGGTACTGTAGGGGGTACGTGAGATTTATAAAAAAATATATAATAAAAAATAATAATAATAATTTAAATTATTAATTTAATTTAAAAGATATACAAAATCATCCATGATTACGAAAATAAATTTAATAAAATGTTTATGTAAACCACATTTTTATATAAAATGTTTCTATTTTAAATGTGATTGTAAACTACCTAAATCAGAGAAGAAGAATTTGAATCACGCCGAGCGGGAAGCCAGTTGCTTTACTGGAAACAAACAGACATTTAAATGAAATACTGGTTAAAACGTAGCAATACTACAGCGGAGAACGGGGAGGATGAAGAAAAAAGAAAGCCAAAGTGGAGCCAACAAAATACCGTCAATATCAGGAGGGGTATGTTCTGATGGGATTCACGGCAACAAACGGCAACCCTCCCCAGGCATTGTGTTTTTTCTGTGGGGAGAAACTAGCTAACAGCTCGATGAAACCGGCGCACCTCCAGAGACATTTCAACACCAAACATCAGTGTCATGTTGGAAAGCCACCAGAACTTAGTTTGTTGTTTATTATTACAAGTGTTTTTGAGCTAAAATGTTATAAACATCATATATATATATACACACACTGTATATATATTATTTATATAGGTTTCTTTTATCAAACATGTTTGGGGCCAGTCATGGGGTACTTGATCGGTAATTATCGGTAATTATACATTGTTTATTATTGCAAATGTTTATTATTGCAAATGTTTTTCATTTACAATGTTTAATAAATCTCATAATGATGGCACATCACTATATCGTAGTCATAGCTTTTATTCATATCTCAAATGATTGGGGCCGGTCAGGGGGTACTTGGCTGAGAAAGAATTTGATAGGGGGTAAGTTATTGAAAAAAGATTGAGAAGCACTGCTCTAGAGAAAGCAAGAACAAGATGGTTGTCAGGAGTAGTGTCGAAAAAGTAGTGGAATGTGTGAATTGTAGGGATGCCCATGGGGCTGGGGATCAGAAATGTCCCGTGCGAGAAGTAGGTTGAGGTTTCCAGGGTTACAGTCGTGCAGAGGTTGTCATGTGCTGAGGCAGTGAATAAAGTAGAGGAAGACGGGTAAAGAGGGTGGAGTGGTGAGAGTAGTAGATATATACCAGAACAGAGGGACAGACCAACAACAGGCGTTTCAGTAAGATTGGATTTGTAGCATTTATAGCAATGGTTATCAACTGTACTGCAGGGATGGAACGTAAGCCGAAGGAAGTTGAGGTTGTGGTGGAGCTGCAGAGGTATTTGACATCAGAAGAGTTACAGGGTATGTTAAGGTGTGATGTCCCATCCTTTCAGGATGATGGCATGAGGTAGGAATAAATATATGTAATTAAATTGTTAAGTTTATTTCATTTTGAAATGAGTGAGTGTAGTGTTAGATGGCAGGGTATTTCTTTATTACATGTTTTATTTTTCAAGCAAAGTAAAAGGGAGTTGTAATCCAATCTAGTAGGGGCGGTAATGCAACATTGAAGTTGGATGCCAACCGCTGTAAAACACCAAGGAAGAAGAAGAAGAAGAAGAATCTGACTTTGAAATCAGTGGAGGTGAACAAGTGTACACTTTGGGATGAAGGATAGATAATTAAGTAATTGGTTTTTAATTAAGTTTTGGTCAAGCCATTAACAGGCCTCAGGAATGTGGAGGATCAAAGATTATGAAAACTAGGCCTATACATTTTATATATCACAGCAGGCTTATACTGTTAAAACCAGACTTACCGGATCCATTGTGGAATCTATTGTTAATTCAGCGTTTCTTCATCAGACAACTTTAAGTGTTCCGGGCATTCTGAGTCCTTAACGAAACCCGAAACACGGCGGACAATGTATCTTGCTTCGGATCTGAAACCAGTAGTAAACATCAACTTCAATGACAGTTAACATACAATTAAAACACTAATATGACATTCCTGTGCCACAATAACATTGTCGCCGAGGATGGCTTGCTAGTTAGTTACAGTGTTTGATTAATATAATCTGTTTAGTTATAAAACAGTTTAGGTAGTTAACGTTACGTCATCTAGACCCGGGAGCTCGTGACGGACATCAACTCCAGGAGTCTGGGTTAGATATGATTCACCATGGCAACAACAACTGGTTACTAGTTGGTTTTCTGACATACGTTTAACTCGTATCTAGTTTATCCAGTGATCACCGCATTTGAAAGAACAACTACGGACTGACATGTAGCTGGCTAGTTAGCATTCTGACTCAGACTGGCCATGCAGTAACAAAACACACATCTATCTCGATTTAAGAGCTCATGGCAGAGATATTAGAGAAAGGAGGAACTATGAATCCCATTCGACAATGAATGGAGGAACGTAGAACGCCTCACCCAGCAGAATGTCGAACAATCGCCTTCACGTTGTCATGCTGGGTCACGCGGTTGCTAAGCTAATCATCACACAATCCCTTCTCAGAGTCAGGGTATGAGTCGAGAATGCAACGTGCGCATGATCACGTATATGAATGTATAGTAGAGCCACAGTAGAGCCACCTGCTGTATTCTTTGTGCAACTGAATCTCTGTACATAAATGTGTGCTTGATCACGCAGGATCCAGACAAAGACTTGGATGGAGGTATGTATCGTGATCCATGCTGCAAAGTGTTTAAAAAAATGATATCTAATGTATGCTAGGCTGAAAACTATATTGTTTTATATTCACTATCGACGTTGACATGTTATGTGATAGTGTTACAGGGTTGTGTCCTGTATTTACAATTTTATGGACATTTACAAAGTTAGCACGTTGCCGTACGCTAAAGGCTAGCTAGCGTCCGTCCTGTACTAATGAGGTTAGTCACCTCGAAGTGTAAATGTATTTTTTGTTTCATGACGGATTTGTAGTTGTTCTGAAGGTTACACCTTGTGTTGTGTGTTACTGCAGGTATGTGCTGCCAAACGGTTATGGAACAATGCAGGGGCAGACTGAAACAATCATACAAGCCCGTGTATTGTCCCTGCATATTAGCTGCTCCGTCTGTAGCATTACCAACACACTGTTTGATATCTATGTCCGTCTTCTCAAGGGTCTGATTTACAAGGTCCACAAAGTACTGTCCAGTCGATGACTAATGGACAACATCAGTGACATATCGCAGAACTACTGCACACTGGTCTTTGGATGTTAAATCCTGTGTTGTGTCCATTTGTATTGAGAACATCCCTGCCTTTCTCACTTCAACAGTAATTGTCTGATGAATCAACATTCTGATGACTTCAATTACTTTATTTGCTGTTGTTTTGGACGTCATAGTTACCAAGGACCCTCTTCCTTTACTTCCCATCTGCTTCTTGCTCATCTCAATGCAATCACTAACATGCTCTTGTAGGCAGACATATTTGCTTAGCAATAATAGAAACTCAAGAAACTTACCATGATTGACGGCCATGTTTTTCAAGTTATACCAATAACTTGAACTACATCAATCAGACGTTCCATGACCTGCCACCTCTTTCTGACCTGGTCTCGTTGAACTGACATTTGCTTATCATTCAGAAGGGTACGGATGTCTGCTTTGCTGGCTCTGAGGGAAAAAGGCTTCTGCGCTTTCTCTATGGGTCTTTCTTCTCTCATGTTCCTGTACTTTCTGATGGGTTTCCAGGCCTGCATGCCTCCTTTGGCAAATGCAAGATGGTCTCCAGCTTCAATGATTTTTGCCATTCGTTCCAGTCATTGGCAGCAGAGAACTGGAAGGAATGGCGGCCAAAGGAGGTGTTGGCTTTGCGGTTGACCAGTGAAATATACCTGCTGGAGCGCATGCTACGGGTGGGTGTTGCTATGGTGACCAGCGAGCTGAGATAAGGCAGGGATTTACCTAGTAAAGACTTGTAGATGACCTGGAGCCTCTCGCTTCGCCTCTTCGCTGTTTGAAAGAAATGACTGGTATAAGAAATATGGTGGAAACTAGCTCATGCCTCCAACAATCCAATGCTCTTATTTGTAGGTTGTAGTGAACGATTGAACATTTCAGGTAAAAGGAGATATTCGAGGGATGCACCCAAATCAGAGATTTAGACTAAGTTAATAAGATATTTGGTGTAGTGTTAATCTATGTTGAATACTTCTTGCCGCCAACAGGACAAAGCTAGCCCCTCCCCCTCCACCCTCCAGGAATCCCCAGGTCGACCACCTCTCCGTACTTTACTGCTGGTTCTGGTCGACTGCAGGAAAACACCTGGGCAGAGTGGAACTGAGAGAGAAGAAGGAGAAGAGGAACATGGAGATTTGATTTCATTAAGTAAGAACCATGGTTTGTAGATTAGACTACAGTCTGCTTCTGTAACAGTTCATTTGTTAATTATATATTGATGAAAATACCTAAAGAAAATACCCTATTTTGAGAAGTGTAACTTTGTCCCCCATAACATTTGATTTCACCTAATTTTAACATTCTGTCATAAAGAGCAGATGTTCAACTTAATAAAAAACATGTTTTCCCATCTGAAGAGGTTATATGAAGAATAAATACTATAGTAAGTGCCAATGTGTTTAATAAAGTAACAGGGTTGACGGTAACAGGGGAAAACTGGAAACAACAAAACCACTACTTTACTTTAGTTAAATAGTCCATAATGATCTTATGACGGGTAATGGAATCTAGTTACAATTGAAGACAAGCTTCACAAAAAAATGTAATTGTTAAAACATTTATACCATATCAATTTATGCTCTGTTTTCCACCATAAAACAACAAAGAATTGATACAAAGATTAGAACCAGCTCACCTGCTTTTACTCTATGATTTGACTATTAGATGTTCAATGTTTATTTTACAAAGAAAATGTAAGGAACAGTTTCACCTTATTAAAACAAGTGTTCAGTTCATGTAACAGGGTTGACCTTAAAATGAGGGACTGACTTAAATTAATCACTAATCACATTAAATAATGTTCATGATTGACTGTCAAAGTAACCAATAAGTAATGAGCACTAATGATGTCATATTAAACTGATTATGGTAGTAGGTCGACTATGGCATTATTCATGTAAACATCTTACTCTACTTATCTTAATTGGTGTAAGGTCATAACCGAAGAAAGCATAGCCTTTAAAAACAATTGGTTTTCTGAGCAACAATTGTTTTTTTTTCACCTTTATTTAACCAGGTAGGCCAGTTGAGAGCAAGTTCTCATTTACAACTGCGACCTGGCCAAGACAAAGCAAAGCAGTGCGAGTTACACATGGGAAATAAACAAACGTACAGTCAATAACACAATAGAAGATCTATATACAGATTGTGCAAATATAGTGCAAAATGCAGTAAGGTTAGGAAGGTAGGACAATAAATAGGCCATAGTGGCGAAATAAGTTACAAATTAGAATTAACACTGGAGTGAAAAGTGATAATAGAGATACTGGAGCAAAATGAGTGAAAATAATAAATATGGGGATGAGGTAGTAGGGTGGGCTATTTACAGAAGGGCTATATACAGGTGCAGTGATCGATAAGCAGCTCTGACAGCTGATGCGTAAAGTTAGTGAGGGAGATAGGAATTATTATTATAGTATTTGATCTGTGCATGAGCTTGTGCTAGTTTGCGCTAGTGCAGTGAGTTTGTAAAAACTGAAAGTATGCAGCTTAGAAATGATCGGACAAACTTTATTTGTCCGATCAGAATTAATTATGCTTCAAAAAAATTACATGGTCGCTGTTGTAGAAATTTTATTTTGGTTGCCAATTTTCTGCATTTGTCAAAGTCCCATCAGGTAGCCTGATTTCAGATGTATCCATGTAAACAGGATTATTAGGGAAATTGTTTTTCTTTCAAAGTATGTCAACGTTTAAATCAATCTTTATACTAATTGACTATTCACAATAATCATATTATTCTGCGCATGTAACCTTACTCAATGATGGTAAAACTTGGAGACATTATTGTATTAGGTGGGTTAAAATATTTCTAGAAGATACACAGGGTTGACAGAGGGACCTGTCAAAATGCAGAACTTTGTCACTTTAGCGAGTCTTTATTCATAAAAATCTGATCAATCGAATTCTCCATGTGTTCTCTATTAAAGGACACTTTTAGTATAATAGAGACTTAAAATTGAATATCAAAGGGACGCAAAATTATTAATTTCATGGAAGACATCTGTTTGACCCATATTTGCAAAACTTAATTATTCAGTCTTTGTTTCACAGGGGACAGTCCTAATTGTTGCTCTCTCAGTGGGAGGGGCTTATCATCTGGGGAGCCTCAACAACATCATGATGCTGACAAGAAAGAGAAGAGTCTCTCCAGATCAGAACACCTCAAGAAACACCAGCAGAGACGTATAAGAAAGAAACCTCACCACTGCTGCTCTCAGTGTGGGAAGAGTTTTGCTGCATCTAAAACCTTAAAATCTAATCAGATAATTCATACAGGAGAGAGGCCGTACTCCAGCTTTGATTGTGGGAAATGCTTCGATCAATCAGGACACCTGACTACACACCAACGCATACACACAGGAGAGAAGCCTTATAGCTGTGATCAGTGTGGGAAGAGCTTCAGGAAGTCAGGATCCCTGACTTACCACCAACGCATACACACAGGAGAGAAGCCTTATAGCTGTGATCAGTGTGGGAAGAGTTTTGCTCAAGATTCCACCCTGACTGCTCACCAACGCATACACACAGGAGAGAAGCCTTATAGCTGTGATCAGTGTGGGAAGAGTTTTGCTCGAGATTCCACCTTGACTGCACACCAACGCATACACACAGGAGAGAAGCCTTATAGCTGTAATCAGTGTGGGAAGAGCTTCAATTATTCAGGATCCCTGATTAGACACCAGCGCATACACACAGGAGAGATAGGGTTTAATATAGTATACTATAGGGTTTAATATAGTATACTATAGGGTCTACTATAGGGTTTAATATAGTATACTATAGGGTTTAATATAGTATACTATAGGGTCTACTATAGGGTTTAATATAGTATACTATAGGGTCTACTATAGGGTTTAATATAGTATACTATAGGGTCTACTATAGGGTTTAATATAGTATACTATATGGTCTACTATAGGGTTTAATATAATATACTATAGGGTCTACTATAGGGTTTAATATAGTCTACTATAGGGTTTAATATAGTCTACTATGGGGTTTAATATAGTATACTATAGAGTCTACTATAGGGTTTAATATAGTATACTATAGGGTTTAATATAGTATACTATAGGGTTTAATATAGTATACTATAGGGTTTAATATAGTATACTATAGGGTTTAATATAGTATACTATAGGGTCTACTATAGGGTTTAATATAGTATACTATAGGGTTTAATATAGTATACTATAGGGTTTAATATAGTATACTATAGGGTCTACTATAGGGTTTAATATAGTATACTATAGGGTTTAATATAGTATACTATAGGGTTTAATATAGTATACTATAGGGTCTACTATAGGGTTTAATATAGTATACTATAGGGTCTACTATAGGGTTTAATATAGTATACTATAGGGTTTAATATAGTATACTATAGGGTTTAATATAGTATACTATAGGGTCTACTATAGGGTTTAATATAGTAGACTATAGGGTCTACAATAGGGTTTAATATAGTATACTATAGGGTCTACTATAGGGTTTAATATAGTATACTATAGGGTCTACTATAGGGTTTAATATAGTATACTATAGGGTTTAATATAGTATACTATAGGGTTTAATATAGTATACTATAGGGTCTACTATAGGGTTTAATATAGTATACTATAGGGTTTAATATAGTATACTATAGGGTTTAATATAGTATACTATAGGGTCTACTATAGGGTTTAATATAGTATACTATAGGGTTTAATATAGTATACTATAGGGTTTAATATAGTATACTATAGGGTTTAATATAGTATACTATAGGGTCTACTATAGGGTTTAATATAGTATACTATAGGGTCTACTATAGGGTTTAATATAGTATACTATAGGGTCTACTATAGGGTTTAATATAGTATACTATAGGGTTTAATATAGTATACTATAGGGTTTAATATAGTATACTATAGGGTTTAATAGAGTATACTATAGGGTTTAATATAGTATACTATAGGGTCTACTATAGGGTTTAATATAGTATACTATAGGGTTTAATATAGTATACTATAGGGTCTACTATAGGGTTTAATGTAGTATACTATAGGGTTTAATATAGTATACTATAGGGTCTACTATAGGGTTTAATATAGTATACTATAGGGTCTACTATAGGGTTTAATATAGTATACTATAGGGTTTAATATAGTATACTATAGGGTTTAATATAGTATACTATAGGGTTTAATAGAGTATACTATAGGGTTTAATATAGTATACTATAGGGTCTACTATAGGGTTTAATATAGTATACTATAGGGTTTAATATAGTATACTATAGGGTCTACTATAGGGTTTAATGTAGTATACTATAGGGTTTAATATAGTATACTATAGGACTCATGGCTTGAGACTGTGGCTTAAAGCTGTATCTTAAAGCATTCCTTTGAATATCTGAAAGGGAATAAGATAATATACCAAACTCGTCATTTGCTTTGCTTGTGTTTTAGCGAGAGGAAACTGTTGCCCATAATGTTGTAGAGTGTCATGGGTCATGGTACAACACAATGGGAAAGAATTTCTGTAACTGTACAAGACTATACACCCACACTGTTGTTCACGTCAGACCATAATCAGACTTGAGAACTTAACATCGACTTAAGTCCCAGAATATTGCCTACTGTCCATGTTAAGTCTACATATCTCAAGTCTGAATCGGGCCCTTCATACACATCTTGCAATTAACATAGTTGTTCAGATTTTTTTTAAAATGCAATATAATTATCACAGACTATACTTGGGGCAGGGAGAGGAGATACAGACAAACGCAGGACAGTAGACCGACGAATCAAAGAGAAAGAGAAAGAGAGAGAGATGGAGTGAAAGTTGATGGAGTGAATAAATTATATTTTTCATTTATCATGTTCTCTCCTCTAGTTGAGTATATATATTAATATATTCAGGTAGCCCAGTGGCGGCAGGTAGCCCAGTGGTTATAGTGTTGGGCCCGTAACCGAAAGGTTGCTGGATCGAATCCCCGAGCTGACAAGGTAAAAATCTGTCGTTCTGCCCCTGAACAAGACAGTTAACCCACTGTTCCTAGGCCATCATTGAAAATAAGAATTTGTTCACAATGTATTGTGCCTTAATGCTTAATCATGCACCCATGTTTTACCTGCAGCACAGGTGTCAGGATATATTGTTCATCTTTAGAGTGGCCTCCAAACCTGTAGTCCGCACACAGACAGTGTCAATGTTACAATCAACTAATGTTAGTTAAACCTGTAGTCAGCACAGACAGTGTCAATGTTACAATCAACTAACGTTAGTTAAACCTGTAGTCAGCACAGACAGTGTCAATGTTACAATCAACTAATGTTAGTTAAACCTGTAGTCAGCACAGACTGTGTCAATGTTACAATCAACTAATGTTAGTTAAACCTGTAGTCAACACAGACTGTGTCAATGTTACAATCAACTAACTTTAGAATTCGAGGGCTGACTGTTCTCAAATATTTGTGCAGTGTAAAAATAAAATGTTGGTAATTGGTGTAGTCTGACTACTGCAGTAGGCTACTGCTGTCCATTTGCTAGCTAACAGCAAGAAACCCAGACGAGAGAAACGTGAAAGCATCCAGGCAGCAGAGATGAACTTGTCATTAGCTAGCTAACGTTAGCCGTTAGCTATATTGTAGCTATAAAGCATTGTTTTTTGTTATTTTGAAATTACATCTTTATTTTATTGTATACAAGTTATATACATAGACATAAGGGAGTTAGCTATAAATACAGTATATTTGGCTGTAGTTTAGTTTAGAAGAAAGACTTACGCAGTGGTGTAAAGTACTTAAGTAAAAATACTTTAAAGTATTACTTAATTCGTTTTTGGGGGTATCTGTACTTTTACTCCATACATTTTCCCTGACACTCAAAAGTACTCTATACATTTTGAATGCTTATGAGGACAGAAAATGGTTCAATTCACACACTTATCAAGAGAACATCCCTGGTCATCCCTACTGCCTCTAATCTGGCAGACTCACTAAACACAAACGTTTTGTTTGTAAATGATTTCTGAGGGTTGGAGTGTGCTCCTGGCTATCCATAAACATTTTTTTAAAAACAAGTAAGTCTGGTTTTCTTAGTATAAGGACATTTTAATTATTGATACGTTTACTTTTCATACTTAAGTATATTTTAACAATTACATTTACTTTTGATACTTAAGTATATTTAAAACCAAATACTTTTAGAGTTTTACTCGAGTAGCATTTTACTGGGTGACTTTCAATTTAGACATTTTCTATGATGATATCTTTACTTTTACTTAAGTATGACAATTGGATACTTTTTGCACCACTGGACTTTATTTTTGACCGGAGAATTACCAGCATTAGGTTGTGCTGGTAAGGTTGTGCTGGTTGTGTACAGCAGCTGCCATTACAGCAGCAGCGAAAGACCGGAAGCAGTAATTCCCAGACACTCCCTCAGGAGAGAAAGGCCTGTTGAGATTCTCCATCTTTGAGCATGTGTTCCAAGTGGATGCCAGGTAAAAGTAGACAATAGCAGACAACAGGATTCATAGTGAAAGGGGGTGTTGTTGAACGTTTTCTTGGCTTTACTACACTTTTATAGATCACGTAAAATGTTATCCAGGAACTTTCTGAAGTATTATTAGGCTACATATACATATACTTTTATTTGTCCTAACATAATTCAGTTTTGATATTTTAATAGATGTTTGATTGCTCTGGTCTAGAGTTGAATCAGTTGCAGCCTTGAGAATCGTATTTTCTCTCGCCAACTTCCTAGTCATTATCCGAACACTTCAACAAAGTAGTCTAACTGTACTGTAGCCTACAACATTTCATGTCATACAAAGAAACAATAGCTTCCACAATGGATCGGGTAAGTCTGGTTTTAACAGTATAAGCCTGCTGTGTTGTATAAAATGTCTAGACCTAGTTTTCATCGTCTTTGATCCTCCACATTCCTGTGTTCGGTTTAAACGTCTGGACAAAAAAAACATGACGGTAAAAACTTTGTTAGGATTTATTTTGTCTTCAACAAAGTAGCCTACTACTATATCATGTATAGGAATCTGTAACTATGACCTTATTATCTCTCCTTCCTCCCAAAGTGTTCACATTCCTTCACTGATTTCAAACACATTAGCCATTATTTTACCAGATACTCAAGTGGCCGTTCTAACAAATAAAATAAATGTCTTCAAAAATGGAAGGCTGTCGGGAAAGAGGCAAGATCAGATGGGACCATTATAGTAATGAGAGGGCAGATGTGTGTTTCCACTAGTTACCACAGTCATAGAGTCAAATGTCTATATCGTATCGTTATTTATTTAGGATTCAGCCACAATGTCAAACGTCTATCGTTTTTTATTTATTTAGTGTTGGGCATAAAGTTATGTTTTTTAGGTTAAGTTTAAAATCAGATTTATTAAGATGACTTGTATAAATGGGCGTGGTTTATGGCTTTGTTTGCGGTAACTAGTGACGACCAGGCATTACTCCCATATAAAGCGTCCTACTTTTACCAATACTCATAAAAACCTAATCGTTACGAAATGTATATTAGATCAAATAAGGCAATTTTTGCACCCAGTTATCCCTCTTGCTTCTCCTCTTCTTCGCTGTTTGAAAGGAAATGACTGGTATAAGATATATGGTGGAAACTAGCTCATGCCTCCAACAATCCAATGCTCTTATATTTGTGGGTTGTAGTGAAGCATTGAACATTTCCAGAATAAGGAGATATTTGAGGGATGCACCCAAATCAATCAGAGATTTAGATGAATAAGATATTTGGTGTAGTGTTAATCTATGTTGAATACTTCTTGCGGCCAACAGGACAAAGCTAGCCCCTCCCCCTCCACCCTCCTGGAGTCCCCAGGTCGACCACCTCTCCGTACTTTACTGCTGGTTCTGGTCGACTGCAGGAAAACACTGGGGCAGAGTGGAACTGAGAGAGGAGGAGGAGAAGAGAAGGAAGATGGAGATTTGATTTCATTAAGTAAGAACCATAGTGTGTAGATTAGACTACAGTCTGCTTCTGTAACAATAGTTGAGGTGCATAAAGATGGTGGCCTGCATGTACTTACCACAAATTCCTCCTTTTGCTAAGTTCACTGTACAGTCGTGGCCAAAGGTTGAGAGAATGACACAAGTATTGATCTCCACAAAGTTTGCTGCCTCAGTGTTGATGATGGCAATTCATCAGTCAGGATGTGGCCCAGAAGTTAATTGATAGCATGCCAGGGCGGATTGCAGAGGTCTTGAAAAAGAAGGGTCAACACTGCAAGAATTGACTCTTTACATAAACTGAATGTCATTGTCAATGAAAGCCTTTGACACTTATGGAATACTTTTAATTATACTTCAGTGTACCATAGTAACTACTGACATAAAGATCTAAGAACACTGAAGCAGCAAACTTTGTGGAGACCAATACTTGTCATTCTCAAAACTTTGGACCACGATTGTATTTTACATTGGTCTCTTTACATATGGTCTTTAGCACAGTAAAGATGATCCCAATTTTAGCTTCAAGACACCGACAATTTAAATAAACATTGAACAATGTCGCGCACCGTAGTTTCAAAACTCAGTGGATAAAACAATGACGTCATATCAGAATTTTTGAGCAACAGATGTTGGCAATTGAAAGCAATCTTCACAAAAAAATGTCTAGCATGTCTACAGTATGTATGGATAAAAGGGTTGACTTGCTCAGTTTTCCACCACAAAACAGCAGTAAATTGACAAACCAGCTCACCTGCTTTTACTCTGATTTCACTAGTAGATGTTCAATGCTTCTTTTTAAAACACATTTATTTAAAGGAATATTTATCATATTAAAACAAGAGTTCAGTTCATGTAACAGGGTTGACCTTTAAATGAGGGACAGATGTAAATAAATCACTAATCACATTCATAATAATCTTCAGAAATTACTGTCAAAGCAACAAAATAACTAGTGCTTTTCCATGAGTATGTTTACATGCACACTAATAATTAGACATTAAACTAGTTATGTTAGTTATGGCAGTAGGCTGAGTATGGCATTAGTCATGTCAACACCTTACTCTGCTTATCTTAATTGGTTTAAGGTGAAAATCAAAGGAACGCTGTTAAAAACATATGTTTTTCTGATCTTTTGAATTATTAGGACACGTAAACGCCTTAATCAGATTCATAGAGGCATATTTAATCTGCACATGTGCTGCACGAGCAACGCAAGCTTCATTATTTTGTGCAAAAACTGAAAGTATATATAAATAGTTTTCACATACAAACTTTAATCAAATATGCTTATCAAAAAATAACATGGTCGCTGTGGTAGTACTTTTTTATTTTGATAGGCATTTATCAAAGTCCCCTCAGTTAACCTGATTACAGATGTCTATGCTATTCAATATCTTTGTTTCACAGGGGACAGCCCTAACCATTGCTCTTTCAGTGGGAGGGGCTTATCATCTGGGGAGCCTCAACAACATCATGATGCTGACAAGAAAGAGAAGAGTCTCTCCAGATCAGAAACCCTCAAGAAACACCAACCGAGACTTATAGGGAAGAAACCTCACCACCGCTACTCTGACAGTGGGAAGAGTTTTGCTAAACAGAGAAAATGGATAATTCACCAGCGGATTCACACAGGAGAGAAGCCTTATTGCTGTGATCAGTGTGGGAAGGGTTTTGCTCGACATTCCAACCTGACTGCACACCAACGCATACACACAGGAGAGAAGCCTTATAGCTGTGATCAGTGTGGGAAGGATTTTGCTCAACATTCCAACCTGACTGCACACCAACGCATACACACAGGGGTGAAGTCATATAGCTGTGATCAGTGTGGGAAGAGCTTCAATCATTCAGGATGCCTGACTACACACCAACGCATACACACAGGAGAGAAGCCTTATAGCTGTGATCAGTGTGGGAAGAGCTTCAATCATTCAGGACACCTGACTACACACCAACGCATACACACAGGAGAGAAGCCTTATAGCTGTGATCAGTGTGGGAAGAGCTTCAATTATTCATGGTCCCTGATTACACACCAACGCATACACACAGGAGAGAAGCCTTATAGCTGTGATCAATGTGGGAAGAGCTTCAATTATTCAGTGTCCCTGATTACACACCAACGCATACACACAGGAGAGAAGCCTTATAGCTGTGATCAGTGTGGGAAGAGCTTCAATTATTCAGGGTCCCTGATTACACACCAACGCATACACACAGGAGAGAAGCCTTATAGCTGTGATCAATGTGGGAAGAGCTTCAATTATTCAGGGTCCCTGATTACACACCAACGCATACACACAGGAGAGAAGCCTTATAGCTGTGATCAATGTGGGAAGAGCTTCAATCATTCAGGAGACCTGACTAAACACCAACGCATACACACAGGAGAGAAGCCTTATAGCTGTGATCAGTGTGGGAAGGGCTTCTATCAATCAGGACACCTGACTAAACACCAACGCATACACACAGGAGAGAAGCCTTATAGCTGTGATCAGTGTGGGAAGAGCTTCATTTATTCAGAGTCCCTGATTACACACCAACGCATACACACAGGAGAGAAGCCTTATAGCTGTGATCGATGTGGGAAGAGCTTCAATTATTCAGGGTCCCTGATTACACACCAACGCATACACACAGGAGAGAAGCCTTATAGCTGTGACCAATGTGGAAAGAGCTTCAATTATTCAGGGTCCCTGATTACACACCAACGCATACACACAGGAGAGAAACCTTATAGCTGTGATCAGTGTGGAAGGAGCTTCAATCATTCAGGAGACCTGACTAAACACCAGCGCATGCACACAGGAGAGAAGCCTTATAGCTGTGATCAATGTGGGAAGAGCTTCAATCAATCAGGGGCCCTGACTACACACCAACGCATACACACAGGAGAGAAACCTTATAGCTGTGATCAATGTGGGAAGAGCTTCAATCAATCAGGACACCTGACTTCACACCAGCTCACACACACTGGAGAGAAACCTTACTCCTGTCTATGTGGAAAGACTTTTGCTCACTCAGAGTCATTGAAAAAACACCAGAAAGAACAAACATGTCGTCTTTTATCTCCCTCCTCTCCTGCAACTGTTCCAGATCCCTAAATACATTTTCCATAGAAAACATATTGTAAAGAATCATCCATCTCCCATTCTCTAACAGTTTACTGATTACCATGGTAACCTGTGTAGTGTAATATGTAGCTCTGGATCCATATGTATCAAGAGTCTCAGAGTAGGAGTGTTGTGTGTGTGGTGGGTGGGGATGTTCAGATCTCTATCTTATTTAATTAACTCCTATTATCCATTAAGTAATTTTATAATGTAGAATAATGTTTCAACAATACTAGGTGTGTATTCATGTGTTCAATAGATCAGTAAATTAAATCCATTATCTGCTCAACAATGTCTGTTTATCACATTAGTTATGTTTTTTAAATCTATAAGGATCATAGGTCTCTTGTATAATTAGTTTGGTCCTAAAAGATGTTCACATATTTATTGTAAATCCCTTCACCAGGTTATAATGTAGCTGATGGGACATACAGAAGTACAGAAGACATAGGGCTATTAGTGTGGTCAAATTATGTTCCATTTATTTTAAAGGATTTTAATAGTGATATCTTTACACTTTCCTTATTGTATATTAAGTGTGCTCCAAAAAAAAGGTTTTATTGTGAAGTGAATGATGTGTTGGTTGTTAGGAAGAGGCATCATGAGAGCAGGAAGTCAGCTCTGCCCATCAGTACTTATAGGTCATGTCAACCAGACTTCACACTCTTCTGTTTTCTCACAGCCAGTAAGGTCTCCTACCAAACTTCTCTCTCTTCACTCTGGAAATACACTTGATAATATCTGATACCTTACTATTCCACTTTTTATTGGTGATTTGTTAAGCAGAACGAATGATTGCGTGTAAATTACATTGTAAAGCATACATCTGGAATGTGGTTTAATGTTTTCCTATTTTGTTTTACATTGCTAAAATATGTAGCCTGCGGTGCTGCTCGGTGAATGAGAGCTCAGCAACAACTACTCTTGGAGAGAGCTGCTCTCTGGAAACAGAAACGTTAGACCATTTATTCTATAGCTGTTCACATAGCTCTTCTCTGTGGAATGATATACAATGTTTTATTAATGGACACTTTGGCTAACAAATGTGATCTGCAATAAAAAAATAAAAAAGTTTATAGGAAGAAAAATAAATCCTGGAGGAGCTACGATTCATTTCTCCTGTTGCAAGAGTCGAAGGTAAGCAAAACGATTATCTCGTAAGTGACTTGTTGTTCTTGCACATAACCGTGTTACTTTTGTTCCTCACACTGATAATGAAATCAAGTTTGTAAATGGCTGGTCTCGAGATGTTTAAAAACTACATACAGAATCAGAAAATCATATCTAAGCAAACTCATCGAAGCAGAAGCAAATATCCAAATGTCCGTATCCTTGCTAGGTCTACACAATGTTGTGATGTTAACCACGTAACTTCATCGTCTTGGCTGTTGCATTGCGATAACAAATACATTTGTAGGGAGGGATGGTTAGAAGACGAAAGGTAATGCATGCCCCTACATTTTGTCTTCTTCTAATAGTTATCATGAAACGAGGAAGGGACATAGCGTCCTTTTTTGCCCCAGTAAACAAACAAGGGAGAGAAACATATCAAGGTATTGAGAGAGTTGAGGAGCAGGAAGAGGGAGAGCCAGAGGAGTCAGTGGAGGTTGGAGAGAGGGCATGTGATGAAAGTGAGGGCTCTGATACAGAGAGGGCATGTGATGAAAGTGAGGGCTCTGATACAGAGAGGGCATGTGATGAAAGTGAGGGCTCTGATACAGAGAGGGACATTCCAGAGGGTGAGGAGCATGAAGAAGAGGGTGAGGAGCATGAAGAAGAAGAGGGTGAGGAGGATGAAGAAGAGGGTGAGGAGGAAGAAGAGGGTGAGGAGGAAGAAAACATACAGGGACAGAGAGAGGAACAGCCAGAGGGACAGAAAGTGGATCCATGTGCATCAAGTACTGCACCATCAGGTTTGTGAAGAAGAAGGTTCTTACTATTTGCAAAGCAGTGCAATTATATTTTCATTGTAGGCCTACTGTGTGTCCTTAAAATTGTGCTTTCTGCTGTAAATTCTTTTTTGTGTCAATATGGCTCTGTTTCTTTTTTTAAGAAAATACTTGGCCTACATTTTGAAATACATGCAGATATACATGTATAAGTAAATACATGTTGTAGTTGTGCCCTATGTTTACTCTACATCTTTCTACAGATATCAGCAAGTCCAAGAATGATGTACCAGTACAGCCCAACTTGAATATATTCCCAACCACTTTGATGGGGGACAGAAGACGGAGCTTCAGGCCAAACTGGTATAATCTTCATCCATGGCTTGAGTATTCTGTCATGATGGACTCTA
The DNA here is from genome assembly GCA_023634145.1 of Thymallus thymallus. Classification (NCBI taxonomy): domain Eukaryota; kingdom Metazoa; phylum Chordata; class Actinopteri; order Salmoniformes; family Salmonidae; genus Thymallus; species Thymallus thymallus. The sequence goes on along the minus strand of CM042394.1, from coordinate 22,435,748 downwards.
CATATTGCTATGCATGTAGACATTTTAGCACACCAAATGCCCCAGACACTGTTTTTTTTTCAACAACTGGTTTTAGAAACTGGAAAAAAGCAACTATGAGCGATGCAGGGTTTTCAGTACATGCAAAGTCTGAACAACACAAGTGTGCAATGATAGCATGGAGGGATTATCAAAGAGCTGTTAAAACTGATGCAACACTAGCAAATCTTCTTGACAAAGAACAAACTAAACAAGTACAAGAAAATCGGGCATACATTAAAACAGTTGGGGAAGTGCTGTTACTTACAGCTACACAAAACATAGCACAAAGAGGACATAATGAATCTGAAGAGTCCAATAACAAAGGAAACTTTAGGGAAATTCTTAAAACAGTTGCTAACCATGACCCACTCGTTAAGAGAAGATTAACTTCCGTTCACAATGCAAAGTACACAAGCAAGATCATCCAGAATGATGGTTTGATGGTTTTGGGTTGATGGTTTTGGGTTGTTTGGCAGAGCTGGTTCGGTCTGAAATCATAGAAGAAGTGAAGAACAGTGAGGTTTTTAGCATCATGGCAGATGAAACAAAGGATATTTCAAAAAGGGAACAGATTTCTTTCACACTCAGGTACTATTACAATGGGGCCATTAAGGAGAGTTTTCTCCATTTTCAATCTGCAGAGAAGTTAGATGCAGCAGGGCTTACTGGAAAAATAGTGCACTTACTGGAACGTTATGGCCTGAACTACAAAAATAACCTCGTAGGCCAAGCGTACGATGGTGCTGCCGTTATGAGCGGTAAGCATTCAGGGGTTTAGGGAAGGATCAAAGAACAGGCTAAATTTGCCTTCTACATCCATTGTAGTGCACATTGTCTCAATTTAGTGTTAGTTGATGTAGTCAAAAGTGTCCCAGAAACAGGAGTTTTTTCCTTTGTTACAGTGTCTTTATATTTTTACCTCTGTCTCATATGTGCACCCAAAATGGCTGTCTCTCCAAAGAGAAATGTATGGCAGAACAAGAGAGCTGCAACGTTTAAGCAACACACGTTGAGCATGCAGATTTCTAGCCCTACGTAATATTATGGACACTCTACCTGCCCTTAAACGACCACTGCAAGAGATTGCTCAAGAACGTCATGGTGAAAAAACTGTTGAGGCCCGAGGTCTTCTGGCTCAAATTGACCTAGAATTTGTTGTGCATCTTGTTACTCTGCGTAAGTTGTTTGGGGAGACAAAGCTACTTGTTAGTCACCAACTGTTGATCTGTCAAGAGCTGTTGACTTAGTAAATGCTTTAGTCCAGACATTGAATGACCACAGGCAGGAGTCTTTCTTTGATAAGTTGTGGGATGAAGCATTGAATATTTGTGAGCAGTGTGATTCTGCAACGTCAGAAAATGCTGAGCTCTAGACTCAGTGGCTACTGCACACTAAGCACTGTTGGTCAGAGGGAGGTAGAACGTGACAAAGATATGTTTCGCACGTCATTTTTCTATCCTGTAATTGACAGCATGCTCAATGAGTTGAACAGACGTTTCTCCAATACCAACTGTGAGCTCATGAGAAGCATACAGTCTCTCAGCCCCCAGAGCGATGCCTTTTTAAAGAAGAGCAATGTTTTTTCATTTGGCTGTTTGTATAATGCAGACATTGATGATTTAGGGCATGAGCTCCATCAATTTAAGAGAGTTTTGGACAGAAAAATACAGAGTGGTGAAGTTAAAAAGCCATGCAGTACAGTAGAGCTGGTTTGTTTTATTGAGCCATACAGGGAAGTTTTCTTTGAGCTCTTTAGACTGTGCAAGATTGCAGTAACCCTTCCTGTAAGCTCAGCCTCTTGCTAACGCAGTTTCTCCACACTGAAACTGATTAAAACCTTCCTGCGGTCCACCACTATTGATGAGAGACTCAGTGATCTTGGAGTCCTGAGCATAGAGTCCAGAAGGGCCAAGGCTCTGGATCTTGATGTATTTGTGGACCATTTTTTCCAGACAGCACAACCGCCGTATCCTGTTGCTTTAGTGTAGTGTTTCTATATTTTATTAAAATTCAATTGATCCAGCATTGTTGTGCCAATTCAAATACTTAAGTGTGGACTCAACTGTCCACAGTAGTGGGGCTTCCATAAACAGGAAATGGCACATTGTTGTACCCTGGAGTTTTGTTCACGTTGAATTGACACCCTGTATTTGTACCCTGTACTGTATTTTTCATTTTTTATGGGCCTACCTCTTTTGCACCTGCACTCACTCTTGTACAAAATAAATGTTTGTGTGATTTTAAAGTAAAATAAAGTTTATAATCTTTAAATATAATTTGTTGCCATTTTTTAATGTGCCCCTCTGGTTAAACACTGGCCCCTCCTTGGCCCTCCTAGTAAAATGTGTCTAGAACCGCCACTGATCTCAAGTCTGAATCGGGCCCTTCATACACATCTTGCAATTAACATAGTTGTTCAGATTTTTTGAAAAATGCAATATAATTATCACAGACTATACCTGGGGCAGGGAGAGGAGATACAGACAAACGCAGGACAGTAGACCGACGAATCAAAGAGAAGGAGAAAGAGAGAGAGATGGAGTGAAAGTTGAGAAAGAAGAGGAATAAATTATATTTTAATTTATCATGTTCTCTCCTCTAGTTGAGTATATTAATATATTCATGATAACACAATGTATTGTGCCTTAATACTTAATCATGCACCCATGTTTTACCTGCAGCACAGGTGTCAGGATAGAGTGTTCATCTATAGAGTGGCCTCCAAACCTGTAGTCAGCACAGACTGTGTCAATGTTACAATCAACTAATGTTAGTTAAACCTGTAGTCAGCACAGACTGTGTCAATGTTACAATCAACTAACGTTAGTTAAACCTGTAGTCAGCACAGACTGTGTCAATGTTACAATCAACTAATGTTAGTTAAACCTGTAGTCAGCACAGACAGTGTCAATGTTACAATCAACTAATGTTAGTTAAACCTGTAGTCAGCACAGACAGTGTCAATGTTACAATCAACTAACGTTAGTTAAACCTGTAGTCAGCACAGACAGTGTCAATGTTACAATCAACTAACGTTAGTTAAACCTGTAGTCAGCACAGACAGTGTCAATGTTACAATCAACTAACGTTAGTTAAACCTGTAGTCAGCACAGACTGTGTCAATGTTACAATCAACTAACGTTAGTTAAACCTGTAGTCAGCACAGACTGTGTCAATGTTACAATCAACTAATGTTAGTTAAACCTGTAGTCAGCACAGACAGTGTCAATGTTACAATCAACTAATGTTAGTTAAACCTGTAGTCAGCACAGACAGTGTCAATGTTACAATCAACTAACGTTAGTTAAACCTGTAGTCAGCACAGACAGTGTCAATGTTACAATCAACTAATGTTAGTTAAACCTGTAGTCAGCACAGACAGTGTCAATGTTACAATCAACTAACGTTAGTTAAACCTGTAGTCAGCACAGACTGTGTCAATGTTACAATCAACTAATGTTAGTTAAACCTGTAGTCAGCACAGACAGTGTCAATGTTACAATCAACTAATGTTAGTTAAACCTGTAGTCAGCACAGACAGTGTCAATGTTACAATCAACTAACGTTAGTTAAACCTGTAGTCAGCACAGACTGTGTCAATGTTACAATCAACTAATGTTAGTTAAACCTGTAGTCAGCACAGACTGTGTCAATGTTACAATCAACTAACGTTAGTTAAACCTGTAGTCAGCACAGACTGTGTCAATGTTACAATCAACTAATGTTAGTTAAACCTGTAGTCAGCACAGACTGTGTCAATGTTACAATCAACTAACGTTTGTTAGCTAGAATTTGAGGGCTGACTGTTTTTAAATATTTGTACAGTGTAAAAATAAAATGTTGGTAATTGGTGTAGTCTGACTACTGCAGTAGGCTACTGCTGTCCATTTGCTAGCTAACAGCAAGAAACCCAGAGGAGAGAAACGTGAAAGCATCCAGGCAGCAGAGATGAGCTTGTCATTAGTTAGCTAACGTTAGCCGTTAGCTATATTGTAGCTATAAAGCTTTATGTTTATTGTTATTTTGAAATTACATCTTTATTTTATTGTATACAAGTTATATACATAGACAGAAAGGAGTTAGCTATAAATACAGTATATTTGGCTGTAGTTTAGTTTAGAAGAAAGACTTACGCAGTGGTGTAAAGTACTTAAGTAAAAATACTTTAAAGTATTACTTAAGTAGTTTTTTGGGGTATCTGTACTTTACTTTTTATATATTTGACAACTTTTACTCCATACATTTTCCCTGACACTCAAAAGTACTCTATACATTTTGAATGCTTATGAGGACAGAAAATGGTTCAATTCACACACTTATCAAGAGAATATCCCTGGTCCGCCCTACTGCCTCTAATCTGGCGGACTCACTAAACACAAATGTTTTGTTTGTAAATGATTTCTGAGGGTTGGAGTGTGCTCCTGGCTATCCGTATATATATATTTTTAAACAAGTAAGTTTGTTTTTCTTAGTATAAGGACATTTTAATTATTGATACGTTTACTTTTCATACTTAAGTATATTTGAACAATTACATTTACTTTTCATACTTAAGTATATTTAAAACCAAATACTTTTAGAGTTTTACTCGAGTAGAATTTTACTGGGTGACTTTCAATTTTACTTGAGACATTTTCTATGGTGATATCTTTACTTTTACTTAAGTATAACAATTGGTTACTTTTTTCACCACTGGACTTTATTTTTGACCGGAGAATTACCAGCATTAGGTTGTGCTAATAAGGTTGTGCTGGTTGTGTACAGCAGCTGTAATTATAGCAGCAGCCAGAGTATCAGACAGAACACTTCAGTTAAATTAGCTATATATATTTTTTTTTTTTTTTTTTTTTTTTTTATATACACATTATTGGTTACTTATATGATATTTGTTCCACTTCTCTATTCATTGGCTGATGTGTATTTATCTGTTTGTTTGTTTATTTATCTTAATGTTTTACTCCTTATGAAAATATGTTCTGTAACTAAATGATTTTGTATTACAAGTTCAATTTATTTTTCCTGCAATAAAAAAATAAAATAATAAAAAAAAAAAAGAAATATCTTTGAGCATGTGTTCCAAGTGGCTGCCAGGTAGAAGTTGACGATAGCAGACAACAGGATTCATAGTGAAAGGGGGTATTGTTGAACGTTTTCTTGGCTTTACTCAACTTTTAAAGAGCACGTAAAATGTTATCCAGGAACTTTCTGAAGTATTATTAGGCTACATATACTTTTATTTGTCCTAACATAATTCCGTTTTGATATTTAAATAGATCTTTGATTGCTCTGGTCTAGGAGCGCAACAGTTGCAGCCTTGATAATCGTATTTTCTCTCGCCAACTCCCTAGTCATTATCCGAACAATACAACAAAGTAGTCTAACTGTACTGTAGCCTATAACATTTCATGTCATACAAAGAAACAATATCTTCCACAATGGATCGGGTAAGTCTGGTTTTAACAGTATAAGCCTGCTGTGTTGTATAAAATGTCTAGACCTAGTTTTCATCGTCTTTGATCCTCCACATTCCTGTGTTCGGTTTAAACTTCTCGACAAATAAAAACATGACGGTAAAACTTGTTAGGATATATTTTTTCTTCAACAAAGTAGCCTACTACTATATCATGTTTAGGAATCTGTAACTATGACCTAATTATCTCTCCTTCCTCCCAAAGTGTTCACATTCCTTCACTGATTTCTAACACATCAGCCATTATTTGACCAGATACTCAAGTGGCCGTTCTAACAAAGAAAATAAATGTCTTTAAAAAAGGAAGGCTGTCGGGAAAGAGGCAAGATCAGATGGGACCATTATAGTAATGAGAGGGCAGATGTGTGTTTCCACTAGTTACCACAGCCATAGAGTCAAATGTCTATATCGTATCGTATCGTTATTTATTTAGGATTAGGCATAAAGTTAGAAGTGTTAAGGTTAGGGTTAAAATCACATTTAATAAGATCGTAAATGGGCGTGGTTTATGGCTTTGTTTGCGGTAACTAGTGACGACCAGGCATTACTCCCATATAAAGTGTCCTACTTTTAACAATACACTCGTAACAACCTAATCATTACGAAATGTATATTAGATCAAATGAGGCAAAAGCTACATTTTTGGGCCCAGTTATCCCTCTCGCTTTGCCTCTTCCTCGCTGTTTGAAAGGAAATTACTGGTATAAGATATATGGTGGAAACTAGCTCATGCCTCCAACAATCCAATGCTCTTATATTTGTGGGCTGTAGTGAATCATTGAACATTTCCGGAATAAGGAGATATTCGAGGGATACACCCAAATCAATCAGAGATTTGGTGTAGTGTTAATCTATGTTGAATACTTCTTGCCGCCAACAGGACAAAGCTAGCCTGTCCCCCTCCACCCTCCTGGAGTCCCCAGGTCGACCACCTCTCCGTACTTTACTGCTGGTTCTGGTCGACTGCAGGAAAACACTGGGGCAGAGTGGAACTGAGAGAGGAGGAGAAGAGAAGGAAGATGGAGATTTGATTTCATTAAGTAAGAACCATGGTGTGTATATTAGACTACAGTCTGCTTCTGTAACAATAGTTGAGGTGCATAAAGATGGTGGCCTGCATGTACTTATCACAAATTCCTCCTTTTGCTAAGTTCACTGTACAGTCGTCACAATAATTTATATCTCAATGTTCTAAATGAACTCTTTATAACTCTATCTGTACCCTGAAGGTTGTAGACCCCAGTTTTAAACAATACAGAGAGAGCCCCAGCTTACAATGGTCAGTCTTTATTCATGAGAACATTCTGATGAAAAAACAATACACATGTATTTTATACATTTAGTCAGAAAGAGCCCCCACCCTGCTTGATGGGGGGGCTGTAAGTTCTCAGGGTCTGCCTTCAAAGACACACTGTCCTGTTATCTCATGTCACTCCCTTCAGTCATTCTTCAGTTGCTAATGTATGACACATCTCAAAGAGAAAAGACCCCCATCCTGCTTGATGGGGGGGCTGTGAACTTTTATGGCCGGCCTAATCTCCTGCAAGCCTAACAGCCTTCACAAATGGTCTGTCTTCTCCTTTGTTGTCTTAACTACATCCTGACTCATTTACCAAATGGTAACATTCTAACCTGGTCTAAACATTGTCTATGTTCCCACATTCTTAGAATCATAATCCTATAATTCTAATTCATCTCACACATTACACAGTTTCAGGGTGGATCATCTTAGTCATTAACTTTAAACATACACATTTCTTTATCAACAGTCGTGGCCAAAGGTTTTGAGAATGACACAAGTATTGGTCTCCACAAAGTTTGCTGCGTCAGTGTTGATGATGGCAATTTGCATATACTCCAGAATGTCATGAAGAGTGATCAGATGAATTGCAAATAATTGCAAAGTCCCTCTTTGCCAGGAACTTAACTTAATCCCCCCAAAACATTTCCACTGCATTTCAGCCCTGCCACAAAAGGACCAGCTGCCATCATGTCAGTGATTGTCTCGTTAACACAGCTGAGAGTGTTGGCGGGGACAAGGCTGGAGATCACTCTGTCATGCTGATTGAGTAAGAATAACAGACTGTAAGCTTTAAAAGGAGGGTGGTGCTTGAAATCATTGTTCTTCCTCTGTCAACCATGGTTACCTGCAAGGAAACAAGGACCGTCTCCTAAAGTTGATTCAGCTGCGGGATCGGGGCACCACCAGTGCAGAGCTTGCTCAGGAATGGCAGCAGGCAGGTGTGAGTGCATCTGCACACACAGTGAGGTGAAGACTTTTGGAGGATGGCCTGGTGTCAAGAAGGGCAGCAAAGAAGCCACTTCTCTCCAGGAAAAACATCAGGGACAGACTGATATTCTGCAAAAGGTACAGGGATTGGACTGCTGAGGACTGGGGTAGAGTCATTTTCTCTGAAGAATCCCCTTTCCGATTGTTTGGGCCATCCGGAAAACACCTTGTCCGGAGAAGACAAGGTGAGTGCTACCATCAGTCCTGTGTCATGCCAACAGTAAACCATCCTCAGACCATTCATGTGTGGGGTTGCTTCTCAGCCAAGGGAGTGGGCTCACTCACAATTTTGCCTAAGAACACAGCCATGAATAAAGAATGGTGCCAACACATCCTCCGAGAGCAACTACTCCCAACCATCCAAGAACAGTTTGGTGACTACCAATGCCTTTTCCAGCATGATGGAGCACCTTGCCATAAGGCAAAAGTGATAACTAAGTGGCTCTGGGAACAAAATATCGACAATTGGGGTCCATGGCCAGGAAACTCCCCAGACCTTAATCCCATTGAGAACTTGTGGTCGATCCTCAAGAGGCGGGTGGACAAACAAAAACCCACAACTTCTGACAAACTCCAAGCATTGATTATGCAAGAATGGCCTGCCATCAGTCAGGATGTGGCCCATAAGTTAATTGACAGCATGCCAGGGCGGATTGCAGAGGTCTTGAAAAAGAAGGGTCAACACTGCAAATATTGACTCTTTGCATAAACTTAATGTCATTGTTAATGAAAGCCTTTGACACTCATGGAATACCTGTAATTATACTTCAGTGTACCATAGTAACTACTGACATAAAGATCTAAGAACACTGAAGCAGCAAACTTTGTGGAGACCAATACTTGTCATTCTCAAAACTTTGGACCACGACTGTATTTTACATTGGTCTCTACTGTTTTTTTGTAATGGTCATTAGCATAGTAAAGATGATCCCAATTTTAGCTTCAAGACGCCGACAATTTAAATAAACATTGAACAATGTCGTGCACCGTAGTTTCAAAACTCAGTGGATAAAACAATGACGTCATATCAGAATTCTGCCATCTTTATTCACTTTCATCATGAATCTATTCATTATATATTGATTAAAATATCTGGGTAGTTCCACCCATTTTTAAAGTGTAACTTGGTAAGAAAAATATGTTTACAAAGCACATGTTCAACTTAATAAAAACATTGAATAAAAATATTACTATACTAAGTGCCTATGTGCCAAAACAAGTGGCATGGTTGAACGTAACAGGGGACTACTGAAAATATCAAACCACTGGATTACATGGGTAAATAGTCCTTTAAATCAGCCATAAAACTGCTTGTGCAGGGGGAATGGAAGGTTTTTTTTTGCAACAGATGTTGGCAATTGAACGTATGGATAAAAGGGTTGACTTGCTCAGTTTTCCACCACAAAACAGCAGTAAATTGACAAACCAGCTCACCTGCTTTTACTCAGATTTCACTAGTAGATGTTCAATGCTTCTTTTTAAAACACATTTATTTAAAGGAATATTTTCATCATATTAAAACAAGAGTTCAGTTCATGTAACAGGGTTGACCTTTTAAATGAGGGACAGATGTAAATAAATCACTAATCACATTCATAATAATCTTCAGAAATTACTGTCAAAGCAACAAAATAACTAGTGCTTTTCCATGAGTATGTTTACATGCACACTAATAATTAGACATTAAACTAGTTATGTTAGTTATGGCAGTAGGCTGAGTATGGCATTAGTCATGTCAACACCTTACTCTGCTTATCTTAATTGGTTTAAGGTGAAAATCAAAGCAACGCTGTTAAAAACATTTTGAATTATTAGGACACGTAAACGCCTTAATCAGATTCATAGAGGCATATTTAATCTGCACATGTGCTAGCACGAGCACCGCAAGCTTCATTCTTTTGTGCAAAAACTGAAAGTATATATAAATAGTTTTCACATACAAACTTTAATCAAATATGCTTATCAAAAAATAACATGGTCGCTGTGGTAGTACTTTTTTATTTTGATAGGCATTTATCAAAGTCCCCTCAGTTAACCTGATTACAGATGTCTATGCTATTCAATATCTTTGTTTCACAGGGGACAGCCCTAACCATTGCTCTTTCAGTGGGAGGGGCTTATCATCTGGGGAGCCTCAACAACAACATGATGCTGACAAGAAAGAGACGAGTCTCTCCAGATCAGAAACCCTCAAGAAACACCAACCGAGACTTATAGGGAAGAAACCTCACCACCGCTGCTCTGACTGTGGGAAGAGTTTTCCTAAACAGAGAAAATGGATAATTCACCAGCGGATTCACACTGGAGAGAAGCCTTATAGCTGTGATCAATGTGGGAAGAGCTTCAATCATTCAGGATCCTTGATTAGACACAAACGCATACACACAGGAGTGAAGCCTTATAGCTGTGATCAGTGTGGAAGGAGCTTCAATCGATCAGGACACCTGACCAGACACCAACGCATACACACAGGAGAAAAGCCTTATAGCTGTGATCAGTGTGGGAAGGGTTTTGCTCGAGATTCCACCCTGACTTCACACCAACGCATACACACAGGAGAGAAGCCTTATAGCTGTGATCAGTGTGGGAAGGGTTTTGCTCGAGATTCCACCCTGACTGCCCACCAACGCATACACACAGGAGAGAAGCCTTATAGCTGTGATCAGTGTGGGAAGGAGTTTGCTCGACATTCCAACCTGACTGCACACCAATGCATACACACAGGAGAGAAGCCTTATAGCTGTGATCAGTGTGGGAAGAGTTTCAGTCGATCAGGAGACCTGACTACACACAAACGCATACACACAGGAGAGAAGCCTTATAGCTGTGATCAGTGTGGGAAGATCTTCAATCATTTAGGAGACCTGACTAAACACCAGCGCATACACACAGGAGAGAAACCTTATAGCTGTGATCAGTGTGGAAGGAGCTTCAATCATTCAGGAGACCTGACTAAACACCAGCGCATACACACTGGAGAGAAGCCTTATAGCTGTGATCAGTGTGGGAAGAGCTTCTATCAATCAGGACAGCTGACTAAACACCAACGCATACACACAGGGGTGAAGCCATATAGCTGTGATCAGTGTGGGAAGAGCTTCAATTATTCAGGGTCCCTGATTACACACCAACGCATACACACAGGAGAGAAATCTTATAGCTGTGAACAGTGTGGAAGGAGCTTCAATCATTCAGGAGACCTGACTAAACACCAGCGCATACACACAGGAGAGAAGCCTTATAGCTGTGATCAATGTGGGAAGAGCTTCAATCAATCAGGGGCCCTGACTACACACCAACGCATACACACAGTAGAGAAACCTTACTCCTGTCTATGTGGAAAGACCTTTGCTCATTCAGAGTCACTGAAAAAACACCAGAAAGAACAAACATCTTCTTTTATCTCCCACCTCTCCTGCAACGGTTCCAGATCCCTAAATAAAGTTATAATTGAAAACGTCTAGTAAAGAGTCATCCATCTCCCATTCTCTAACAGTTTACTAAGTCTGATTACCATGGTAACCTGTGTAGCATAATATGTATCTCTGGATCCATATGTATCAAGTCTCAGAGTAGGAGTGTTGTGTGTGTGGTGGGTGGGGATGTTCAGATCTGTATCTTATTTAATTAACTCCTATTATCCATTAAGTAATTGTATAATGTAGTATAATGTTTCAACAATACTAGGTGTGTATTCAATAGATCAATAAATTAAATCCATTATCTGCTCAACAATGTCTGCTTATCACTTTAATTATATGTTTTTAAAATCTATAAGGATCATATGCCTCTTGTATAATTAGTTTGGTCCTAAAAGATGTTCACATATTTATTTTAAATCCCTTCACCAGGTTATAATGTAGCTGATGGGACGTACGGACGTACATAAGACATAGGACTATTAGTGTGGTCAAATTATGTTGTTGCATTTATTTTAAAGGATTTTAATAGTGATATCTTTACACTTTCCTTATTGTATATTAAGTGTGCTCCAAAAAAAAGGTTTTATTGTGAAGTGAATGATGTTTTGGTTGTTAGGAAGAGGCATCATGGGTGCAGGAAGTCTGCTCTGTCCATCAGTACTTATAGGTCGTGTCAACCACAGACTTCACACTCTTCTGTTTTCTCACGGCCAGTAAGGTCTCCTACCAAACTTCTCTCTCTTCACTCTGGAAATACACTTGAAAATATATGATAACTTACCATTCCACTTTGTATTGGTGATTTGTTACGCAGAACGAATGCTTGCATGTAAATGTCATTGTAAAACATACATCTGGAATGTGGTTTAATGTTTTCCTGTTTTGTTTTACATTGCTAAAATATGTATTATGTAGAAGAGACCAGGATATGTTGTTGCTCTGTGTCCCAACACTCAATGTTATAGTCATGGTCCTGAGAATAAAACAGGTTTAAAACAATCCACAGAGAAACACGTGTCTTACAGTGCTACATATCTTTTAAGTGCTTTTTCCTGCTTAATTGAAGTATCAGGTGTAGTTTTTCACCATTTATAAAGTATGTTTGTTGTGTATCTTTATGTTTCTAAGGCTGCAGGGAAGGAGATGCAACAATAGCCTTCAGAACATCTGGGCTCTTAGTGAAAGGGGTGTTGAACGTTATCTTGACTTTACTCGCCAGCCCCACCAGAAAGAGTGAAAAGGTGTGACGCCTCTCTCAGCAGTCTCCTCTACAGGACAACTAGCCCAGCCTGCCTGTCGGCCTGTTCCTTTCCCTCAGTCTACAACATACTAGATGCAGAATCAGATCTAGAATGTGGAAACCTCTGTCAGTGGCGAAACGTCAGACAATGCTGAGCTCTAGACTCAGTGGCTACTGCACACTAAGCACTGTTGGTCAGAGGGAGGTAGAACGTGACAAAGATATGTTTCGCACGTCATTTTTCTATCCTGTAATTGACAGCATGCTCAATGAGTTGAACAGACGTTTCTCCAATACCAACTGTGAGCTCATGAGAAGCATACAGTCTCTCAGCCCCCAGAGTGATGCCTTTTTAAAGGAGAGCAATGTTTTTTCATTTGGCCGTTTGTATAATGCAGACATTGATGATTTAGGGCATGAGCTCCATCAATTTAAGAGAGTTTTGGACAGAAAATTACAGAGTGGTGAAGTTAAAAAGCCATGCAGTACAGTAGAGCTGGTTTGTTTTATTGAGCCATACAGGGAAGTTTTCTTTGAGCTCTTTAGACTGTGCAAGATTGCAGTAACCCTTCCTGTAAGCTCAGCCTCTTGCTAACGCAGTTTCTCCACACTGAAACTGATAAAACCCTTCCTGCCGTCCACCACTACTGATGAGACTCTGTGATCTTGGTGTCCTGAGCATAGAGTCCAGAAGGGCCAAGGCTCTGGATCTTGATGTATTTGTGGACCATTTTTTCCAGACAGCACAACTGCCGTATCCTGTTGCTTTAGTGTAGTGTTTCTATATTTTATTAAAATTCAATTGATCCAGCATTGTTGTGCCAATTCAAATACTTAAGTGTGGACTCAACTGTCCACAGTAGTGGGGCTTCCATAAACAGGAAATGGCACATTGTTGTACCCTTTGTTGTGCCCTGGAGTTTTGTTCACGTTGAATTGACACCCTGTATTTGTACCCTGTACTGTATTTTCCATTTTTTATGGCCCTACCTCTTTTGCACCTGCACTCACTCTTGTACAAAATAAATGTTTGTGTGATTTTAAAGTAAAATAAAGTTTATAATCTTTAAATATCATTTGTTGCCATTTTTTAATGTGCCCCTCTTGTTAAACACTGGCCCCTCCTTGGCCCCCCTAGTAAAATGTGTCTAGAACCGCCACTATCTATCTATCTACAGAAGTAGTATATTAGTAATAATCACACATATTTTGGAAAACAGTCAGTTGAACACGGGTGGGTACCTATGACTCGCCTCTGCGCTCCACTCAATGTGTCCCCTTTCTCAGGTGCAGTCAATCAGGGGAAAGAGGTGACAAAATACACAACTAACAAACATTTAACATGAATGAGAGAAATCTATCTAAAGCAGGAAAAGCACTTATTATGACAGATGTGTAGCACTGTAAGACACGTGTTTCTCTGTTGATTGTATTAAACATGTTTTATTCTCAGGACCATGACTATAACATTGAGTGTTGGGACACAGAGCAACAACATATCCTGGTCTCTTCTATATAATAACAAAATTTTATATTTTTAAATTGATATATGATCAAAAATATGAATATGCAATCAGCTATGTAAAACAAAAGAAACATGAAACCACATTCCAGATGTATGATGTCACTGAAATTATTCCAACCAAAGGAGAGAGACTTTTAGATTTCTTTAAAACAATTCAACTTTATTATTTAATTATTGCAATAATGGAGCGGTCAGCGGCCACCCGGAGGTGATCACTGAGAACCCAACGAACAGAGTTGGGTTACAACCTTTATAGACTGAGCACATCCTTATGAGTACGTGGCAAACAACAGATGTGTGGAATGGGTCAAGAGGTGAGGTTTTATATGGAAGAAAGGAGTGTCCCTCAGACAGATAGCATTTGCTGTGAAGATAATTCTATTTGGCCCCCAAGACAAGGTTCTTCTTATCAGCTGTTTATACCCGAGACATCTCCTCCATGGTACCTCATAGACACTGACACTAATTCAATCTATGGAATGAAGGCTCAGAGAGAGGAAAAGACCATCATAAATCAGTTGCTATCCCAAACCCCAAAGGCTAACTCAGTACTGTCTCGTCTGTGTGAACTGAGAAACCTTATTCCATGAAAAAACACTATTTAAAACATAATCTTGTTATTTTTCTACCATAATGTTTTAAAATGACATTTACACGCAAGCATTTGTTCCGAGTAACAAGTCACCAATAAAAAGTAGAAGAAAAAGTATGTGGTTGACACGACCTATAAGTACTGATGGGCAGAGCTGACTTCCTGCTCCCATGAAGCCTCTTCCTAACAACCAACACATCATTCTTTTTGGAGCACACTTAATATACAATAAGGAAAGTGTAACGATATCCCTATTAAAATCCTTTAAAATAAATGCAACAACATAATTTGACCACACTAATAGTTCTATGTCTTCTGTACTTCTGTATGTTTTACTATAAATATGTGAACATCTTTAGGTCCAAACTAATTATACAAGAGGCCTATGATCCTTATAGACTGTTATTATAGATTTTAAAAACATAACTAATGTGATAAGCAGATGTTGTTGAGCACATAATGGATTTAATTGTTTGATCTATTGAATACATGAATACATACCTAGTATTGTTGAAACATTCTACAATTACTTAATGGATAATAGGAGTTAATGATGTAAGATACAGCTCTGATGTTTTTTCAGTGAATGAGAAAAGTTCTTTCCACATAGACAGGAGTAAGGTTTCTCTCCTGTGTGTATGAGTTGATGTGTAATCAGGTCTCCTGATTGATTGAAGCTCTTCCCACACTGATCACAGCTATAAGGCTTCTCTCCTGTGTGTATGCGTTGGTGTATAGTCAGGGCTCCTGATTGATTGAAACTCTTCCCACACTGATGACAGCTATAAGGCTTCTCTCCTGTGTGTATGCGTTGGTGTTTAATCAGGTCTCCTGAATGATTGAAACTCTTCCCACACTGATCACAGCTATAAGGCTTCTCTCCTGTGTGTACGCGTTGGTGTAAAGTCAGCTGTCCTGAAATCCTGAAACTTTTCCCACAATGATCACAGCTATAAGGCTTGTCTCCTGTGTGTATGCGTTGGTGTATAGTCAGGGTGGAACCTCGAGCAAAACTCTTCCCACACTGATCACAGCTATAAGGCTTCTCTCCTGTGTGTATGCGTTGGTGTAAAGTCAGGGATCCTGATTGACTGAAGCTCGTCCCACACTGATCACAGCTATAAGGCTTCTCTCCTGTGTGTATGCGTTGGTGTGTAGTCAGGGATCCTGAATGATTGAAGCTCTTCCCACACTGATCACAGCTATAAGGCTTCTCTCCTGTGTGTATGAGTTGGTGTGTAGTCAGGGATATTGAATGATTGAAGCTCTTCCCACACTGATCACAGCTATAAGGCTTCTCTCCTGTGTGTATGCGTTGGTGTATAGTCAGATATCCTGATTGATTGAAGCTCTTCCCACACTGATCACAGCTATAAGGCTTCTTTCCTGTGTGTATGCGTTGGTGTGTAGTCAGGGATCCTGAATGATTGAAGCTCTTCCCACACTGATCACAGCCAAAAGGCTTCTCTCCTGTGTGTATGCGTTGGTGTAAAGTCAGGGATCCTGATTGACTGAAGCTCGTCCCACACTGATCACAGCTATAAGGCTTCTCTCCTGTGTGTATGCGTTGGTGTGTAGTCAGGGATCCTGAATGATTGAAGCTCTTCCCACACTGATCACAGCTATAAGGCTTCTCTCCTGTGTGTATGAGTTGGTGTGTAGTCAGGGATATTGAATGATTGAAGCTCTTCCCACACTGATCACAGCTATAAGGCTTCTCTCCTGTGTGTATGCGTTGGTGTATAGTCAGATATCCTGATTGATTGAAGCTCTTCCCACACTGATCACAGCTATAAGGCTTCTTTCCTGTGTGTATGCGTTGGTGTGTAGTCAGGGATCCTGAATGATTGAAGCTCTTCCCACACTGATCACAGCCAAAAGGCTTCTCTCCTGTGTGTATGAGTTGGTGTGTAATCAGGGATCCTGAATGATTGAAGCTCTTCCCACACTGATCACAGCTATAAGGCTTCTCTCCTGTGTGGATGCGTTGGTGTATAGTC
The DNA here is from genome assembly GCA_023634145.1 of Thymallus thymallus. Taxonomy (NCBI): domain Eukaryota; kingdom Metazoa; phylum Chordata; class Actinopteri; order Salmoniformes; family Salmonidae; genus Thymallus; species Thymallus thymallus. The sequence goes on along the minus strand of CM042394.1, from coordinate 22,419,188 downwards.
AGGGATCCTGAATGATTGAAGCTCTTCCCACAATCAAAACAGGGGTAAGGTCTCTCCCCTGTATGAATTCTCTGATGAAATTTTAAGGTTTTAGATGCAGCAAAACTCTTCCCACACTGAGAACAGTGGTACGGTTTCTCTCCGATGTGAATCTGCTCATGAATGATCAGATCCTTCTCTTTAGCAAAACCTTTCCCACAGTCAGAACAGCAGTGGTGAGGTTTCTTCCCTATACGTCTCTGCTGGTGTTTCTTGAGGTGTTCTGATCTGGAGAGACTCTTCTCTTTATTGTCAGCATCATGATGTTGTTGAGGCTCCCCAGATGATAAGCCCCTCCCACTGAGAGAGCAACGATTAGGGATATCCCCTGTGAAACAAAGACATTGAATAGTTAGGTTTTGCAAATATGGGTCCATAAACAGATGTCGTTCCATGAAATGAGGGCCTTTTGCATCGCTTTGATATTTTTCCAGTAGAAATTGTCCAATATTTAATTTGAAATCTCTGTTATATTGAATAAAGTGCCCTAAAAGAAGTTAGCTTGCGCCGCTTGCACAGATCAACTACACCGCTATAACTCTGATTAAACCGTTTACATGTCCTAATAACTCTAAAGGTTGCTCAGAAAACCAGGTGATTTTAAAGGCATATGCTTACTTTGGTTATGACCTTACACCAATGCTTCAAGATGGCCACTGTGGCAAGGGGGGCGTGGTTCAGCGAGGTCTGAGAGAGAGAAGGGAGACGAGCGATGCGTAACTGGGGGAAGGGCAAATGACAAACACCTGTGCCTCGTTTCAGTAATTGGCGTGAAGAGACTGGATAAAAGCCACCTGGGGAAGGTGGCCGGAAGGAGAGGGACTGCCTGAGACTTGTGGTAAAAAGCCAGGGGACTGAGTAGGGCTGTTTTATGCTCTAAAGAGTGCTGGTGGAAAGAGTTATTTTTGATTGGTGTTGAGAAGCGCCCGCAGCGTGGATTTATCTTATTTTTATGATCTACTTTTTTGGACAATAAAAATCACGAGTCTCAAACCAGCCGACCCCGTCTTCTTCCTTCACCTATTGAACAGACCTTACCACAGCCACCATTGTTCCTGTACCCAAGAAGGCAAAGGTAACTGAACTGAATGACTATCGCCCTGTAGCACTCACCTCTGTCATTATGAAGTGCTTTGAGAGACTAGTCAAGATTCATCACCTCTACCTTACCTGCCACCCTAGACCCACTTCAATTTGCTTACCGCTCCAATAGATCTACAGATGATGCAATCGCCATCACCCTGCACACTGCCCTATCCCATCTGGACAAGAGGAATACCTATGTAAGAATGCTGTTTATTGACTATAGCTCAGCATCCACCACCATAGTATCCTCCAAGCTCATCATTAAGCTTGGGGCCGTGAGTCTGAACCCCACCCTGTGCAACTGGGTCCTGGACTTCCTGACGGGCCACCCCCAGGTGGTGAAGGTAGGAAACAACACCTCCACTTCGCTGATCCTCAACATTGGGGCCCCACAAGGGTGCATGCTCAGCCTGCTCCTGTATTCTCTGTTCACCCATGACTGCGTGGCCAAGCACGCCACCAACTCAATCATCACGTTTGCAGACGACACAACAGTAGTAGGCTTGATTACCAACAATGACGAGACAGCCTGCAGGGAGGAGGTGAGGGCTCTGGGAGTGTGGTGCCAGGAAAACAACCTCTCACTCAACGTAAAAAAAAAAAAAAAAGGAGATGATCGTGGACTTCAGGAAACAGCAGAAGGTGCGCCCCCCTCTATCTACATCGTCAGGACCGCAGTGGAGAAGGTGGAAAACTTCCAAGTTCCTTGGCGTACACATCACTGATGAACTAAAGTGGTCCAACCACACAGACAGTGTGGTGAAGGCGCAACAGAGCCTCTTCACCCTCAGGAGGCTAAAGAAATTTGGCTTAACACCTAAAACCCTCAAACTTTTACAGATGCAAAATTGAAAGCATCCTGTCACGCTGCATCACGGCCTGGTACGGCAACTTCACCGCCCACAACTGCAAGGCTCTCCAGAGGGTGGTGCGGTCTGCCCAACACATTACCGGGGGCAAACTACCCGCTCTCCAGGACACCTACAGCACCCGATGTCACAGGAAGGCCAAAAAGATCATCAAGGACATCAACCACCGGAGCCACTGCCTGTTCACCCCGCTGTCATCCAGAAGGCGAGGTCATCACAGGTACATCAAAGCTGGGACCGAGAGACTGAAAAACAGCTTCTATCTCAAGATCATCAGACAGCTAAACAGCCATCACTAGCACATTAGAGGCTGCTGCCTAGAGGCATAGACTAGAAATCACTGGTCACTAAGTTACGGAACACTAGTCACTTTAATAATGTTTACATATCTGTCATCACTCATCTCATATGTACAGTATTCTATACTATCCTTCAGTATCTTAGTCATTTAATAATGTTTACATATCTTGCGTTACTCATCTCATATGTATATACTGTATTCAATACTATTCTACTGTATCTTAGTCCATGCCGCTCAACCATATGTATATAGGCCTATGTGATTAATTTAAGTCAGTCCCTCATTTTAAGGTCAACCCTGTTACATGAACTGAACACTTGTTTTAATAAGGTGAAACTGTTCCTTACATTTTCTTTGTAAAATAAACATTAAACATCTAATAGTCAAATCATAGAGTAAAAGCAGGAGAGCTGGTTCTAATATTTTTGTAAATTCTGTTGTTTTGTGTTGGAAAACTGAGCATTTCAACCCTTTTATCCAAACATTGACATGCTAGAAATGTTTTAACAATTACATTTTTTTGTGAAGCTTGTATTCAATTGGAACAAAACTAGATTCCATTACCCGTCATAAGATAATTAGTGGCTGATTTAAAGGACTATTTAACTAATGTAAAGTAGTGGTTTTGTTGTTTTCAGTTTTCCCCTGTTATGGTCAACCCTGTTACTTTATTAAACACATTGGCAATTACTATAGTATTTATTTTTCATATAACCTCTTCAGATGGAAAACATGTTTTATTAAGTTGAACATCTGCTCTTTATGACAGAATGTTTTTGTTTTTTTAACAAGTTACACTTTTTTCACAAATATAAAATTAATTAATTAATTGTTACTGAAGCAGACTGTAGTCTAATCCACACACCATGGTTCTTACTTAATTAAATCAAATCTCCATGTTCCTCTTCTCCTTCTCCTCTCTCAGTTCCACTCTGCCCAGGTGTTTTTCTGCAGTCGACCAGAACCAGCAGTAAAGTACGGAGAGGTGGTCGACCTGGGGACTCCAGGAGGGTGGAGGGGGAGGGGCTAGCTTTGTCCTGTTGGCGGCAAGAAGTATTCAACATAGATTAACACTACACCAAATATCTTATTAATTTAGTCTAAATCTCTGATTGATTTGGCTGCATCCCTCAAATATCTCCTTATTCCGGAAATGTTCAATGCTTCACTACAACCCACAAATATAAGAGCATTGGATTGGTGGAGGCATGAGCTAGTTTCCACCATATAGATAGATAGATAGATAGGTAGGTAGGTAGGTACTTTATTGATCCCCCGGGGGGGAAATTTCATTGTCAAGCAGCTACAACAAAACACAGGGCAGGTGCAAAATGCCACAACGAAAGTACACAAAAGACAGATACACGGTACATGATACATAGAGCGGCAGTATGAAAAAGTATAGAAATACAAGATATCTGGAGTGCAAAAAAATAAAAGCTATAAAAAAGAGACATTGCATAGTATGGGTGGTTGGCTGAATATGTACACTATACATTGGTGGATGTTGGATGGTTAACTATACTATACAGGTTGATGGCAGAGAAATACTTCAGTAGCTAAAAATGCGTATGATATGAGCGAGGGTAATAATAGTTTACTTAGACAGACTGGGTAAATGAACAGGTAAGTGAACATTTTGCATGGTTAAATTAGCTGTACAGTTATATTTACAGATAAGTGAATACTTGCGTGGTTACACAAACTGTACAGGTAAATGACAGGAAGAGATACTTTAATAGCTAAATGTGTGTATGATATCATTTGGGGTAATAATAGTAATTCCCTTAAAATACAGTCCATAGTGCGCAGGGTTTAATTACAGACAACTGCACGTATTGCACATTCGATATACTAAAAGCAATGAGAAAAGGTGCAACTGGCAGGATACTAATATGCATTCCTGAGTGAATGCCTACGTAAGTTAAGTCCAATAATTACTTACAATATTGCATGTGATATGATATAACAACTGTACATGAGTATGTATATACAGACCTGTATGAATAAATAGGTCCTGAGTGGATGAGTGCTGACGGACCAGAGTTACTCACAGATGGATGCATAATTGTTAAACTAGGTCCTAGCACCCCAACAGTTCCAGATCTATGTTGCCGACGGCACGGCACCCCGGTGAGGCATTATATAGTCTAATAGCCGCCGGCAGGAAGGACCTCCTGTAGCGCTCTCTGGCACACCGTGGTGGGATCAGTCTGTGACTGAAAGTGCTCCTCTGCGTCATAACCATAGCGTGCAGAGGGTGGGTGACGTTGTCCATGATGGCCAGCAGTTTGGCCAGGATCCGTCTCTCCACCACCTCCTCCTCCTCTAGAGTGTCAAGGCTCATCCCCAGGACAGAGCTAGCCTTCCTGATCAGCTTATTTACCCGAGAAGCATCACCGGCTTTGATGTTTGCTCCCCAGCACACCACTGCAAAAAAGTGGTGTGCACACCACTGCCAACAGACTGGTAGAAGGTATGCAGTAGTTTACTGCACACGTTGAAGGACCTGAGCCTCCTCAGAAAGTAGAGTCGGCTCTGGCCCTTTTTGTACAGGGCCCCGGTGTTACCGGCCTATTCCAGCCTGTTGTCCATATGGACTCCCAGGAACTTGTATGACCCAACCATTTCCACATCCATCCCCTGTATAGGGACTGCAGTCAGTTGTGCCTTGGTTCTCCTGAAGTCCACCACCATCTCCTTTGTTTTGCTGATGTTGAGCTGAAGGTGGGTCTGCTCACACCACAACACAAAGTCACTGATTGTGCTCCTGTACTCCTCCTCCTGCCCACCCCTGATGCACCCTACAATAGCAGAGTCATCCGAGAACTTCTGTAGGTGGCATGTTTCAGAGTTATATCTGAAGTCTGAGGTGTAGAGGGTGAACAGGAAGGGGGACAGGACCGTTCCCTGGGGGGCTCCTGTGTTGCTAACTGCCCGTTCTGACACACAGCTCTGTAGTCGCACAAATTGTGGCCTACCGGTCAGGTAGTCCGTGACCCAGGAGACTAAGGGTGCTTCCACTTTCATCCTCCTCATCTTCTCACCCAGTAGCAGGGGCTGAATGGTATTGAAGGCACTGGAGAAGTCAAAAAACATAACCCTCACAGTGCAACCTGCGTTGTCCAGGTGAGAGTAGGCCCTCTGCAGAAGGTAGATGATTGCATCATCCACCCCGATGTTGCGCTGGTATGCAAACTGCAAGGGGTCCATTGATGAACACACCAGGGGTCTGAGGTGGGCGAGGACTAACCTTTCCAGGGTCTTCATGATGTGGGATGTTAGCGATACAGGTCTGAAGTCATTCAGGACAATGGGGTGTGCCTTCTTGGGCACTGGGACGAGGCAGGATGTTTTCCACAGCACAGGCACCCTTTCTAGGCTCAGGCTAAGGTTGAAAAGACGCTGGAGTATTCCACACAGTTGGTCAGCACAGACCTTCAGCACCCTTGGGCTGATGCCATCAGGGCTCGCCGCTTTCCACTGGTGTAGTCTCTCCAGCTCTCTCTTCACTTGGTTGGTGGTGAAAGCCAGCCCAGGTGGGGAGGTGGGGGGTGTTGAGGATCAGTCCAGGGGGAGCAGGGGCGAGGTGGGGTCACTGATTTTCTCAGCAGAGGTGCTGTGAGCAAAGTGGGGGTGGGACAGCCGTGAGGGTGTGTGGTCTGGGGAGCTGGAGGGGAGGTGGACAGGGCCAGTATCAAACCTGTTAAAAAATTGGTTCAGCTCATTGGCTCTGCTCTGGGTCCCCTCCGTCTGCCCACTGTTTGACTTTTTGAAGCCAGTGATATTTCTCATACCCTTCCACACCTCTCTCACCTGGCTCTGCCTCAGCTTGTCCTCCATCTTCTCCTTATACACTCTCTTCCCCTCAGCAATCCGCAACTTCAGCTCCCTCTGGACGCATTTCAATGTGTCCTTGTCCTTCTCCTTGAAGGCCCTCTTCTTCTCATTTAGCAGGGCCTTCAGGTCGCTGGTGACCCAGGGTTTATTGTTTGGGAAACAGCGTACCTTCCTGGTAGGTACAGTGTTGTCTACACAAAAATTAATATAGTCTGTTATGCAGTCAGTGAGTCCATCGATGTCCTCCCCACGAGCCTCACAGAGCACATCCCAGTCTGTTGTTTCAAAACAGTCCTGTAGGGCCTCATTCGCCTCCGGGGACCATCTCCTAATAGTCCTGGTGGTTGCAGGCTGCTGTTGGACCAAAGGCCTGTAGAGTGGGGTGAGGTGGACAAGGTTGTGATCCGATCTACCGAGGGGAGGCAGTGCAGTGGAGTTGTATGCATCCTTCACATTAGCATATAACAAGTCCAGAGTTTTATTATTCCTGGTTGGGCACTTCATACCAGGAAGAGGAAGAGGCCCAAAATCTGGCTTCTGCCTTATTTGATTGAATATACATTTCGTAAAGAGTAGGTTGTTAGGAGTGTATTGGTAAAAGTAGGCCACGTGAGATCCCAGCAACTTTGAGAAAAAAACACTTTATATAGTAGTGACTGGTCGTCACTAGTTACCACAAACAAAGCCATAAACCACATACAACGTATCTTAATAAATGCGATTTTAACCTTAGCCTAAAAAACTAACTTTATGCTCAACACTAAATACAATTAAAATATGATATAAACGTTTAACTTTGTGATATCTGCCCTCTCATTACTATAATGGTCCCATCTGATCTTGCCTCTTTCCCAACAGCCTTCCTTTTTTGAAGACATTTATTTTCTTTGTTAGAACGGCCACTTGAGTATCTGGTCAAATAATGGCTAATGTGTTTGAAATAAGTGAAGGAATGTGAACACTTTGGGAGGAAGGAGAGATAATTAGATCATAGTTACAGATTCCTAAACATTATATAGTAGTAGGCTACTTTGTTGAAGAATAAAAAATCCCAACAAGTTTTAGTCATGTTTTTTTGTCCAGACATTAAAACCGAACACAGGAATGTGGAGGATCAAACATGATGAAAACTGTTTATACAGCACAGCAGACCTATAATGTTAAACACAGACTTACCCAATTCATTGTGGGAGCTATTGTTTCTTTGTATGATATGAAATGTTCTCGGCTACAACAGTGCGGTTAGGCTGGTTTCCTGTTGTCATCTTCTTCGGTGGGGTTTATCGGCGGTTGGCATCCAACGTTATGGTGAATTACCGCCACCTACTGTACTGGAGTGGGCCAGCGACAGGGAGAAAACTAAATCAAACCTTCCAGCCCCATTGCACTTAAAAAAGATAACTTATTTGAGACTATATTAAATGACGTTCTACTCAATATACTCTTTCAACTATTTTCCTGTATCCCATTCTCCGTCATACTGGATCTCATCCTCTCCATTTCCCTCCAATAATCCCCGCACTGTATCAATCCATGCTCCACTGTCTGTTTCCTGGCAATACTCACATTTTCCTGTTTGATGCTTTCCTATCACATGTGAGGTCTTATTCAACTGGCTGTATCCCACCCTTCATCTTGTAAATATAGCCTCCTCTCTTCTGTCCCTTCCTGTCATCCTCCCCTCCCCAACTTTCCTCTGTACTGTAAATAAAATCCCCACACCACATCTCTATTCCACTGCTCCTGACATTTCTCCACCATCACTGTCCATATCATGATTTTTGCCTCTGCCTTGCTCATTGAAACTACAACATCAACATCCCCACTACTTAGTGCTTGTTTAGCCAGTACATCAACTGCCTCGTTCCCCTCCACTCCAACATGGGCTGGGACCCATGTAAATATTATCTGTATACCCATTTGTTTACTCCTGCCATGGGTTTGTATCACCTCATAAAGCAGGTCTTGTCTGCTACATGATATAGAGGACTGGAGACTCCTTAACACTGCACATGAATCAGAGCATATAACTACTGTTTCTGTCTTAACTTCCTCCACCCACTGCAAGGCCAACAGTATGGTCATCATCTCCACAGTATATACAGCCAGATGATCTGTAATACGTTTCCTGACTTTCACCCCACATTCCTGCACTACAACCATCTGTGTATATTGCACAAAATCCTGATACACAGTATCAAGACGTCTCTGAAACAAATCAGATGGATCAACACCCTCCCTATCTTTCTGTAGTCTCTCCAATACTTCTAGATCTACTACTGGTGGGAGTAGCCATTGTGGATTTACAGGAATAGCTACCGTTGGACTAAACTCCCTTCCATACAGTCCCATCTCTTTCGCCTGGGTATTACCCACCCAAAGCTCCTGTTCTGTCTTCGCTCATGTTCCCAGCATGCCTGTAAAATACCTTTCGCAGGATGACACACCCCATGTCCCTGTAGGCAGCCCAGACTTCATGGCCAGCTGCTGTAATCTGCAATGGCATTTCCCCCATCTCTACCTGCAGCCACTGGGGACGTCCGAAACTCTCCACTACAGTCCTTACCACTGTATGACATCTAGACTTTCCAATGATGTCCGGGCTGCCGAACCATACGCTAATCTTCCATAGTATAGTAAAGATGGGATCAATGCAACATATATGGTCTTCAATGAGGCATGCCCCGCCCCCCACTCCTTCCCTATCAGACAGCACATCACATTTAGTACCTTCTTACACTTTCCCACCACTCTCTCAATGTGTTCTGCCCAGGTCTTTCTAGTATCAAAGTACACCCCAAGTAACCTGAAGGCCCCCACCCTCTCCAAGTATCTCCCATATAACCTCAAGCATACCTCATATCCCACCATCCTCCTGGTAAAGAACACTGTCTGAGTTCTCTACAGAGAACCTGAATCCCCACCTTAATGCCCACAACTCTACCTAATCTATTGCTTCCTGTACCTTCCTGACTATGTATGGCACATTTATTCCCTTCTTCCATTAGGCCCCATCATCTGCAAATAACGAACTCCCAATATCCGTCTGTACCTGAGAGTAAACATCATTGATCATGATTGAGAAGAAAGAGGACTAATCACGCTGCCCTGTGGTGTACCATTATCCACCAGGTAGCTGCCTGATAGTGACTTTCCCACCCTCACCTGGATAGACCTTCCAATTAGGAAATCCTTTATCCAGTTTTATGTTCTTCCTCCTACCCATAATATCATGCTTGATTAACAACCCCTCCTTCAACATCATATCATATGCCTTCTCCACCTCAACAAATACATCTACAACAGTCTCCTTGTTCACCTGAGCCTTCCTGACTTCTGCTTCTAAGCAGAGCACTGGGTCCATTGTTCCCCTACCCTTCCTGAATCCACTCTGATGTGGTGATACTAGCCCCCTGCTCTCCAGGAAATAAGTTAGCCTCTCCGTAATCATACGTTACAGAATCTTACATGCATGTGATGTTAAGGCTATTGGCCGATCGCTTGTTGGCCTCGTTGGGTTCTTCCCTGGCTTCCTGATTGGTACCACTACAGCCTCCTTTCAACTGCCTGGTAGTTTCCCCTCCTCCCACACTGTGTTGTACAACACCAATACCTTATCCAGTGCCTCATCACTAAGATGGGCCAACATAACATAGCACACCGCATCTTTCCCAGGTGAAGTTAACCCAGCCTTACCTTTTCACCTCTGCCATGGTAAATGGTGCATTCAACAACATTTACATCCTCCCTCCTATCCAGCACTCCAGGATGTTCCTCTCTCGTTCTCTCTCTCCCCCTCTGCCCCTCCTCTGACTAATGTGCTGAGCTATACACTTGGACAAACGCTTTGGTCATCATCTCTGCCTTCTCCTCATCTGTTACTGCCACATCCTTCCCACTCATCAACACTGGATAATCCCACTCCCTTCTGACCCCACTCATCCTCTAAATCATCCCCCACACATCTCGTCCTTCCAATGGTGTCACAGAACCGACGCCAACATGACCTCTTTGCCTGACAGATAGTTCTCCTCACCAGGACCTGGACCTGCTTATACTGAATCAGATGTTGAAAGTTATGTGTCCTTTTCACTCTAAATGCCCTGTTCCTACTCCTCACCATTGCCCCACACTCCTTCGTCCACCACAGGACTACTTTCCTCCTCCTCCTCCTCCTCCTCCTCCTCCTCCTCCTCCTCCTCCTCCTCCTCCTCCCTGAACTCTTAGGTATCGCCACAGTAGCTGCCCCCACTAAAGCTGTTCTCACCCAGTTATTCATACTATCCACTTCCTCTCTCATATCCACCCTAGCCATCACCTGCTCACTTAACTCCTGAAACTGATCCCACTTTGCCCTTTCAAACACCCACCTGCCTACATACACTGATACCTCCTCCTCCCTCAGTCATACTGTGCATACTATGGGGTAATGATCACTCCCTACTGTCGACTCCTCCCATTCAGTACCTCCCACTCACAGATTCCTGCCATTGCACTAGTGAGGTCCAATGCAGACTCTCTCCCTGTAACTACATCAATCCTGATCCCTCGTCCATCATTCAGACACCAGATCTTTCCCTGTAACTAAAATCCCCACACTATATTATCTTACTTCTCTCCTGGCCCTCCACCCTCTCCAGAGCATTAAAATCCCCACACCACATTACCTTACTTCTATCCTGGCCCTCCACCCTCTCCAGAGCATTAAAATCCCCACACCACATTACCCTACTTCTATCCTGGCCCTCCACCCTCTCCAGAGCATTAAAATCCCTACACTATATTATCTTACTTCTATCCTGGCCATCCACCCTCTCCAACTCTTCTAGGTCCAATACCTGCTCCAATATGCTCCTACCCATCTCTCTCTTGAACCTGTATCTCTCTGGACCTGGACTACCCTGACTGCCTCCTCATATGACACCCTTCTCTCCACTCTCACTTGTTGTACCTCCACTGCCTTCTTCATAGCCTCACATACTATACTGCCACACTATGAGCAACCCCACAGCTGCAGCACTTTGGTTTTACACCTTCCCAACATTTCCCATACTCATGCTCCCCTCCACACCTGGCACATCTCTCTTTCTCTTTACATGCTGTTGCCACATGCCCAAACCTCTGGTATTTATAACATCTTAAGGGTTTCGGTACATATGCCCTCACAAAATAACTCATATACCCTATGGTTACTTTATTTGGCAGTACCTGGTCTTGAAGTGTAACAGAATAGACAGACTACCAACCCTAACTCCACCCCTTCTTGGTCCTTGAAGAGTAACAGAATAGACAGACTATCTACCCTAACTCTCTCCCTTCTTGGTCCTTGAAGTGTAACAGAATAGACAGACTATCTACCCTAACTCCACCCCTTCTTGGTCCTTGAAGTGTAACAGAATAGACAGACTATCTACCCTAACTCTCTCCCTTCTTGGTCCTTGAAGTGTAACAGAATAGACAGACTATCTACCCTAACTCCACCCCTTGATGGTCCTTGAAGTGTAACCCCTTCAAACCCCTCCTCCCTTTCTCTCTCGCTCCACCTCAAACCCCTCCTCTTTATTTGTACCACTATGCTCCATACTTTATTTGTACCACTATGCTCCATACTTTATTCGTACCACTATGCTGCATACTTTATTTGTACCACTATGCGCCATATATTTTTTGTACCACTATGCTCCATACAAATACATGACTGTATTTCTGGCACTGTTCCACTGTCTCCAGCTCCTCCTGACAATTATCACACCACCAAGTCAGATGTTTCCCCACCAATTTCAATGTACTATTGAGCCTTGTGTGTCCCATTCTCAGCCTTTTGACTACAGTCGTGGCCAAAAGTTTTGAGAATGACACAAGTATTGGTCTCCACAAAGTTTGCTGCTTCAGTGTTGATGATGGCAATTTGCATATACTCCAGAATGTCATGAAGAATGATCAGATGAATTGCAATTAATTGCAAAGTCCCTCTTTGCCATGAAAATGAACTTAATCACCCAAAAACATTTCCACTGCATTTCAGCTCTGCCACAAAATGACCAGCTGCCATCATGTCAGTGATTGTCTCGTTAACACAGGTGAGAGTGTTGACGAGGACAAGGCTGGAGATCACTCTGTCAGGGGGGTGGTTGAAATCATTGTTCTTCCTCTGTCAACCATGGTTACCTGCAAGGAAACACGTGTCGTCATCATTGCTTTGCACAAAAAGGGCTTCACAGGCAAGGATATTGCTGCTGGTAAGATTGAACCTAAATCAACCATTTATCAGATCCTCAAGAACTTCAAGGAGAGAGGTTCAATTGTTGTGAAGAAGGCGTCAGGGCGCCCAAGAAAATCCAGCAAGCGCCAGGACCGTCTCCTAAAATCGGGGCACCACCAGTGCAGAGCTTGCTCAGGAATGGCAGAAGGCAGGTGTGAGTGCATCTGCACGCACAGTGACGCAAAGACTTTTGGAGGATGGCCTGGAGTCAAGAAGGGCAGCAAAGAAGCCACTTTTTTCCAGGAAAAACATCAGGGACATCCTGAGACCATTCATGTGTGGGGTTGCTTCTCAGCCAAGGGAGTGTGCTCACTCACAATTTTGCCTAAGAACACAGCCATGAATAAAGAATGGTACCAACACATCCTCCGAGAACAACTTCTCCCAACCATCCAAGAACAGTTTGGTGACCACCAATGCCTTTTCCAGCATGGTGGAGCACCTTGCCATAAGGCAAAAGTGATAACTAAGTGGCTCCGGGAACAAAACATAGACATTTTGGGTCCATGGCCAGGAAACTCCCCAGACCTTAATCCCATTGAGAACTTGTGGTCGATCCTCAAGAGGCAGGTGGACAAACAAAAACCCACAACTTCTGACAAACTCCAAGCGTTGATTATGCAAGAATGGCCTGCCATCAGTCAGGATGTGGCCCAGAAAATAATTGACAGCATGCCAGGGCGGATTGCAGAGGTCTTGAAAAAGAAGGGTCAACACTGCAAATATTGACTCTTTGCATAAACTGAATGTCATTGTCAATGATAGCCTTTGACACTTATGGAATACTTGTAATTATACTTCAGTGCTACCATAGTAACTACTGACATAAAGATCTAAGAACACTGAAGCAGCAAACTTTGTGGAGACCAATACTTGTGTCATTCTCAAAACTTTTGGCCACGACTGTACACTTCCCTCCCTTCTCTCTCTATAACAGGAGTGTTGTTGGGATGTAGGGTCATGGAGATGTTGTCCGTTCTTGTACCAGATGTAGATGAGGTTGGGGTTGTCGTCAGAAGACAGATGGTGCTACAGGTCAGTGTTCTCTTCTTTTCCTCTGTGGAGGAAGACACCTTCACCTGTAGGTCTGAATGATTCTAATTCATTATTACAATTAGATATTATATATTACCTGTGACTGTCAGAGTTGTTCCAGGGAAGCTGTACCCCCATTCTGAATACTGTGTTTTGAAATCATGTCTCTTGGATTTACCAGTTTGGTTATGAGACTTGGATGTTGATATGTGGAGGGCAGTTCCACTGTTGAGCCCTTCATAGCAGACACTCTGATGGGTGTAAGTCAAGTTGAAACAGTTCTGACCCAGAACACCTAAAACAGCAGTAGGCCCTTCAATTAATTGAGTTTATTCAATTATTATTGCGTTCAACAAAAGAATAAATGCAACATGCAACAATTTGTAAGATTTTACTGAGTTAAAGTTCATATGAAGAAATCAGTCAATTGTTATAAATTAATTAGGCCCTAATCTAAGGATTTCACATGACTGGGAATACAGATATGCATCTGTTTGTCAGAGATATCTTTAAAAAAGGTAGTCAGTATCTGGTGTGACACCATTTACCTCATGCAGTGCGACACATCTCCTTCACGGAAGATAATGGATTTCATGTATTTTTCTATTGAAATGCATGTGTTGTGAAAATTACCAACAGGGACTCAAAGTCAAAATAATTTAATAATTCTTTATCAGCAAACTGGAGAGATTCCAACAAACTTAATACACCATAGTACACGTCAGTAGGGAACTCTTTCAGGACAGTCCTGTTAGTTCTCTTATATTCTGCTTACAGACAAGTTATATTTCATGATCTAAATTATTGTTTCATAATTAACGTTTGGTTCCTGCATATGACTGGCACCGTCTCCTATCTTAACTTATTCTGGGCGTTCTGACAAAAGTTCTGAGGGGTTCATGACAGTCTCCCCCTCAAATCTTTACCAATACAGGAACCAATGATTGTATGACACAAGATGTACAATTCAAGGCTCTCTCTTCAGACAACAACATTTCCCTCACACATGAATATACACCTACTATTGTTGAAACATTATTCTACATTATTTAATGGATAATAGGAGTTAATTAAATAAGATAGAGATCTGAACATCCCCACCCACCACACACACAACACTCCTACTCTGAGACGCTTGATACATATGGATCCAGAGCTGCATATTATGCTACACAGGTTACCATGGTAATCAGACTTAGTAAACTGTTAGAGAATGGGAGATGGAAAACATAATGTAAAGAGTTATGTATTTAAACTTTATTTAGGGATCTGTAACCGGTGCAGGAGAGGAGGGAGATAAAATATGACATGTTTGTGGTTTCTGGTGTTTTTTCAGCGACCCTGAATGAGCAAAGCTCTTTCCACATAGACAGGAGTAAGGTTTCTCTTTAGTGTGTATTCGTTGGTGTGTAGTGAGGTGTCCTGATTGATTGAAGCACTTCCCACACTGATCACAGCTATAAGGCTTCTCTCCTGTGTGTATGCGTTGGTGTATAGTGAGGTGTCCTGATTGATTGAAGCTCTTCCCACACTGATCACAGCTATAAACACACATCTGCCCTCTCATTACTATAATGGTCCCATCTGATCTGTAGTGAGGTGTCCTGATTGATTGAAGCACTTCCCACACTGATCACAGCTATAAGGCTTCTCTCCTGTGTGTATGCGTTGGTGTATAGTGAGGTGTCCTGATTGATTGAAGCTCTTCCCACACTGATCACAGCTATAAACACACATCTGCCCTCTCATTACTATAATGGTCCCATCTGATCTGGCCTCTTTCCCGACAGTCTTCCATTTTTGAAGACATTTATTTTCTTTGTTAGAACGGCCACTTGAGTATCTGGTCAAATAATGGCTGATGTGTTTGAAATCAGTGAAGGAATGTGAACCCTTTGGGAGGAAGGAGAGATAATTAGGTCAGTTACATATTCCTAAACATGATATAGTAGTAGGCTACTTAGTTGAAGAATAAAAAATCCCAACAAGTTTTACCGTCATGTTATTTTTGTCCAGACGTTTAAACCGAAAACAGGAATGTGGAGGATCAAAGACGATGAAAACTAGGTCTAGACATTTTATACAACACAGCAGGCTTATACTGTTAAAACCAGACTTACCCGATCCATTGTGGAAGATATTGTTTCTTTGTATGGCATGAAATGTTGTAGGCTACAGTACAGTTAGACTACTTTGTTGTAGTGTTCGGTTAATGACTAGGGAGTTGGCGAGAGAAAATACGATTATCAAGGCTGCAACTGATTCAACTCTAGACCAGAGCAATCAAACATCTATTTAAATATCAAAACTGAATTAAGTTAGGTCTCGTGTAGCCTAATATTACTTCAGAAAGTTCCTGGATAACCTTACATGATCTAGAAAAGTCGAGTAAAGTCAAGAAAATTTTAAACAACACCGACTTCAACTATGAATCCTGTTGTCTGTGATTGTCTATTTTTACCTGGCAGACACTTGAAACACGTGCAAAGATGGAGAATCTCAACTGGCCTTTCTCTCCTAAGGAAGTGTCTGGGAATTACTGCTTCCGGTCTTACAAGTTCTGTTTGTGCTGCTGCGGTATTTTTTATATTAGACATTTACTTATGGCCGAGACGTAACCAGCCCTCACCGACTGCTCCTAATTAACTCCAAATACTGCTGGTAAAAGTTTTGTTTTTGCGATTGTGTTTTTGACTAATACAGTTGAAGACGTAACATGGTAAGGGGAAAACCAAACCAAAATCCTTTCCTAATCCACTGCCTTTTCAACTGGCAACGGACACAGCGAGGCTCACAGAATGTGTGGAATGTAACGCGAACTCCAAGGTAAATGTTTTTACTTGTGATGTTATGTGAATATTTCCCAGCACAAAACATGCAGTTATCAGCGTTATGTCGTAAACACACTTGGTATGTTTTCCCCCCATACATTTAAGTAATCTAATTACCTAACGTTTCTCACCAACGTGTTTAACTACGTGCACTTTAGGTTACAGTGTTAGCTAATTGTTGGTGCATAAATGTATGGGGGAAGTATTTTATGTCATGTATATAGTTAAATGAATTAATTTTTATACATGTTATTATGCTGCCTACTGATTCCATGCACAGATGATGCCCCATTTCATGTTTTCTGTAGCTGAGTGTTAATACATACGTATATGTACTATATACAGTGGGGAGAACAAGTATTTGATACACTGCCGATTTTGCAGGTTTTCCTACTTACAAAGCATTTAGAGGTCTGTAATTTTTATCATAGGTACACTTCAATCTAAAACAAAAATCCATAAAATCATATTGTATGATTTTTTAAATAATTAATTTGCATTTTATTGCATGACATAAGTATTTGATCACCTACCAACCAGTAAGAATTCCGGCTCTCACAGACCTGTTCGTTTTTCTTTAAGAAGCCCTCCTGTTCTCCACTCATTACCTGTATTAACTGCACCAGTTTGAACTCGTTACCTGTATAAAAGACACCTGTCCACACACTCAATCAAACAGACTCCAACCTCTCCACAATGGCCAAGACCAGAAAGCTGTGTAAGGACATCAGGGATAAAATTGTAGACCTGTACAAGGCTGGAATGGGCTACAGGACAATAGGCAAGCAGCTTGGTGAGAAGGCAAAAACTGTTGGCGCAATTATTAGAAAATGGAAGAAGTTCAAGATGACGGTCAATCTCCCTCGGTCTGGGGCACCATGCAAGATCTCACCTTGTGGGGCATCAATGATCATGAGGAAGGTGAGGGATCAGCCCAGAACTACACGGCAGGACCTGGTCAATGACCTAAAGAGAGCTGGGACCACAGTCTCAAAGAAAACCATTAGTAACACACTACGCCGTTATGGATTAAAATCCTGCAGCGCACGCAAGGTCCCCCTGCTCAATGTCCAGGCCCGTCTGAAGTTTGCCATTGACCATCTGGATGATCCAGAGGAGGAATGGGAGAAGGTCATGTGATCTGATGAGACAAAAATAGAGCTTTTTGGTCTAAACTCCACTCGCCGTGTTTGGAGGAAGAAGAAGGATGAGTACAACCCCAAGAACACCATCCCAACCGTGAAGCATGGAGGTGGAAACATCATTCTTTGGGGATGCTTTTCTGCAAAGGGGACAGGATGACTGCACCGTATTGAGGGGAGGATGGATGGGGGCATGTATCGCGAGATCTTGGCCAACAACCTCCTTCCCTCAGTAAGAGCATTGAAGATGGGTCGTGGCTGGGTCTTCCAGCATGACAACAACCCGAAACACACAGCCAGGGAAACTAAGGAGTGGCTCCGTAAGAAGCATCTCAAGGTCCTGGAGTGGCCTAGCCAGTCTCCAGACTTGAACCCAATAGAAAATCTTTGGAGGGAGCTGAAAGTCCGTATTGCCCAGCGACAGCCCCGAAACCTGATGGATCTGGAGAAGGTCTGTATGGAGGAGTGGGCCAAAATCCCTGCTGCAGTGTGTGCAAACCTGGTCAAGAACTACAGGAAACGTATGATCTCTGTAATTGCAAACAATGGTTTCTGTACCAAATATTAAGTTCTGCTTTTCTGATGTATCAAATACTTATGTCATGCAATAAAATGCAAATTAATTATTTAAAAATCATACAATGTGATTTTCTGGATTTTTTTAGATTCTGTCTCTCACAGTTGAAGAGTACCTATGATAAAAATTACAGACCTCTACATGCTTTGTAAGTAGGAAAACCTGCAAAATCGGCAGTGTATCAAATACTTGTTCTCCCCACTGTATATGTGGAAACGAATGACTCCAGGAATTAACAAAAATGTGTTTAATTGTGCAATTGAATTACTGTGTGCAATTAAATCCATTTACACAAACAATGAACCTTTTTCAAGGAGGACAATTGCACATTGAACAACAACATCCACATCTTCATCAACCACACAATTGTCAGTATCGATCCACAGAAGTTCTCCTAGACTGTAACTGAGAGAAACTTTCCCTGCACAGAGCACTTTTCCTGAGGTATATTCTGTCTTGAATGCAGAGGGACACTGAGACGGACTTTGGATTGGCCTGAGGCAGGGGGACTGGAAGGTTAAGTCCTTGTTCAACTGCGGTCTGAAGATGAGCCAAAATCCTGCAGTACAGCAATAGAAGTAGAAACAAATGGAATTTCCCTTGTGACTTGTGTGTTGAGGCTGCAATACTGTGAGGAGTACTTGTTTTGTGAAGTAAACACTTGCACGTTTTCTCATTGTCTTTTCAATGATAGCAGAGATGTGGCACTGTGCATCGATTTGGAGAGCACCAGACTTCAATTGGAAAGCTTTGCATATTCCACTTAGCAGCTCTGCCCTCTGAATGTAGGCCTGTGGGGTAAGACCCTTTGTGGTGATGCTTTTCACTAGCTGGAGGAGGTTGTTGGAGTCTTCACTGTGAACAATATTTCCAAAAGTGTTAGTGTCGCAGAAAGCACAACATAAGCATTGACTAAAAGCATCAAATTCACATGTGTTAAGCACAGAGATTCTTGACTTGCTGAGTTTAACAGGCTGTTGATAGTTTTTTCCCCTCACAGATGGATCTGCATGGAGCCATTCAGGACAAGGAGAATCTTCCTCTTTTTTGGTGGAACAGCTAGGCCTCTCCAGTTTTCAACAACGTCTTCGTTTGTTGAATGGATGTTTGTGAGTGTCAGACAACTCCCCAGAACAGGAGGCATCCATTTTTCATCTACACTGCAGGTCGCAGTGGGTAGTGGATTGGGTCCTGTGACATCACTGTTTCAACATGAGCATTTTCTTACATGGGTATAATAACTTTTTGTTTTGCAGAACAAATGCGCATGTTGCCTTCAATGTAGGAAAGATGTCGAGCAATGAATCGATCCACCTGAATAGGTAGGTTTTCATGCTTGAAAAGGCTGTGTTTGATGTTTTTAAACTCTGCTTCAACATTAGCTGAACTTGCAGTGATGTTGGTGCTACAGAAGTGAGGGATCATTACCCCTGTCCATAGTGGTAAGTAACTTGCAAGTCTGAAAATATTGGGAACAATCTTTGGGAGGAAGTGCATGTTATCTCGATCACCGTTGGCCACGGCAAGTGACCTTCTCTCATCACATATGTCTGTCAACCACTGCCGTAGGTCAGTGTGTATTTCTTCACATGGATCCACTCCTTCCATGTCCTCACCCTCTTCATCTGGAACGATGACACACTCTTCTGCAATTTGGGCTTTCAGGTAGTTCTTGCAACATTCTGATATGAGGGGGGCTCCAGAGCTGTCATTGCCCTCTGCTTCGCTGAGAGCCACAATGGTAACAGTGCGGAGTGTAAATAACCAGGAAGGAAATATAAATGGATATTACAATGTTGGCAGAATTTATTTGTGAATCTAAAAGTTCTTCTTTTCTTTTTGTATAAATACACATTGTGAAGAACCTTTGTTTTGAAGCCCAAAAAATGGTATATTGTTTGGGGCTTATGGGTAATCAATGCGGTGGACGATTTATGTGCAAGAAGATGTACAAAATGGTTAATTTAGCGCCCTATGTTGAGTAAGGAGAACAAGGTTGGTAGAACTAGTTCTTACTTAGAAGCATTCCTTTGTAACAAGTACTTGTTTAATTTGTTGCGGGCCAGATATGTCTAGTCCTTTAGCGTGGATGTCATGCTAGCATGTGGCTGAATAGACGGCAATGCGTACCTTTGATGATGTTTATTTTATTTATTTCAGCTCTTACGGTGTGTTTATGTAAATAAAAACCAGAATTAAACATAACATAACTGCTTTCAACGAACAAGGCTACGAAGAGGATCAGTCGCTGTGCTACACGTGTTCTCCGGCGGCCGACGACAGACTTTCAATGACGAAGCAATGCTGCCCTCGAGCCGTCGACGTAAAGTAGGACTGTGAATTCCGCAACAACACGGGCAGTGCGCTTATGGATCTGGTGCGATGGTCTGAAAATGACAATTATATAGTTTACACATTCAAGATGAAAGTACGGTAATGCTTGTAATATTACATGGGTATAACTTAAGGGTAACTTAGCCCGTATACAGTGTTTGAACAAACGGAGGTTAAGAATACATACATGTATATGAGTGTAAGGATGTATTACCTTTGTATATTGGTGAGGAATGTGGTTTAATTGATACATTTATGGTCTACATATCAGTTTCTGCATTTACAAATATTATTGTAAAGCACATTGAAAATGGCTGAGTCCAATATTAACTCAAGTTTAGGAGAGTTAGAGAATCCAATTGATAATTTACAAACTGAAAAGGCACAAGCCTGAGGATATTCTTACAAGTGAACAGGAGAATATAGATACTCACCTCCCACCAGAGGTCACAGAACAGGCTCTAAGCGACGCAAGAGGTAAAGAAGTTTGTGAAGAACCCCAGGGTCCTCGACGCTCTGCCGCAATAAGAACCCAACACCCAGAATGCTCGCTTTACGAACAGAGGAGGCACACAAATAGGACAGAGAACTTGTAGTAATGTATGACCAATGGAAAGCCCAAGCCCGCCAGGCCAGATAACAACTTAAATCAGACATTACAGAGATGCAGCTTGCGTTTCTGAGCGACACTCTAGAAAAGGCGAAAAAAACTATGTAATGGACATTTATCTTGAAATTCGACACTGCATTACTCCTTCAACAGAGTTAAGACGACGTGTTGACGCATGTGATGCAGTTACAGCAGACATTATCAAGATTATTTACGAATGGATGACAGGCGTTGATGGAGACTATGATGTGAAAACTGTAAAGCACCGTCTACGTGATCTACTTGATCATGACTACGCCTATTCTATTTATGGATCTACTGCCTCAAATTTAAGCCACAAGTTTAGTATTCACTTCAGCAATCTCTCTATATCTTCAAGCATGGCAGCCAAACGTGCCGACGCAGCAGACGAATTGGCCGTAAAGGAAGTAGAATATACCGTGTTGCTAGAGGAGAAGAAACAGGAGGAGAGAATACAACAACAAAGGAATGATCTTGAAGCTCAGCAACGCGAGTTAGAACAACTACAGGCAGAGAAAGATCTAAGAGTGGCAAGAGCAAGGCTTGACGCCTACACCCAGGAGGTAGCACGGGAAGCTAACGGTTCCTTCCCAAGTCATGATGCTGTAAATCTAGAGCAAACATCACCAACAGTCACAAACCAACCGTCCAACATCCGACCACCATCAACACAAATAGATGTCTCAGCTCGCTCAGGCCTTTCACGACAGCATGGCTCTAAATAGACTACCAATGCCAGGGCCCTTTGTGTTCAATGGTGACCCCATGCGGCTTTCCACTCGAGGTACTGCATTTGTGTCTCTCATCGACCGGAAAGGCATTTCTTCAGCTGACAAGCTCTACTATCTGAAAAGGTACGTGAGTGGCCCAGCTCGAAAGACCCTGGAGGGAGCTTTCTTCAGAAACGATGACGAAGCATATAAGGACGCTTGGAGCAAATTTAATCACCGATATGGTCAGCCATTTATCATACAGAAGGCATTCAGAGACAAGCTGGCAAACTGGCCAAAAATACAGCCCAAGGATGCCGAAGGTCTCAGGAACCTTTCTGATTTTTTTGAACGCCTGTCAGGATGCTATGCCTCATGTTACGGGCATCCAGATATTGAATGATTGTGGGGAGAACCAAAGGATAGTTCAAAAACTCCCTGACTGGCTAGCCTCTCGTTGGAACCGAAAGGTTACACAAACCCTCAATGAGATCTGATTCTACATATAGTATGTTGTAGACGGAGGGAAAGGAACAGGCCGACAGGCAGGCTGGGCTAGATGTCCTGTAGAGGAGACTGCTGAGAGAGGCGTCACACCTTTTCACTCTTTCTGGTGGGGCTGGCGAGTAAAGTCAAGATAACGTTCAACACCCCTTTCACTAAGAATCCTGTTGTCTACTTTTACCTGACAGCAACTTGGAACAGAGTTCTATTTGAGTCCAGATGTTCTCAAAGCTATTGTTGCATCTCCTTCCCTGCAGCCTTAGAAACATCAAGATAGAAAACACACTTTATAAATGGTTAATAAATACACCTGATACTTCAATTAAGCAGGAAAAAGCACTTATTATAACAGATGTGTAGCACTTTAAGACACGTGTTTCTCTGATTGTTTTATTCTCAGGAACATGACTATAGCATTGAGTGTTGGGACACAGAGCAAAAACATGTTTTAGCAATGTAAAACAAAACAGGAACAGGAAAACACATTCCACATGTATGTTTTACAATGACATTTACATGCAAGCATTCGTTCGTTCTGCGTAACAAATCACCAATAAAACGTAGAATGGTAAGTTATCAGATATTATCAAGTGTATTTCCAGAGTGAAGAGAGAGAAGTTTGGTAGGAGACCTTACTGGCTGTGAGAAAACAGAAGAGTGTGAGGTCTGTGGTTGACGCGACCTATAAGTACTGATGGACAGAGCTGACTTCCTAACAACCAACACATCATTCACTTCACAATAAACTTTTTTTTGGAGGACACTTAATATACAATAAGGAAAGTGTAAGCATATCACTATTAAAATCCTTTAAAATAAATGGAACATAATTTGAACACACTAATAGTCCTATGTCTTATGTACTTCTGTATGTCCCATCAGCTACATTATAACCTGGTGAAGGGTTTTACAATAAATATGTGAACATCTTTTAGGACCAAACTAATTATACAAGAGACCTATGATCCTTATAGATTTTAAAAACATATAATTAAAGTGATAAGCAGATGTTGAGCAGATAATGGATTTAATTTATTTATTGAATACATGAATACACACCTAGTAATGTTGAAACATTATTCTACATTATTTAATGGATAATAGGAGTTAATTAAATAAGATAGAGATCTGAACATCCCCACCACACACACAACACTCCTACTCTGAGACTTGATACATATGGATCCAGAGCTACATTTTACGCTACACAGGTTACCATGGTAATCAGTAAACTGTTAGAGAATGGGAGATGGATGACTCTTTACAAGATAGTTTCTATGGAAAATGTATTTAGGGATCTGGAACCGGTGAGGGAGATAAGACGACATTTTTGTTCTTTCTGGTGTTTTTTTCAGTGACCCTGAATGAGCAAAGCTCTTTCCACATAGACAGGAGTAAGGTTTCTCTCCTGTGTGTATGAGTTGGTGTGTAGTCAGGTTTCCTGAATGATTGAAGCTCTTACCACACTGATCACAGCTATAAGGCTTCTCTCCTGTGTGAATGCGCTGGTGTTTAGTCAGGACACTTAAATCATTGAAGCTTTTTCTACACTGACCGCAGCTAAAAGGCTTCTCTCCTGTGTATATGCGTTGGTGTATAGTCAGCTGTCCTGACAACCTGAAACTTTTCCCACAATGATCACAGCTATAAGGCTTCTATCCTGTGTGTATGCGTTGGTGTATAGTCAGCTGTCCTGATTGATTGAAGCTCTTTCCACACTGACCACAGCTATATGGCTTCACCCCTGTGTGTGTGCGTTGGTGTGAAATCAGGTTCCCTGAATAATTGAAGCTCTTCCCACACTGATCACAGCTATAAGGCTTCTCTCCTGTGTGTGTGCGTTGGTGTATAGTCAGCTTTCCTGACATGCTGAAGCTTTTCCCACACTCATCACAGCTATAAGGCTTCTCTCCTGTGTGTGTGCGTTGGTGTATAGTCAGGTTTCCTGACATGCTGAAGCTCTTCCCACACTCATCACAGCTATAAGGCTTCTCTCCTGTGTGTATGCGTTGGTGTTGAGTCAGGTGTCCTGATTGATAGAAGCTCTTTCCACACTGATCACAGCTATAAGGCTTCTCTCCTGTGTGTATGCGTTGGTGTTTAGTCAGGGATCCTGAATGATTGAAGCTCTTCCCACATTGATCACAGCTATAAGGCTTCTCTCCTGTGTGTATGCGCCTGTGTGCAGTCAGGGTGGAACCTCGAGCAAAACTCTTTCCACATTGATCACAGCTATAAGGCTTCTCTCCTGTGTGAATGCGCTGGTGTTTAGTCAGCATATTTAAATCATTGAAGCTTTTTCTACACAGACCGCAGCTAAAAGGCTTCTCTCCTGTGTGTATGCGTTGGTGTATAGTCAGCTGTCCTGACAACCTGAAACTTTCCCCACAATGATCACAGCTATAAGGCTTCTCTCCTATGTGTATGCGCTGGTGTCTAGTCAGGTGTCCTGAATGATTGAAGCTCCTTCCACACTGATCACAGCTATAAGGCTTCTCTCCTGTGTGTACACGTTGGTGTATAGTCAGGGATCCTGAATGATTGAAGCTCTTCCCACACTGACCACAGCTATAAGGCTTCTCTCCTGTGTGTATGCGTTGGTGTATAGTCAGACTTCCTGACGCAATGAAACTCTTCCCACACTGAACACAGCTATAAGGCTTCCCTCCTGTGTGTATGCGTTGGTGTGCAGTCAGGGATCCTGAATGATTGAAGCTCTTCCCACATTGGTCACAGCTATATGGCTTCTCTCCTGTGTGTATGCGTTGGTGTGCAGTCAGGGATCCTGAACAATTGAAGCTCTTTCCACAATGATCACAGCTATAAGGCTTCTCTCCTGTGTGTATTCGTTGGTGTATAGTCAGGGATCCTGAATGATTGAACCTCCTTCCACACTGATCACAGCTATAAGGCTTCTCTCCTGTGTGTATGCGTTGGTGTATAGTCAGACTTCCTGACGCAATGAAACTCTTCCCACACTGATCACAGCTATAAGGCTTCCCTCCTGTGTGTATGCGTTGGTGTGCAGTCAGGGATACTGAACTATTGAAGCTCTTCCCACATTGATAACAGCTATAAGGCTTCTCTCCTGTGTGTATGCGTTGGTGTATAGTCAGGGATCCTGATTGATTGAAGCTCTTCCCACATTGATAACAGCTATAAGGCTTCTCTCCTGTGTGTATGCGTTGGTGTGTAACCAGGGACCATGAACAATTGAAGCTCTTTCCACAATGATCACAGCTATAAGGCTTCTCTCCTGTGTGTATGCGTTGGTGTGTAACCAGGGACCCTGAACAATTGAAGCTCTTTCCACAATGATCACAGCTATAAGGCTTCTCTCCTGTGTGTATTCGTTGGTGTGTAGTCAGGTTTCCTGATTGATTGAAGCTCTTCCCACACTGATCACAGCTATAAGGCTTCTCTCCTGTGTGTATGCGTTGGTGTGTAATCAGGGATCCTTGATGATTGAAGCATTTCCCACAATCATAGCAGGGGTAAGGTCTCTTTCCTGTATGAATTCTCTGATGAGATTTTAAAGTAGTATATGCCGCAAAACTCTTCCCACAGTCAGAGCAGCAGTGGTGAGGTTTCTTTTTCTTTCTTATACGTCTCTGCTGGTGTTGCTTGAGTTGTTCTGATCTGGAGAGACTCTTCTCTTTCTTGTCAGCATCATGATGTTGTTGAGGCTCCCCAGATGATAAGCCCCTCCCACTGAGAGAGCAACAATTAGGGCTGTCCCCTGTGAAACAAAGACATTGAATAGTTAGGTTTTGCAGATATGGGTCAATAAACAGATGTCTTCCCATGAAATGAATGCCTTTTGCATCCCTTTGAAATTTCTCCAGCAGAAATTGTGCACCAATATTCAATTGTAAGTCTCTGTTATACTAAATAAAGTGCCCTTTAATAGAGAACACATGGAGAATTCGATTAATCAGATTTTTATGAATAAAGACTCGCTAAAGTGACAAAGTTCTGCATTTTGACAGGTCCCTCTGTCAACCCTGTGTATCTTCTGGAAATATTTTAACCCACCTAATCCAATAATTTATCAAAGTTTTACTATTATTGAGTAAGGTTACATGCGCAGAATAATATGATTATTGTGAATAGTCAATTAGTATAAAGATTGATTTAAAATGTTGACATGCTTTGAAAGAACAACAATTTCCCTAATAATCCTGTTTACATGGATACATCTGAAATCAGGCTACCTGGTGGGACTTTGAGAAATGCAGAAAATTGGCAACCAAAATAAAATTTCTACAACAGCGACCAGGTTATTTTTTAGAAGCATATTTGATTCTGAGATTAGACAAATAAAGTTAGTATGTGAAAACTATTTCTAAGCTGCATACTTTCAGTTCTTCTGAACTCACTGCACTCGCTCAAAAGAATGAAGCTAAAGCCTCTCAGGCAGCACATGTACAGATCAACTACACCGCTATAACTCTGATTAAAGTCTTTACATGTCCTAATAATTCTAAAGATTGATCAGAAAACCAGGTGTTTTTAAAGGCTATGCTTACTTCAGTTATGACCTTACACCAATTAAGATAAGTAGAGTAAGGTGTTTACATAAATAATGCCATAGTCGACCTACTACCATAATCAGTTTAATATGACATCATTAGTACTCATTACTTATTGGTTACTTTGACAGTCAATTATGAACATTATTTAATGTGATTAGTGATTAATTTAAGTCAGTCCCTCATTAAGGTCAATCCTGTTACATGAACTGAACACTTGTTTTAATAAAGGTGAAACTGTTCCTTACATTTTCTTTGTAAAATAAACATTGAACATCTAATAGTCAAATCATAGAGTAAAAGCAGGAAAGCTGGTTCTAATATTTTTGTAAATTCTCTGCTGTTTTGTGTTGGAAAACTGATCATGTCAACCCTTTTATCCAAACATTGACATGCTAGAAATGTTTTACCTAACCTTTTAGTTGAAGACTGCATTCTATTGCCACTCCCTGTTGCACAATACTAGCTTCCATTCCCCCTGTCACAAGTGGATTCATGGCTGATTTAAAGGACTATTTAACTAATGGTTTTGTTTTTTTCAGTTTTCCCCTGTTACGGTCAACCCTGTTACTTTATTTGGCACATTGGCACTTACTATAGTATTTATTTTTCATATAACCTCTTCAGATGGGAAAACGTGTTTTTTTAATAAGTTGAACATCTGCTCTTTATGACAGAATGTTAAAATTAGGTGAAATCAAATGTTATGGGGGACAAAGTTACATCAAACGTTGTTGTTTTTTAACAAGTTACACTTAGAATTGGGTGGAACGACCAGATAGTTTCAACAATATATAATTAATTAATTGTAACAGAAGCAGACTGTAGTCTAATCCACACACCATGGTTCTTACTTAATGAAATCAAATCTCCATGTTCCTCTTCTCCTTCTCCTCTCTCAGTTCCACTCTGCCCCGGTGTTTTCCTGCAGTCGACCAGAACCAGCAGTAAAGTCCGGAGAGGCGGTCGACCTGGGGACTCCAGGAGGGTGGAGGGGCTAGCTTTGTCCTGTTGGCCGCAAGAAGTATTCAACATAGATTAACACTACACCAAATTTCTTATTCATCTAAATCTCTGATTGATTTGGCTGCATCCCTCGAATATCTCCTTATTCCGGAAATGTTCAATGCTTCACTACAACCCACAAATATAAGAGCATTGGATTGGTGGAGGCATGAGCTAGTTTCCACCATATATCTTATACCAGTAATTTCCTTTCAAACAGCGAGGAAGAGGCAAAGCAAGAGGGATAACTGGGCCCAAAATGGCCTTATTTGATCTAATATACATTTCGTAATGATTAGGTTGTTACGAGTGTATTGTTAAAAGTAGGACGCTTTATATGGGAGTAATGCCTGGTCGTCACTAGTTACCGCAAACAAAGCCATAAACCGCGCCCATTTATACAAGTCATCTTAATACATCTGATTTTAAACTAAACCTAAAAAACACAACTTTATGCCCAACACTAAATAAATATTAATTTAAAAACGATATAGACATTTGACTCTATGACTGTGGTAACTAGTGGAAACACACATCTGCCCTCTCATTACTATAATGGTCCCATCTGATCTTGCCTCTTTCCCGACAGCCTTCCTTTTTTGAAGACATTTATTTTCTTTGTTAGAACGGCCACTTGAGTATCTGGTCAAATAATGGCTAATGTGTTTGAAATCTGTGAAGGAATGTGAACACTTTGGGAGGAAGGAGAGATAAATAGGTCATAGACACATATTCCTAAACATGATATAGTAGTAGGCTACTTTGTTGAAGACAAAATAAATCCTAACAAGTTTAACCTTCATGTTTTTTTGTCCAGACGTTTAAACCGAACACAGGAATGTCGAGGATCAAAGACGATGAAAACTAGGTCTAGACATTTTATACAACACAACAGGCTTATACTGTTAAAACCAGACTTACCCGATCCATTGTGGAAGATATTGTTTCTTTGTATGACATGAAATGCTGTAGGCTACAGTACAGTTAGACTACTTTGTTGTAGTGTTCGGATAATGACTAGGGAGTTGGCGAGAGAAAATACGATTCTCAAGACTGCAACTGATTCGCCTCTAGACCAGAGCAATCGAACATTTATTTAAAAATCAAAACGGAAGAAT
Source organism: Thymallus thymallus (assembly GCA_023634145.1). Taxonomy (NCBI): domain Eukaryota; kingdom Metazoa; phylum Chordata; class Actinopteri; order Salmoniformes; family Salmonidae; genus Thymallus; species Thymallus thymallus. The sequence goes on along the minus strand of CM042394.1, from coordinate 22,390,372 downwards.
GTTAGGACAAATAAAAGTATATGTAGCCTAATAATACTTCAGAAAGTTTATGGATAACATTTTACGTGCTCTTTAAAAGTTGAGTAAAGCCAAGAAAACGTTCAACAATACCCCCTTTCACTATGAATCCTGTTGTCTGCTATCGTCAACTTCTATCTGGCAGCCACTTGGAACACATGCTCAAAGATGGAGAATCTCAACAGGCCTTTCTCTCCTGAGGGAGTGTCTGGGAATTACTGCTTCCGGTCTTTCGCTGCTGCTATAATGGCAGCTGCTGTACACAACCAGCACAACCTAATGCTGGTAATTCTCCGGACAAAAATAAAGTCCAGTGGTGCAAAAAGTAACCAATTGTCAAACTTGAGAAAAGCAAAGATACCATAACAGAAAAAATGATACTTGAGTAAAAGTCTTAAAGTATTTGGTTTTAAATATACTTAAGTATCAAAAGTAAATGTAATTTCTCAAATATACTTAGTTATTAAAAGTATGAATTATTCAAATGTCCTTACACTAAGCATACCAGGCTTTCTTTGTTTCTCTTAAATGTACAGCTAGCCAGGAGCACACTCCAACACACAGACATCATTTATAAACAAAACGTTTTTGTTTAGTGAGTCCACCAGATTAGAGGCTGTAGGGCGGACCAGGGATGTTCTCTTGATAAATGTGTGAATTTAACAATTTTCTGTCCTGCTCAGCATTCAAAATGTAACCAGTACTTTTGGGTGTCGGGGAAAATGTATGGAGTAAAAAGTACATCATTTTCTTTAGGAATGTAGTGAAGTAAAAGTTGTCAAATATATAAATAGTAAAGTACAGATACCACCAAAAACTACTTAAGTAGTACTTTAAAGTATTTTGACTTAAGTACTTTACACCACTGCGTCTTTCTTCTCAACTAAACTACAGCCAAATATACTGTATTCATAACTAACTCCCTTCTGTCTATGTATACAACTTGTATACTATAAAATAAAGATGTAATTTTAAAATAACAAAAAACAATGCTTTATAGCTACAATATAGCTAACGGCTAACATTAGCTAGCTAATGACAAGCTCATCTCTGCTGACTGGATGCTTGCACGTTTCTCTGGTCTGGGTTTCTTGCTGTTAGCTAGCAAATGGACAAGCAGTAGCCTACTGCAGTAGTCAGCCTACACCAATTACCAACATTTTATTTTTACACTGTACAAATATTTGAGAACAGTCAGCCCTCGAATGCTATGTAGCTAATGTTAGTTGATTGTAACATTGACACGTTCTGTGTTGACTACAGGTTTAACTAACGTTACTTGATTGTAACATTGACACTGTCTGTGCAGACTACAGGTTTAACTAACGTTAGTTGATTGATTGTAACATTGACACATTCTGTTATTATTATTCCCTCGCTCATATCATACGCATTTTTAGCTACTGAAGTATTTCTCTGCCATCGACCTGTATAGTATAGTTAACCATCCAACATCCACCAATGTATAGTGTACATATTCAGCCAACCACCCATACTATGCAATGTCTTTTTATAGCTATTTTATTATTATAATTTTTTATTTTTTTTTATTTTTGCACTCCAGATATCTTGTATTTCTATACTTTTTCATACTGCCGCTCTATGTATCATGTGCCGTGTATCTGTCTTTTGTGTACTTTCGTTGTGGCATTTTGCACCTGCCCTGTGTTTTGTTGTAGCTGCTTGACAATGAAATTTCCCCCCCGGGGGATCAATAAAGTATCTATCTATCTATCTATCTATCTATCTATCTATCTATCTATCTATCTATCTATCTATCTATCTATCTATCTATCTATCTATCTATCTATCTATCTATCTATCTATCTATCTATCTATCTATCTATCTATCTATCTATCTATCTATCTAATCTATCTAATCTATCTAATCTATCTAATCTATCTAATCTATCTATCTAATCTATCTATCTAATCTATCTATCGTGTGCTGACCACAGCTCCTAGTGTCCGGGGACTTTAATGCAGGAAAACTTAAATCAGTTTTACCTCATTTCTATCAGCATGTTAAATGTGTAACCAGAGGAAAACAAACTCTAGACCACCTTTACTGCACACACAGAGAGATGCGTAAAAAGCTCTCCCTCCATTTGGCAAATCTGACCATAATTCCATCCTCCTGATTCCTGCTTATGTAACCAACTTCACATAGCCCCCCAGAAGAAAGGCACACAGACACCCACACTTCAGGTTGACTCGGTTTTTATCTGTAGTAAAAGATATCAAACAGTGATTACAGGCGTTGACAGGACGGTCATAGCCACACATTTACTAGTTAGGTAGGACACAATATATTTTAGATAGGAGCAACAGTAGTAATACATACCCTCAATGTGAAGTGATTATAATCCATAAATACAGAGCACAAGTACAACACTTTTATATAAACCTTTTAAGGTAGTAAGAAAATAAACATTCACTTAATATTTCAATAAATCACCTGCTAGCAATAGCTAGCGTGACATTGTAGTGAGGTGACCAATGTTGCTAGTTAGCTCGTCATCAACATGGCTAGCTAAGCCAGCAAAAACTTGGTTAACTTGATGAAATAGGTCTTCAATACCTTAACGGCAAAATAAATATATACAAAGTCACATTCGCTATTGACTTTAGGATATATGAACCGTTTTCCAAAAACACTATTGCGTTATACAGTTTTAAACTGTTTTTTATATACAGAGGAAGGAGATACGAACCTACCCTCAGAATATCTCTCTCTGACTGAGGAGCAGGCAGACCAACTTCCCAAATAGGGGAGAAACACTCAAAACCAACTAGTTGTTCTTTCATAGAAAATAGTACAAAAATGGTAATTAGTTATAGCAATAACTAATATTATACACAACTATACCAATATACAAAGGTATACTAATGGTATATCTTATGGTATTATTATAGCAATCTTATAGTGATACTACAGCAATAACTATAGTAGACTTTTGAAAAGGTTTTGTTCATTGTACATTAAATAGTTGACAGATACGAGGACATCATATTATTTATATTTATCAATAATCAATTCAACAAATCAAAAAGTTAGACCTTTTGCCCCAAGTTACTTCATTTGAGTCAAACAAAAAAAGAGTAGTTCTGTTGTATGTAGTAAAAGTCTTATCTTTCAAAATTCTACATTTTATTGTACAGCATTTATAGTAAAAAATGACTAAGCAACTTACTGCAAATGGCAGACACTTTGGTTCGGCACAGCTGTTTCTTTGCCTCCTGGTCCCGGAATGCATTAAAATATTTTCCTGTCAACGAAGAGACGGCCATCACCTCTCTGGGAAACAGAGCTGTCATGAGCTCAGAAATGCACTTCGATGGTTCTTTGCTCAGTCGAGTGATAATGTTCGCCAGGAGTTTAACACCCTCTGCCAGTTCCACCCTTAAAACATCATAAAACTTTAATGAAATACATTTAAAAAAAAATGTGGGCCTTAAGAAGCTGCTCTTTTTACAGTACTGTAGTAGTTATCAACAATGTATTCAAACTTTCATTTGTGATGGACAGAAACTTTGTTTTTTGCATATTAGAATATATTTTTTAAATGATATCCGAAATGAATACAGTATTTTTATATTAGGATTTGCTGTGGTAACTATACAACTATGATCTTCTTTCTCTCTCTGTCTCCCTCGCTTTGTCACTCTCCCCTTCTATCTTTCTCCCCCCTTTCTAAGTACAGTATTTTAGATTTGAATTTTGGACGTAGTCAAGCATATGTTCTCTGCCCGTCTCTTAGATTCATGTTTAGATAAATGCTTCGTTCATAAAGTATTATCTTGAAATGTAAACTGTTGTATTGCCTTATTTACTGTTTTCATCAACTATGTTAAAGGGGTGGTTCATGGAAAAATATGTTTAATCTCACTAGAACATTTTCCTAAGCATTAGCCTTCACCAGGGACAGTTTTTAGGTTGGTTGGATCAGTATTTAGTTTAGCTCATCAGCGAATTCTACTTCTCCCTCTCCCATAGAAACCCCATTTAAGGTCAAAGTTTATCATAAATACCTTTGAAAGACACCACCGGTGCCTCCAAACACTGCAATAGCCCTTGTAGTTAAAATCTTGATAAGATTACTTTGCTAAAATATTTACCTAGCCTAATATTCCCCAATGATATCGGTAATTTTGACATTCAAATCCAGGAAGAAATGTTCGATTAATCCACGCCGAGCAGCGACTTGGGTCAGGGTCAGAACTTACTCACAAATATTTGAACCAAGAGGAAGAGTATCAACCAGATGACACAAACTGAAGAAAACATTGGCAGATTGTTTTTGGGCAATTCAATGACGAGACAACATTTGTTGCATAAAGTGAGGATAAATACATATCGTTTTTCATACATTCTAGATAAAATCGTAAATGTCGCATTTGAAATAAAATTGCAGAAGTCTAGATACTGATCCACCTAACCTAAAAACGGTCTCTGGTAAAGGCTAATGCCTAGGCAAATGTTCTGAGGTTAAAAGTATTTTTCGATGAACCACCCCTTTAAGTAAGAAAATGTATTTGAATTATAAAACCATTCTCGTAGTCCTGTCTGCCATGACTCAAGTTGTTTGCTTGTTGTACTCCGTTAGATAGTTTTGGAAGTTAACGAGAAATAGTTTAGTGAATACATTTAGCATAATCCTATATGGCGCTCTATGTTAAAACCGTTATAAGACAAATTAACATTTACGTTAAATTAAGCAAAACTGCACATGCATACAGTATTTTTCTGCTTGCTGTAATGTTACAATATTAATACACATGCTTTTGTATTTAAATTGTGACTAGTTTGCATCCCCGCTTTACAGCTCAAGGTTTGAAGTCACCCTACCATTACGTCTGGTAGGGTTGTGACGGCTATGTCTTGAGGTGCTGCTTTTGGGGGTTGGAGGAAGGGAGTGGATCCACCAGCCATGATGTCTGGGAACACACAGTATGACCGACAGTTAGAGAAAGTGAATACATTCATTCATCAACTGTAGTCTTAGAAACATAAAGATAGACAACAAACACACTTTATAACTGGTGAAAAACTACACCTGATACTTCAATTAAGCAGGAAAAAGCACTTATTATAACAGATGTGTAGCACTGTAAGACACGTGTTTCTCTGTGGATTGTTTTAAACCTGTTTTATTCTCAGGACCATGACTATAACATTGAGTGTTGGGACACAGAGCAACAACATATCCTACATAATACAACTAAATCTATATGTAATCAGTAATGTAAAACAAAAGAAAACATGAAACCACATTCAAGATTTAAGTTGTCGCAGAAATTATTCCAACCAATTTCTTGAAAACAATTAAACGTTATTATTTAATTATTACAATAATGGAGCGGTCAGCGGCCACCCGGAGGTGATCACTGAGAACCCAACGAACAGAGTTGGGTTACAACCTTTATAGACCGAGCACATCCTTATGAGTACGTGACAAACAACAGATGTGTGGAATGTGTCAAGAGGTGAGGTTTTATATGGAAGAAAGGAGTGTCCCCCAGACAGATAGCATGAAGATAATTCTATTTGTATAGAAACCAGAGTTTGGCCCCCAAGACAAGGATCTTCTTATCAGCTGTTTATACCCAATACATCTCCTCCCTGCTACCTCATAGACACAGACACTAATTCAATCTATGGAATGAAGGCTCAGAGAGAGGACAAGACCATCATAAATCAGTTGCTATCCCAACCCCCAAAGGCTAACTCAGTTCACACAGACACAGATGAGACAGTACTGAGAAACCTTATTCCAAGCAAAAACACTATTTACATTTTTCTACCATAATGTTTTACAATGACATTTACATGCAAGCATTTGTTCCGCAAAACAAGTCAACAATAAAAAGTGGAATGGTAAGTTATCAGATATTATCAAGTGTATTTCCAGAGTGAAGAGAGAGAAGTTTGGTAGGAGACCTTACTGGCCGTGAGAAAACAGAAGAGTGTGAGGTCTGTGGTTGACATGACCTATAAGTACTGATGGGTAGAGCTGGCTTCCTGACTCCATGATGACTATTACTAAAAACCAACACATCATTCGCTTCACAATAAAAATGTGTGAACATATTTTTATAGCACACTTAATATACAATAAAGGATAGTTGAAAGATATCACTATTAAAATCCTTTAAAATAAATGCAACAAAAATAAATTTACAACTGTCACGAATATTTTTATTCCAATGTTCTAAATGAACTTTTTAACTCTATCTGTATCCTGAAGGTTGTAAATTCTTCAGTTTGTTTTAATAATACAGAGAGAGCTCCAGCTTTACAATGGTCAGGTTTTATTCAGAGAACGTTCTACAGAAAGAAATAACAAAAAGCTTTTATACCATCCAGTCACAGTCAAGCCCCCACCCTGTTTTGTGTCCTCAGTCTGCCTTCAAAGACACTGTCCTGTTATCTCAGGTCACTCCACTCAAAGGCATCCCTCAGTTACTAATGTTTACTCACACCTCGAAGACCAGACCCCAATTCTGATGGATGGGGCCCTGTGAACTTTTATGGCCGCATAATCTCCTGCAGGACTAACAGCCTTCACAAATGGTCTGTCTCCCCCTTTATTTGTCTTTAACCACATCCTGACTCATTTACCAAAATGGTAACATTCTAACCTGGTGGGAACATTGTCTATGTTTCCACATTCTTAGAATCATAATCTTATAATTCTAATACATCTCACACATTACACCGTTTCAGGGTGAAACATCTTAGTCATTAACATTAAACATACAACATTCTTTATCAACAACACTAATAGTCTTATGTCTTCTGTACATCTGTATGTCCCATCAGCTACATTATAACCTGGTGAAGGGATTTACAATAAATATGTGAATATCTTTAAGGAGAAAACTAATTATACAAGAGGCCTATGCTCCTTATAAATATAGATCATTATTACAGATTTAAAAAATTATAATAATTATATTCACACATTGAGCAGATCATGGATTTAATATATTGAATACATGAATAAACACCTAGTAATCTTGAAACATTATTCTACATTATAAAATTATTTAATGGATAAAAGGAGTTATTGAAATAAGATACATATTGAGCGAAGCTCTTCCCACACTGATCACAGCTATAAAGCTTCTCTCCTGTGTGTATGCGTTGGTGTTTAGTCAGGGATCCTGAACTAATAAAGCTCTTCCCACACTGATCGCAGCAATAAGGCTTCTCTCCTGTGTGTATGCGTTGGTGTCTAGCCAGGTGTCCTGACATCCTGAAGCTCTTCCCACACTGATCACAGCTATAAGGCTTCTCTCCTGTGTGTATGCGTTGGTGTCTAGCCAGGTGTCCTGACATCCTGAAGCTCTTCCCACACTGATCACAGCTATAAGGCTTCAATTCTGTGTGTATGCGCTGGTGTGTAGTCAGGGTGGTATCTCGAGCAAAACTCTTTCCACATTGATCACAGCTATAAGGCTTCTCCTGTGTGTATACGCTGGTGTTTAGTCAGGGATCCTGAACTAATAAAGCTCTTCCCACACTGATCGCAGCAATAAGGCTTCTCTCCTGTGTGTATGCGTTGGTGTCTAGCCAGGTGTCCTGACATCCTGAAGCTCTTCCCACACTGATCACAGCTATAAGGCTTCTCTCCTGTGTGTATGCGTTGGTGTCTAGCCAGGTGTCCTGACATCCTGAAGCTCTTCCCACACTGATCACAGCTATAAGGCTTCTCTTCTGTGTGTATGCGCTGGTGTGTAGTCAGGGTGGAATCTCGAGCAAAACTCTTTCCACATTGATCACAGCTATAAGGCTTCTCTCCTGTGTGTATGCGTTGGTGTCTAGCCAGGTGTCCTGACATCCTGAAGCTCTTCCCACACTGATCACAGCTATAAGGCTTCTCTTCTGTGTGTATGCGCTGGTGTGTAGTCAGGGTGGAATCTCGAGCAAAACTCTTTCCACATTGATTACAGCTATAAGGCTTCTCTCCTGTGTGTATGCGCTGGTGTGTGGTAAGGTTTCCGGATAAAGCAAAGCTCTTCCCACACTGATCACAGCTATAAGGATTCTCTCCTGTGTGTATGCGTTTGTGTGTAATAAGTTGTCCTGATCGACTGAAGCTCTTTCCACACTGATCACAGCTATAAGGCTTCTCTCCTGTGTGTATGCGTTGGTGTTTAGTCAGGTCTCCTGATCGAATGAAGCTCTTTCCACACTGATCACAGCTATATGGCTTCACCCCTGTGTGTATGTGTTGGTGTGTAATCAGGGACCATGAATCATGGAAACTCTTTCCACACTGATCACAGCTATAAGGCTTCTCTCCTGAGTGTATGCGCTGGTGTATAGTCAGTGATCCTAACCGACTGAAGCTCTTCCCACACTGATCACAGCTATAAGGCTTCTCTCCTGTGTGTATGCGCTGGTGTATAGTCAGTGATCCTAACCGACTGAAGCTCTTCCCACACTGATCACAGCTATAAGGCTTCTCTCCTGTGTGTATGCGTTGGTGTATAGTCAGGGACCATGAATGATTGAAGCTCTTTCCACACTGATCACAGCTATATTCCTTCAGTCCTGTGTGTATGCGTTGGTGTGTAATCAGGGACCAAGAACGATTGAAGCTCTTCCCACACTGATCACAGCTATACGGCTTCAGTCCTGTGTGTATGTGTTGGTGTTTAATCAGGGATCCTTGAAGACTGAAGCTCTTCCCACACTGATCACAGCTATATGGCTTCAGTCCTGTGTGTGTGTGTTGGTGTGTAATCAGGGAACATGAATGACTGAAGCTCTTTCCACACTGATCACAGCTATATGGCTTCAGTCCTGTGTGTATGCGTTGGTGTGTAATCAGGGATCCTTGAAGACTGAAGCTCTTCCCACACTGATCACAGCTATAAGGCTTCTCTCCTGTGTGTATGCGTTGGTGTGTAGTCAGTTGTCCTGAATAACTGAACCTCTTTCCACACTGATCACAGCTATAAGGCTTCTCTCCTGTGTGTATGCGTTGGTGTGTAGTCAGTTGTCCTGAATAACTGAACCTCTTTCCACACTGATCACAGCTATAAGGCTTCTCTCCTGTGTGTATGTGTTGGTGTGTAGTCAGTTGTCCTGATTGATTGAAGCTCTTTCCACACTGATCACAGCTATAAGGCTTCTCTCCTGTGTGTATTCGTTGGTGTGTAGTCAGGGTTCCTGATTGATTGAAGCTCTTCCCACACTGATCACAGCTATAAGGCTTCTCTCCTGTGTGTATGCGTTGGTGTTTAGTCAGGTCTCCTGATTGAATGAAACTCTTTCCACACTGATCACAACTATAAGGCTTCTCTCCTGTGTGTATGCGTTGGTGTATAGTCAGATGTCCTGAATAACTGAACCTCTTTCCACACTGATCACAGCTATATGGCTTCAGTCCTGTGTGTATGCGTTGGTGTATAGTCAGGGACCATGAATGATTGAAGCTCTTCCCACACTGATCACAGCTATAAGGCTTCTCTCCTGTGTTTATGCGTTGGTGTGTAATCAGGGATCCTTGATGATTGAAGCATTTCCCACAATCATAGCAGGGGTAAGGTCTCTTTCCTGTATGAATTCTCTGATGAGATTGTAAAGTTTTAGATGCAGCAAAACTCTTCCCACAGTCAGAGCAGCAGTGGTGAGGTTTCTTTCTTATACGTCTCTGCTGGTGTTTCTTGAGGTGTTCTGATCTGGAGAGACTCTTCTCTTTCTTGTCAGCATCATGATGTTGTTGAGGCTCCCCAGATGATAAGCCCCTCCCACTGAGAGAGCAACAATTAGGGCTGTCCCCTGTGAAACAAAGACATTGAATAGTTAGGTTTTGCAGATATGGGTCAATAAACAGATGTCTTCCCATGAAATTAATGCCTTTTGCATCCCTTTGAAATTTCTCCAGCAGAAATTGTGCACCAATATTCAATTGTAAGTCTCTGTTATACTAAATAAAGTGCCCTTTAATAGAGAACACATGGAGAATTCGATTAATCAGATTTTTATGAATAAAGACTCGCTAAAGTGACAAAGTTCTGCATTTTGACAGGTCCCTCTGTCAACCCTGTGTATCTTCTAGAAATATTTTAACCCACCTAATCCAATCATTTATCAAAGTTTTACCATTATTGAGTAAGGTTACATGCGCAGAATAATATGATTATTGTGAATAGTCAATTAGTATAAAGATTGATTTAAAATGTTGACATGCTTTGAAAGAAAAACAATTTCCCTAATAATCCTGTTTACATGGATACATCTGAAATCAGGCTACCTGGTGGGACTTTGAGAAATGCAGAAAATTGGCAACCAAAATAAAATTTCTACAACAGCGACCAGGTTATTTTTGAGAAGCATATTTGATTCTGAGTTTAGACAAATAAAGTTAGTATGTGAAAACTATTTCTAAGCTGCATACTTTCAGTTCTTCTGAACTCACTGCACTCGCTCAAAAGAATGAAGCTAAAGCCTCTCGTGCAGCACATGTACAGATCAACTACACCGCTATAACTCTGATTAAAGTGTTTACATGTCCTAATAATTCTAAAGATTGATCAGAAAAACAGGTGTTTTTAAAGGCTATGCTTACTTCGGTTATGACCTTCCACCAATTAAGATAAGTAGAGTAAGGTGTTTACATAAATAATGCCATAGTCGGCCTACTACCATAATCAGTTTAATATGACATCATTAGTGCTCATTACTTATTGGTTACTTTGACAGTCAATCATGAACATTATTTTATGTGATTAGTGATTAATTTAAGTCAGTCCCTCATTTTAAGGTCAACCCTGTTACATGAACTGAACACTTGTTTTAATAAGGTGAAACTGTTCCTTACATTTTCTTTGTAAAATAAACATTGAACATCTAATAGTCAAATCATAGAGTAAAAGCAGGAAAGCTGGTTCTAATATTTTTGTAAATGTTCTGCTGTTTTGTGTTGGAAAACTGAGCATCTCAACCCTTTAATCCAAACAATGACATGCTAGAAATGTTTTAACTAACTTTTTGGGTGAAGACTGCATTCTATTGCCACTCCCTGTTGCACAATACTAGCTTCCATTCCCCCTGTCACAAGTGGATTCATGGCTGATTTAAAGGACCATTTAACTAATGTAAACTAGTGGTTTTGTTGTTTTCAGTTTTCCCCTGTTACGGTCAACCCCGTTACTTTATTAAACACATTGACACTTACTATAGTATTTATTTTTCATATAACCTCTTCAGATGGGAAAACATGTTTTTTATTAAATTGAACATCTGCTCTTTATGACAGAATGTTAAAATTAGGTGAAATCAAACTTTTATTTTAACAAGTTACACTTAGAATTGGGTGGAACGACCAGATAGTTTCAGCAATATATAATTCATTAATTGTAACAGAAGCAGACTGTAGTCTAATCTACACACCATGGTTCTTACTTAATGAAATCAAATCTCCATGTTCCTCTTCTCCTTCTCCTCTCTCAGTTCCACTCTGCCCCAGTGTTTTCCTGCAGTCGACCAGAACCAGCAGTAAAGTACCGAGAGGTGGTCGACCTGGGGACTCCAGGAGGGTGGAGGGGGATGGGCTAGCTTTGTCCTGTTGGCCGCAAGAAGTATTCAACATAGATTAACACTACACCAAATATCTTATTAATCTAAATATCTGATTGATTTGGCTGCATCCCTTGAATATCTCCTTATTTCCTGGAAATGTTCAATGATTCACTACAACCCACAAATATAAGAGCATTGGATTGTTGGAGGCATGAGCTAGTTTCCACCATATATCTTATACCAGTAATTTCCTTTCAAACAGCGAGGAAGAGGAGAAGCGAGAGGGATAACTGGGCCCAAAAATGTAGCCTTTGCCTTATTTGATCTAATATACATTTCGTAATGATTAGGTTGTTACGAGTGTATTGGTAAAAGTAGGACACTTTATATGGGAGTTATGCCTGGTCTTCACTAGTTACCACAAACAAAGCCTAAAACCACGCCCATTTATACAAGTGATCTTAATACATCTGATTTTAAACTTAACCTAAGCCCAACACTAAATAAAAATTAATTTAAAAACGATATAGGCGTTTGACTCTATGACTGTGGTAACTAGTGGAAACACACATCTGCCCTCTCATTACTATAATGGTCCCATCTGATCTTGCCTCTTTCCCGACAGCCTTCCATTTTTGAAGACATTTATTTTCTTTGTTAGAACGGCCACTTAAGTATCTGGTCAAATAATGGCTAATGTGTTTGAAATCAGTGAAGGAATGTGAACACTTTGGGAGGAAGGAGAGATAATTAGGTCATAGTTACAGATTCCTATACATGATATAGTAGTAGGCTACTTTGTTGAAGACAAAATAAATCCTAACAAAGTTTTACCGTCATGTTTTTATTTGTCCAGAATTTTAAACCGAACACAGGAATGTGGAGGATCAAAGACGATGAAAACTAGGTCTAGACATTTTATACAACACAACAGGCTTATACTGTTAAAACCAGACTTACCCGATCCATTGTGGAAGATATTGTTTCTTTGTATGGCATGATATGTTGTAGGCTACAGTACAGTTAGACTACTTTGTTGTAGTGTTCGGATAATGACTAGGGAGTTGGCGAGAGAAAATTCGATTCTCAAGTCTGCAACTGATTCGTCGCTAGACCAGAGCAATCAAACATCTATTTAAATATCAAAACGGAATTATGTTAGGACAAATAAAAGTATATGTAGCCTAATAATACTTCATAAAGTTTATGGATAACATTTTACGTGCTCTTTAAAAGTTGAGTAAAGCCAAGAAAACGTTCAACAATACCCCCTTTCACTATGAATCCTGTTGTCTGCTATCGTCAACTTCTACCTGGCAGCCACTTGGAACACATGCTCAAAGATGGAGAATCTCAACAGGCCTTTCTCTCCTGAGGGAGTGTCTGGGAATTACTGCTTCCGGTCTTTCGCTGCTGCTATAATGGCAGCTGCTGTACACAACCAGTACAACCTTACCAGCACAACCTAATGCTGGTAATTCTCCGGTCAAAAATAAAGTCCAGTGGTGCAAAAAGTATCCAATTGTCAAACTTGAGAAAAGCAAAGATACCATAACAGAAAAAATGAAAGTATTTGGTTTTAAATATACTTAAGTATCAAAATTAAATGTAATTGCTCAAATATACTTAAGTATGAATTATTAAAATGTCCTTACACTAAGCATACCAGACTTTCTTGGGTTTTCTTAAATTTACAGCTAGCCAGGAGCACACTCCAACACACAGACATAATTTACAAACAAAACGTTTGTGTTTAGTGAGTCCACCAGATTAGAGGCAGTAGGGCGGACCAGGGATGTTCTCTTGATAAATGTGTGAATTTAACAATTTTCTGTCCTGCTCAGCATTCAAAATGTAACCAGTACTTTTGGGTGTCAGGGAAAATGTATGGAGTAAAAAGTACATAATTTTCTTTAGGAATGTAGTGAAGTAAAAGTTGTCAAATATATAAATAGTAAAGTACAGATACCACCAAAAACTACTTAAGTAGATAGATAGATAGATAGATAGATAGATAGATAGATAGATAGATAGATAGATAGATAGATAGATAGATAGGTACTTTATTGATCCCCCGAGGGGGACATTTCTTTGTCAAGCAGCTACAACAAAACACAGGGCAGGTGCAAAATGCCACAACGAAAGTACACAAAAGACAGATACACGGTACATGATACATAGAGCGGCAGTATGAAAAAGTATAGAAATACAAGATACCTGGAGTGCAAAAAAAAAGCTATAAAAAGACATTGCATTGTACGGGTGGTTGGCTGAATATGTACACTATACATTGGTGGATGTTGGATGGTTAACTATACTATACAGGTCGATGGCAGAGAAATACTTCAGTAGCTAAAAATGCGAATGATATGAGCGAGGGTAATAATAGTTTACTTAATAGACAGACTTGCTAAATGAACAGGTAAGTGAACATTTTGCATGGGTAAATTAGCTGTACAGGTAAGTATACAGTTTTATTTACAGATAAGTGAATGCTTGCATGGTTACACAAACGGTACAGGTAAATGACAGGAAGAGATACTTTAATAGCTAAATGTGTGTATGATATAATTTGGGGTAATAATAGTAATTCCCTTAAAATACAGTCCTTAGTGCGCACGGTTTAATTACAGACAACTGCACGTATTGCACATTCGATATACTAAAAGCAATGAGAAAAGCTGCAACAGACAGGATACTAATATGCATTCCAGAGTGAATGCCTACGTAAGTTAAGTCCAAGAATTACTAGCAATATTGCACGTGATATGATATAACAACTGTACATGAGTATGTATATACAGACCTGCATGAATAAATAGGTCCTGAGTGAATGAGTGCTGACGGACCACGGATGTTACTCACGGACCACGGATGTTACTCACGGATGGATGCATAATTGTAAAACTAGGTCCTAGCACCCCAACAGTTCCAGATCTATGTTGCCGACGGCACAGCACCCCGGTGAGGCATTATATATAGTCTAATAGCCGCCAGCAGGAAGGACCTCCTGTAGCGCTCTCTGGCACACCGTAGTGGGATCAGTCTGTGACTGAAAGTGCTCCTCTGCGTCATAACCATAGCGTGCAGAGGGTGGGTGACGTTGTCAAAGATGGCCAGCAGTTTGGCCAGGATCCGTCTCTCCGCCACCTCCTCTAGAGTGTCAAGGCTCATCCCCAGAACAGAGCTAGCCTTCCTGATCAGCTTATTTACCCGAGAAGCATCACCGGCGTTGATGTTTGCTCCCCAGCACACCACTGCAAAAAAGATGGCACTGGCCACCACAGACTGGTAGAAGGTATGCAGTAGTTTGCTGCACACGTTGAAGGACCTGAGCCTCCTCAGAAAGTAGAGTCGGCTCTGGCCCTTTTTGTACAGGGCCCCGGTGTTACCAGCCCATTGTCCATATGGACTCCCAGGAACTTGTATGACCCAACCATTTCCACATGCAGTCAGTTGTGCCTTGGTTCTTGATAAAGGAATTTGTATGTTTAATGTTAATGACTAAGATGTTTCACCCTGAAACTGTGTATGTGTAAGATGTATTAGAGATTACATAGACAATGGTTAGAATGTTACCATTTGGTAAATTAGTCAGGATGTAGTTCTTAGGCTAGAAGGAGATTAGCCATAAAAGTTTACCACCCTCATCTATCAGAGTGGGGGTCTTGTCCCTGAGGTGTAAACATTAGCCACTGAGGGATGCCTTGGAGGGGAGTGACCTGAGATAACAGGACAGTGTTTTTGAAGTCAGATCCTGAGAACTTGCAGGCCATAAAACAGGGTGGGGGCTTGTCTGTGAATGGATATAAAAGGCTTGGGGTTTTTCCTCTCTGCAGAGCTCTCTATGAATAAAGCATTTTGCAATGCTGGAACTCTCTCTGTATTATTTAACCAAACTGAAGAATTTACAACCTTCAGGATACAGAGAGAGCTAAAAAGTTCATTTAGAACATTGGGATAGAAATCCTCGTGACATTTGGTCTTTCGAGCGGATTCTCGATACCCGTTTCTGTCGTTCTAGGGACACACCGAAACCGTGCACGGGTGGATTTTATATCCGTAAGAACAAAGACCTGACCTCTGAAATTGAGGGTTATTTCAGGCCGGTGGAAAACTGGACGCGACAGTTAAACGGTGACGAGATCCAACCAACATTTAGTCCCAGCTGCAAGGATACGGTCAGTAATTTTTATTCATACGGATTTGGGGGAATAATACCTGTATGATTGCATTAAATTAAGGGTTTTGATGTGATCTAGGTGTTAAACTATTCCATATCCACTAGGGGCTGTCCATCCTGGTGACCTATCTTTAGAATTTTGTGTGGAGAAAAGTTTTAAAGGGAACGAAGTATTCTATGCAATTGGAAGATAGGAATTGGGTTTGGAGCCAAAAGGGAACGTAAGAGTTCAGGGAACGTAAGAGTTCAGGTGAACGTAAGAGTTCAGGGAACGTAAGAGTTCAGGTGAACGTAAGAGTTCAGGTGAACGTAAGAGTTCAGGTGAACGTAAGAGTTCAGGTGAACGTAAGAGTTCAGGTGAACGTAAGAGTTCAGGTGAACGTAAGAGTTCAGGGAGTGTGAGAGTTCAGGTGAACGTAAGAGTTCTGGAGAAAAGCTGAGATCTGCCATAGGCAACTTTCCATAAAAAGGTGTAAAGCCACAAGGTTAAGAAGAGAAGTACTTGAGTCTTAGATAGATATATTAATCAGTCGAAAGTCACTAATGATAATTCGTATAGGTGTGAGACCTAATAATCTATCGAAAGATATAACATAATTATTTTAAGATCATAGAGGAAGCTTGTGGTAGGTATTTATAATCATAGAGAGTAGAAGTACAGACACATAGTTTAAGGAGAATAAAATATTATAGAAACACACACAAAAGTGACAAATAGTTATTATATGAACATGGGAGGCAAATCCTCAAAGGGGGTCCTGGAAACAAACCAGGGAATGAGAGGCATGGAGTCTAAGAATATGAGGAACATTATTAGGATCCTCAGTGGAGGAAGGAAAATGGATTTGATGGGAGGTCAAATATGGAGTAATTGAAAACTAAGGTGTGCCGATACATAAAACTTGTGGGGATAATGTAAGGAAACAGCAGGCAGAAGGGGTAGATAGGCTAGGTGAGGTAACAGTGTGGCTATCGGAAGCCAGCAAAAGTAAAGTGAAATGGGTGTGAGAGAGTCTAGCGGGAGGTGAGGGAAGGTGAGTGCGTCTTTCCGGCAGGTTGCCCGGTAGGAAGGAAGCGCCTGATCACTTCGTCCCGAGGAAAGTGAAGGTCTGTGGAAGTGAGACTGCGAAGAAGGTGCGTTTGAAAAGTTGATATTGAAACCCCGCTGTGGGAGTGTTTATCCAAGTTAATGGTATTGTGAATTTAAGCTGTAGAATTGTGTTATTTGTGTTGTAACTGCAGTGTGAACCGGTATTGTAATAATGTAGTTTTATGTTGAAAGGACAGGACGATAAACTGACGAGTTTGTCCTGATTGTGTGTGGAACGGTAGGAACCAACATGTCCGGCCATTTAAACGTGGCATCGTTTGTCTCTGATTGTTGTATGTCTTGCGAGGAACTGTAAGCGATACGTTTGTCTGCGTGGGAATAATTAATTGTGTTGATGTAGGTAAGTGAAGAGTTTGTCCCTGTGTGGGAATAACTAATTATGTTGATAAATATTGCTAGTAACGTTGATCAAGGGCTGGGTGTCGGATAGTTTTTTTCATATTGGGTAGGTTAACTTTAACTAAATACGGACACCAGGAGAGGCTGCGTCGCGATAAACTTTGGTAAGATGCGATAAAATTGTTATAGGAATTTAGGAGTCTAGGTTGGCTATATTGAGTGAAAACTTTTTGAAACTATTTAAGGGCCATTTCCCAAAGGAGCTTTGCTTGGGGAAGTTAGAGTAATGATCTAGACTATTTCCATAGTAGCATGGTTGGCTAGCGCACGTAAAATTGTTGAATTATCTGTTCAATCGGGCCGCATTCATTTTGAAGTAGATGACTACTCAGTTTATAGGTGAATGGTGAGTTGGAAAGCATTTAGTACCGCGGGTTTTTCTTTCCCCATAATATAAATTTTACTCCTCATTAACCGAGGTTGTGTGTAATATATGGTATTATATATTGACTGACATGAGAAATGAATTGGCATTTTAGGTTACAATACATGTAGTACGACCCTAGTGGATGGTGGAGTTATAATTCTGGTGGATCTTAAACGTTTGAAGGAAGGGAGTTTGCCTGAGCTGCGGTTTCAACGTTTGAGCTGGATAAGAAACAAATGTGGGGGATGGGTTGTGTCTGTGGTGAGAATGAGGACGATGGAGAATCCAATAATTATAATTTAGAAGGGAATAGTTTTTAAGTAATTGAATACTGAAAGGGTGTGTTGATAGGGAAATAGATGTAAGTAAAATAATATGGATAATATTAGAACCATGGAGATACTTTATGTGGAATAGCTGATTAGTTCAGTACTTAAAAATGTAAGAGGTTAATACTTGGAGGTTTGAAACACCATATGATAGAGAAATAACATAGATGTTATTAGGAGGGAAACAATTCTGGTCTAGTTATTCCAGATTAGATGGGCTATTAGGAAAATACTGGAGGACAGGAGAAACCGAGTGGTTTACAATGTGATAGTTTTATGGAGGGACATTTTGATCATTTGGCAGAGGGGAGGAGGAGGCAAGCCTATTGAGGCCCCCTCCATTCTGTAGAGATAAGTTGGGAGTCTATCCATAAACCCTGAATGTTTACTGAAGATTTGACCTGGGGGGAGGTTAGGTACCCTGCAGACCAAGAGAAAAACTGGTTCTCCACTATCAGATCAGATGTCTAAAGAACTAGGGGACATGATGAGTGAGGCAAGAGCCTAGTCAACCTCTTGACCCTAAGAAAGTCAGAGCAGAGACAAACATTTTGGAAGCTGAATTTTACCTATAAATGATTCTGAATAACGGACAGAAATAGTGGCTCTTACTTGTGCATGTTGTTTGGGAAAATAGTTACCATTTACACAGATACATATATTTGCTGCACAAAGGATGAACAGGGGAATGGTGACTATTACACGTGTTCAGTTGATTTTGAATATTTTTGGATACTGTACTCCTACCAGAGGAGCCTATTTGTAAATGTCAGCAAGTAGAAGGAGTTGGGACCACATAATTGGAGATTATATAGATGAAAAGTTGAGTTTACACATATCCCTAGTGGAAAGATACCTCAGAGGAATGGAGGTTCTGAGGGAAGTGGGTAATGGATAAAAGATTGATAATAAATACCAGAGGGAGACTAGTATTGTCTATGTATTGGCAGATATAGATGAGAGTTGAATTGGAGAGAGAAACTTAGAAGTGGGACCTGACTAATGACAGAGAGAGTGAGCTGGAAGCCATACCTTCTAAGTTATAGTCCTAAGGATTTGTTGATGAAGGATTGATTAAAGAAGTAATTTTGGTATAGGTAGTTTTGAAGGTTAATTATAGATTGTATTAAAAGTAATATTTTATGAAGTCTGAGAGAAAGAAAGAACAGTTGAAGTCAGAACCCACGGCCACCCATAGATGATTTTGGATTGAAAGTAGTAGTAGATTGGGCAAAGAGGGAGAATCCAGATGATAAAGTAGTAGTTGTGAGGGACCCCAACCCCCTATCCTAATCAGAGGGAAACTGAGGGAGCTCAGGGGGGAGAGGGGGATGAGACAGATGAAGAGATAGGTCTCACAGAAATGTTAAAGGAACTATTGGTGAGACAGGGAGGCAAGGGAGTTGGAGGTAACAGGAGGTCTCCCTCAAACCAGTGCCCATTGATAGCCTAACTAATCCATTAGCAGGCATAGATGGGGCAGTGCCCACATTAGATGTGTATATACCATGGACAGAGAGCAGTTAAAGATAGTATTCCTCACTGGAATGAGACCTGTAATGATTAGAAGCTGTTAAGAAAACATTGGTGGGAGTATGGGGGACTGCACAATTGGTAGAAGTTAAAAGATATGCGATCCATCACAAGCAGAATGAAAAATAGGATCAAGCTAAGCATAGTTTAATTTTTTAGTGAATCAGAGTGTGATAGAGCTCTAGGTGTATCAGATTTACACACCCTGCATAGTCAAGTGAGATGGGAAAATATTTAGCTAACTATGATGAATTTGGCTAAATGTTTTTTTTAGCATACCTGTACATCCTGTTAGCCAAGGGTGTTTTGGGTTTACCTTTTAGGTGAAGAAATTGCCATATAAAAAGGGGTTTTAGTAAGGCTGTACGGAAAGTCCTACGGATTTTTTACAAGCTATCACTAATAATCTAGTAAAATTAGAGCCTCAAAGGAAACAGACATGTTGATTTATGTAGATGATATTCTAGTGGCTAACCCTACTGGTGTAGGATGTGAATGGGATAATCTGTAGTTGTTAAAGTATATGGTAGAACAAGGCCATAAAGTGAGCAACAGGAAACTACAATTGTAGCAAACTGTGGTTGTGTATTGGAGACATACTATACCTTGAGAAGGGCGTACTCTGAACCCCTCTAGAAAATATGATTTTGGGAGTACCAATATTTATAAACAGATGATGAGTTTTAATTACTGTAGAGCCTGGGTGCTACATTCTGCTCTTCACACAGAGAGAATTAGAGATGTGGAAATAGGGAGGGACAATCCTCTGAAATGATATTTGGCATCAGGGTGATTTACCGATATTACCAAAGTCTTTGTTTAGATATGTAGTAATTGTGATACATGGGCGGAGCCATTTATCAACAGGGGAAATATGTAATTAGAATTAATTACTTAAAACAATTAGGAAGTATGATTGTAGCATATGGAAAAACAAATTAAAAAAAAAAAATAATAAATTGTTATGCATGAATGGAACAATAACAAGTAGACTAAGGAAGACCTATATAAGTACTGAAAGAAACTTAGTAAGATGAGTACCTATAGTGTTAATGACCGTTAGAGTAACGGCAGACAGAGATGGGTTATCTTCCTTTGAAGAAGGTTTGGGAGACCATATAGAATGTAGAGTTAGGAGGTCCAGAGCAGGCAGAGATAGACACTGAGAATACTCTGGCTGAACACATGAGAAGATTGTTTGCTAATCACACCCGTATGTCAAAGATTTTGTGACCTACAGGTGAACTGAAGGAGAGTGACCCACTCTATCCAACCAGGTGATTGGGTGCGGGTCCAATGATTGAAAAGGAAAGACTGGAAGCAGCCCTGTTGGGAAGGCCCTACCAGGTCTTGTTGGAAACTGCCTATTTGCCATTTAGATATGTTCAGAAAGAGAGCGACCTGGGTCCACGTTGCCCACTGCAAGGAGGTAAGAAACACATACAAACACTGCTGAACACACACAGAGTTAAGGAGCAGAACCGAGTACCAATAGGGTCCGGGGGTTACCTCCTTAACGAAGATTCCCTACCCCGACCTATCATCACTGTGGTGTGTTCCTAGAGGTGTGAGTATGGGGTGGTACTCAGCAGACTGACTAAGGGCAGGAGAGGGTTGGCGGTTCTTGGAAATATGGGGGACCCTGAGCTGCATCGGTCTTAATTTTGATACATCCAGATCCACCACTCACCAAAAATAAAAATGAAACTCTACCATGGGAATAATTAAAAGACAGATGACTCAGGATAAGGATTCCACTGGAAGTGAGTATTATAACATAGTGGCCAGAGAGAGGCAGGATGTGGTTTTCAAAATAAATATTGATAACCTCTCCATTAAGTGGGAGTATGTAGTCGAGAGTGAGTATTCATACTTATGCATTATACCTCTGTACAGGACCTACAGTGTCTCTCCAGCTCTCTCTTCACTTGGTTGGTGGTGAAAGCCAGCCCCGGTGGGGAGGTGGGGGGAAGGGGGGTGTTGAGGATCAGTCCAGGGGGAGCAGGGGTCACTGATTGTCTCAGCAGAGGTGTTGTGAGCAAAGTGGGGGTGGGACAGCCGTGAGGGTGTGTGGTCTGGGGAGCTGGAAGGGAGGTGGACAGGGCCAGTATCAAACCTGTTAAAAAAATTGGTTCAGCTCATTGGCTCTGTCCTGGGTCCCCTCCGTCTGCTCACTGTTTGACTTTTTGAAGCCAGTGATATTTCTCATACCCTTCCACACCTCTCTCACCTGGCTCTGCCTCAGCTTGTCCTCCTCTTCCCCTCAGCAATCCGCAACTTCAGCTCCCTCTGGACGCATTTCAATTTGTCCTTGTCCTTGTCCCTCTCCTTGAAGGCCCTCTTCTTCTCATTCAGCAGGGCCTTCAGGTCGCTGGTGACCCAGGGTTTATTGTTTGGGAAACAGCGTACCTTCCTGGTGGGTACAGTGTTGTCTACACAAAAATTAATATAGTCTGTTATGCAGTCAGTAAGTCCATCGATGTCCTCCCCATGAGCCTCACAGAGCACATCCCAGTCTGTTGTTTCAAAGCAGTCCTGTAGGGCCTCATTCGCCTCCGGGGACCATCTCCTAATGGTCCTGGTGGTCGCAGGCTGCTGTTGGACCAAAGGCCTGTAGAGTGGAGTGGAGGTGGACAAGGTTGTGATCCGATCTACCGAGGGGAGGGAGTGCAGTGGAGTTGTATGCATCCTTCACATTAGCATATAACAAGTCCAGAGTTTTATTATTCCTGGTTGGGCACTTCACGAACTGTTTGAACGTGGGCAGCGTTGAAGAGAGAGATGCATGGTTAAAATCCCCCGAAATGGCAAAGAAGGCACTGGGATGTGCTGTCTGTAACCTCGCGATAAGAGTGGATGACGTCACACGCTGTGTTTGCGTCCGCGGAGGGCAGGATGTAAACAGTAACAGCAATGACCGCCGTGAATTCCCTCGGCAAATAGTAGGGTCTCAGGCTAACGGCTAATAGTTCAATGTCCGGGCTACAAAACTGTTCCTTAAGAGTAATATGTCTCGGATTACACCATCTGTTGTTAACTAATAAAGCCAGCCCACCACCCTTGCTCTTACCGGAAGAGACGCGATCCCTGTCCGCTCTGTTGGTCTGCAAACCGTCGATAGTGACGTTCTCTATGGGGATGTTATCGTTCAGCCAAGTCGTGAAAAACATTAAGCTTGTTTCCTGATAAACCCACGGATAAGAGCCTCGAGGTCGTCCATCTTGTTATGTAGTGACCTCACGTTGCCCATAATGATAGACAGTATAGCCGGCTTGTACTTCCTCCACTTCGCCTTACACTTCAATACCGCCCTGCGTCCACGGCGTCGCCTTTTCAACTCGTCCGGAATATCAAACTTTTCCCTGGGGTGCAGCAGCGCTGCATGGGCTAAATCCAGGAGCTGGGCTCTATTGTAAATAATAATAGTTGACGACTCCTGTAGATGTTCAGCTGCAACAGGGCGGTACCAAAAACACATCTTTTATATGGAAGAAAGGAGTGTCCCCCAGACAGATAGCATTTGCTGTGAAGATAATTCTATTTGTATAGAAACCAGAATTTGGCACCCAAAACAAGGTTCTTCTTATCTGCTGTTTATACCCGAGACATCTCCTCCCTGCTACCTCATAGACACAGACACTAATTCAATCTATGGAATGAAGGTTCAGAGAGAGGACAAGACCATCATAAATCAGTTGCTATCCCAAACCCCAAAGGCTAACTCATTTCACACAGACACAGATGAGACAGTACTGAGAAACCTTATTCCATGCAAAAACACTATTTAAAACATTATTGTCATTTTTCATAATGTTTTACAATGACATTTACATGCAAGCAATCGTTCCGCGTAACAAATCCCCAATAAAAAGTGGAATGGTAAGTTATCAGATATTATCAAGTGAATTTCCAGAGTGAAGAAAGAGAAGTTTGGCAGGAGACCTTACTGGCTGTGAGAAAACAAGAGTGTGAGATCTGTGGTTGACATGACCTAAAAGTACTGATGGGCAGAGCTGGCTTCCTGCCCCCATGATGCCTCTTCCTAACAACCAACATAATTCGCTTCCCAATTAAAATGTGTGAACATCTTTCTTGAGGACACTTAATATACAATACGGAAAGTTGAAAGATATCCCTATTAAAATCCTTTAAAATAAATGCAACAACATAATTGGACCACACTAATATTATACTACACAGGTTACCATGGTAATCAGACTTAGTAAGAGAATGGCAGAATGGGAGATGGATGATTCTTTACAAGATGTTTTCAATTGAAACTTCATTTAGGGATCTGTAAACGGTGCAGGAGAGGAGGGAGATAAAAGACGACATGTTGGTTCTTTCTGGTGTTTTTTCAGTGACCCTGAATGAGCAAAGCTCTTTCCACATAGACAGGAGTAAGGTTTCTCTCCTGTGTGTGTGAGCTGGTGTTTAGTCAGGTGTCCTGAATTACTGAACCTCTTCCCACACTGATCACAGTTATAAGGCTTCTCTCCTGTGTGTATGTGCTGGTGTCTAGTCAGGTGTCCTGAATTACTGAACCTCTTCCCACACTGATCACAGCTATAAGGCTTCTCTCCTGTGTGTATGCGTTGGTGTGTAGTCAGAGATACTGAATGACTGAAGCTCTTCCCACACAGATCACAGTTATAAGGCTTCTCTCCTGTGTGTATGCGTTGGTGTGTAGTCAGGTGTCCTGATTGATTGAAGCTCTTCCCACACTGATCACAGCTATAAGGCTTCTCTCCTGTGTGTATGCGCTGGTGTGCAGTCAGGTCTCCTGATTGATTGAAGCTCTTCCCACACTGATCACAGCTATAAGGCTTCTCTCCTGTGTGTATGCGTTGGTGTATAGTCAGGTGTTCTGATTTCCCGAAACTCTTTCCACACTGATCACAGCTATAAGGCTTCTCTCCACTGTGTATGCGTTGGTGTATAGTCAGGTCTCCTGATTGATTGAAGCTCTTTCCACATTGATCACAGCTATAAGGCTTCTCTCCTGTGTGTATGCGATGGTGTGCAGTCAAGTTTCCTGAATGATTGAAGCTCTTCCCACACTGATCACAGCTATAAGGCTTCTCTCCTGAGTGTATGCGTTGGTGTGTAGTCAGGTGTCCTGATTGATTGAAGCTCTTCCCACACTGATCACAGCTATAAGGCTTCTGTCCTGTGTGTATGCGTTGGTGTGTAATCAGGGATCCTGAATGACTGAAGCTCTTCCCACACTTTTCACAGCTATAAGGCTTCTGTCCTGTGTGTATGTGTTGGTGTGTAGTCAGGTGTCCTGATTGATTGAAGCTCTTCCCACACTGATCACAGCTATAAGGCTTCTGTCCTGTGTGTATGCGTTTGTGTGTAGTCTGGGCTCCTGATTGGCTGAATGTCTTCCCACAATCAAAGCAGGTGTAAGGCCTCTCCCTTGTGTGAACTCTCTGATGAGATTTACATTTTTTAAATGCAGCTAAACTCTTCCCACACTGAGAACAGTGGTACGGTTTCTCTCCGGTGTGAATCCGCTCCTGAATGGTCAATTCCTTCTGTTTAGCAAAACTCTTCCCACAGTCAGAGCAGCAGTGGTGAGGTTTCTTCCCTATACGTCTCTGCTGGTGTTTCTTGAGGTGTTCTGATCTGGAGAGACTCTTCTCTTTCTTGTCAGCATCATGATGTTGTTGAGGCTCCCCATATGATAAGCCCCTCCCACTGAGAGAGCAACAACTAGGGCTGTCCCCTGTGAAACAAAGACATTGAATAATTACATTTTGGAAATATGGGTCCATAAACAGATGTCATCCCATGAAATGAATGCCTTTCGCATCCCTTTGATATTTTTCCAGTAATAGTTGTTCCATTTTAAATCTCTGTTATATTAAATAAAGTGCCCTTTAATACAAAACACATGGAGAATTCGATTAATCCAATTTTTTTTATATATGAATAAAGACTTCAGCATTTTGACAGGTCCCTCCATCAACCCTGTTTAACTTCTAGAAAGACATTAACCCACCTAATACAATAATGTCTCCAATTTTTACCATCATTGAGTAAGGTTACATGCGCAGAATAATACGATTATTGTGAATAGTCAATTAGTATAAGAGTTTGATTTAAACGTTGACATGCTTTGAAAGAACAACAATTTCCCTAATAATCCTGTTTACATGGATACATCTGAAATCAGGCTACCTGATGGGACTTTGAGAAATGCAGAAAATTGGCAACCAAAATAGACGTTCGCCAACAGCGACCATGTAATTTTTTTTTAAAGCAAATTTGATTCTGTCCCTCATTTTAAGGTCAAATAAACTGTTCCTTACATATTCTGGGGCAAAATAAACATTGAACATCTAATAGTCAAATCAAATCATGAAGCAGGAGAGCTGGTTCTACTCTTTTTGTAAATTCTCTGCTGTTTTGTGTTGGAAAACTGAGGATCTCAACCCTTTTATCCATAAACAACTATTGTTTTTGTTTAGATTACATTCAATTGCCACTCCCTGTTGCACAATACTAGCTTCCATTCCCCCTGTCACAAGTGGATTCATGGCTGATTTAAAGGACCATTTAACCACATCGACATTTAATATAGTATTTCTTCTTTATTTAACCTCTTGAGATGGAAAACATGTTTTTTATTAATGTACCCTTTATGACAGAATGTTAAAAGGATGTGAAATCAAACATTTTTGGGTGGAACGACCAGATATTTAAATCAATATATAATTAAGAAATTAATTGTAACAGAAGCAGACTGTAGTCTAATCTACACACCACGGTTCTTATTTAATGAAATCAAATCTCCATGTTCCTCTTCTCCTTCTCCTCTCTCAGTTCCACTCTGCCCCGGTGTTTTCCTGCAGTCGACCAGAACCAGCAGTAAAGTACCGGGAGGCGGTCGACCTGTGGACTCCAGGAGGGTGGAGGGGGACGGGCTAGCTTTGTCCTGTTGGCGGCAAAAAGTATTCTACATACACAGGTCGAACTCTGTGAAGCATTTATTTGGGCTGCAATCTGAGGCTGGTAACTCTAATTAACTTATCCTCTGCAGCAGAGGTATTTCTGGGTCTTCCGTTCCTGTGGCGGTCCTCATGAAGCTGGTTGAGAGAATGCCAAGAGTGTGCAAAGCTGTCATCAAGGCAAAGGTTGGCTACTTTGAAGAATCTCAAATATAAAATATAGTTATTTTGGTTACTACATGATTCCATATGTGTTATTTCATAGTTTTGATGTCTTCACTTTTATTCTACAATGTAAAAAAAGTGTGCAAATCAAGAAAAACCCTTGAATTAGTAATATTCCAAACTTTTGACCAGGGGTGTAGATTAACATTAAATATTGTATTAATTTATTTAAAACCTCTGACTTGGGTGCATCCCTCGAATATGCCATTTAACCTGAAATGTTCAATCGTTCAGCGCCCGCACAAAAAAATTGGAATGGAGACATTAGCGCGATTGGTTTTCTATCGCTCATTTGCACGTCACGTCAATGATATCATGTCACCGTGTGGGACTGTGGGTCAATTAACCTGGTCGGAGTGGGCGTAGTTTGTGAGCTAGGCAGGCCACTGCCTGGGAAAGTCTCCCACTCAGATGTACGAGATGGGGAGCGGGGCGGGGGCAGGCTGACCTCAGGTCTCCCCACTGGAAACCCGAGGTAGGGGGAGCGGGGGAATCTATCAAATAGTGCACCTCTCTGTGTACAGTACTTCTTTATAAGTGTGTTATTCTTTTGGGGGGGCAGTGTTTATACCAGTCATTTCCTTCCAAACAGCAAGGAAGAGGTGTAGCAAGAGCGATAACTCTTAAGCCTTATTTGATCGACTATAAATTCGTAACGATTAGGTTGTTAGGAGTGTGTTGGTAAAAGTAGGACACTTTTTATATGGGAGTAGTGCCTGGTCGTCACTAGTTACCACAAACAAAGCCATAAACCACTCCCATTTCTACAAGTGATCTTATTAAAATGTGATTTTAACCCCAACAACACAACTTTATGCCTAACCCTAAATAAATAACGATACGATATAGACATTTGACTCTGACTGTGGTAACTAGTGGAAACACACATCTGCCCTCTCATTGACTATAATGGTCCCATCTGATCTTGCCTCTTTCCCGACAGCCTTCCATTTCCATTTTTGAAGACATTTATTTTAATTGCTTGGGGTCCAAACACTTAAAAGACACACCCTCGTCCACGTACCCTCGCTTTATGCCCTTGGGAGAATCCCCGTCGCCATCGTGGAGGGCGGTCAAGGGAAGTTTACAAAGTAAGACCCTCAGCCGTCGTTTTCAGTAGTTTGCAATGTACAATTATATTCACTTCTGGGCTTGAAACGCCCCAGAATTCAATTCGCGATGCTTGTAAATCAGCCGAATCTTTAAACATCAAGGTCAACATACAAGTGTAAGTAAAAACGAATGTAAATAAGTTATAAATTGTGCTACTAATGCATATGGCGGCACAAACACGACTCTTAAAATTAATGATGTTTTTGTTTGGTTAACTTTTGGAAAATGTAGAAATAAAACATTTTCCTTCTTCAGAAGTTCCAGCAATGCAGGCTAATGTTAGTTAGCTAATTAATGTGCTAGCTATCATACAGTATGCGTATATCAATAAATATATATTTAGTGTAAATAAATATGGAATCATAATTGACTGTAGCGCATTTAAAACACAATCATCGCGGGATGAACGAGTGAATTTTATTTAATTTATTTATCAAAATTATTTTCAGGATACAAGAATAGAGAAATACAGAAAAGTATACATAAAGAAACATGTAGGGGGATACAAACAAATACACTGGTTTACATAAAGACATTGTATGATGCACATGTCAATGGTTTCCATAGCTTTTTTGTTGCAGGAATAAGAAATTGTTTTAATATAATGTTCAACTTCATTAAAGAAAATAACAAAAATAACCTCCCACGCCCCTTGCCCTGCTAGTGTACGTCATGATACGTCATCAGAAGTGCCCACTTAATTTGAGGGCTGAGGGGATAGGGTGTGTCTTAAGTGTTTGGACCGCAAACATAATTAGAGCGGTCAAATAATGGCTAATGTGTTCGAAATCAGTGAAGGAATGTGAACACTTTGGGAGGAAGGAGAGATAATTAGGTCATAGTTACAGATTCCTAAACATTATATAGTAGTGTGTTACTTTGTTGAAGACAAAAATCCAAACAAGTTTTACCGTCATGTTTTTTTTTTTTGTCCAGCCGTTTAAACCGAACACAGGAATTTTATACAACACAGTAGACTTATACTGTTAAAACCAGACTTACCCGATCCATTGTGGAAGATATTGTTTCTTTGAATGACATGAAATGTTGTAGGCTACAGTACAGTTAGACTACTTTGTTGTAGTGTTCGGATAATGACTAGGAAGTTGCCGAGAGAAAATACGATTCTCAAGGCTGCAACTTATGCGCCCCTAGACCAGAGCAATCAAACATCTGTTTAAATATCAAAACTTAATTAAGTTAGGACAGATACACGTCTCATGTAGCCTAATATTACTCAAATTTCCTGGATAATATTTTACATGATCTATAAAAGTCGAGTAAAGTCAAGAAAATGTTCAACATCACCCCCTTTCACTAAGTATCCTGTTGTCTGATATCGTCTACTTTTACCTGGCAGCCACTTTTAACACATGCTCAAAGATGGAGTAACTCAACAGGCCTATCTCTCGAGGGAGTGTCTGGGAAGTACTGGTTCCGGTCTTAAAACTATTTCATAGTTTTGACGTCTTCACTATTATTCTACAATGTAGAAAATTGTAAAAATTAAGAAAAACTCTTGAATGAGTAGCTGTGTCCAAACTTTTGACCGTTACCGTATAGGGAATAAGATGCCATTTCAGACACACTATTTATAGGTATTTTCTAGTCTGGTGTATGGATGTGATGTTTAAATCACTGTGTACATTTATTGTTAGGCCTCATCAAATACAGTACATTTTACAAAAGCATTTAATAAAAAATCCAAACAATTATAATGTTAATTGCAAGATGTGTATGGAGGGCCCGATTCAGACTTGAGATGTAGACTTAACATGGACTTAAATCAATAAAACTTACTCATGTACAGTTGTTATATCATATCACGTG
Organism: Thymallus thymallus; assembly: GCA_023634145.1. Lineage (NCBI taxonomy): Eukaryota > Metazoa > Chordata > Actinopteri > Salmoniformes > Salmonidae > Thymallus > Thymallus thymallus. The sequence goes on along the minus strand of CM042394.1, from coordinate 22,360,772 downwards.
CAATATTGCTAGTAATTCTTCGACCTAACTTACGTAGGCATTCACTCAGGAATGCATATTAGTATCCTGTCAGTTGCACCTTTTCTCATTGCTTTTAGTATATAGAATGTGCAATACGTGCAGTTGTCTGTAATTAAACCCTGCGCACTAAGGACTGTATTTTAAGGGAATTACTATTATTACCCCAAATTATATCATACACACATTTAGCTATTAAAGTATCTCTTCCTGTCATTTACCTGTACAGTTTGTGTAACCATGCAAGTATTCACTTATCTGTAAATATAACTGTATACTTACCTGTACAGCTAATTTAACCATGCACATTTTTCACTTACCTGTTCATTTACCCAGTCTGTCTATTAAGTCAACTATTATTACCCTCGCTCATATCATACGCATTTTTAGCTACTGAAGTATTTATCTGCCATCAACCTGTATAGTATAGTTAACCATCCAACATCCACCAATGTATAGTGTACATATTCAGCCAACCACCCATACTATGCAATGTCTTTTTATAGCTTTTTTTGCAATCCAGATATCTTGTATTTCTATACTTTTTCATACTGCCGCTCTATGTATCATGTACCGTGTATCTGTCATTTGTGTACTTTCGGCATTATGCACCTGCCCTGTGTTTTGCTGTTGTAGCAGCTGCTTGACAAAGAAATGTCCCCCCCGGGGGATCAATAAAGTATCTATCTATCTATCTATCTATCTATCTATCTATCTATCTATCTATCTATCTATCTATCTATCTATCTATCTATCTATCTATCTATCTATCTATCTATCTATCTATCTATCTATCTATCTATCTATCTATCTGTCCTTCTTGCCACCTGGGTGAAGGAGACCCAGGTGGCAAGAATAAGGGCTGTCCAGAATGTCTCCTATCCGGAGGCGGTGAGAAGAAGGGAGTAACGTTGAAGAAACCATGGTAGTTGGATTAGAGATCAGTAAATGTAACTCCAACAAGATCCTGACATGTTGCATGTTTCAAAAGGTGGACTTGGTATCGTTTATTGCAGTGGCGCAACTCACGCAGACACCACCATTTTAGGCGTATGTGATGCTGCTCACAAGTATTAGAAATTGGAAGAATATTGTGTTGGCAGAGAAGTTATTGGCTAGACTGGTGTGGGTTGGGAATACAGATGGCTCGGGCTGGCTAGTTGGTCTGGCTGACATTTTATATAGAGGATGTCTTAAGAAAGACAATCAAAAGTCTTTGTATTTTTTCAAGTTGTTAATTTGTTAGGCTATTGGTTAAAGGTGCAACACAATATTTATATAATTACCTTTTTATCAGCATATTGGATTGTGTAAATATGTGGAAAATTACCTTTTAGATGCCCATCAATTTCCCCTCTGGGATCAAAGTATCTATCTATTCTGGGGGAGGACCCCCAGACAGGTTATCCCCCCCCCCCCTTCTAAAACCAAAGTGGCGCCCTTGGTTTATTGCATTGGTTTTAAAATGCAATGCACAGCCCAAACAAATAAGAAATCTGAGGAAGTAGCCATCAATTGTGAGTGCAGATGAACGTTTTTGGGACTCAAGGATTTTACAGCAGAGACGTTACAAGAAATCCTGTCGATAAATGTTCCGTTCACACAGGCCCCTGAGCCTATGTAGGGATGTGATTTGCATTTTGGGATTCATACAATGTTTGTATTGTATATGATGGTGGCGGTACTGTATTTCCCCGCAATGGATTTTTTTTATGTTTCGTTAACTACCCGTACAGTAGGTGGCGGCAATACAAAAATAGTTGTAGTCTGCCACAAATCTCAATTGGCCATGGAGGGGAGAATGACCTAACTCCGCATGCATCCACAGAAATGCACGTAGGCCAGCCACGCTAGCTAAAAGGTGCTAGCAATATCGGTACATTCTTCGTGAACTGCGGAAAATGACAAAATCGCGGTATGTGAAGCCTCGTATGTGCACCATACGATTAAACACGGACTCCGCTACAACAGCACCGACTGTCTTGTTAAGCTCAACGGTGCTTTTTCATGACTCAAATGTTGTGAAGAAGATTCACTTGGGAAGAACGAACACTGAGATGATTAGATAGGATACTTTATTGATCCGGGGGGAATATCTTTGTCAAGCAGCTAAGAAAAACACAGGGCAGGTGCAAAATGCCCAAACTAAATACACAGACAGATGCATGATACATAGTGCGGCAGTATAAAAAAAGTCTGGAGTGCAAAAGCTATAAAAAGGCATTGCATAGTATGAGTGGGGCGGTAAAATGTCTGTCGTTCTGCCCCTGAACAAGGCAGTTAACCCACTGTTCATAGGCAGTCATTGTAAATAAGAATTTGTTCTTAACTGACTTGCCTAGTAAAATAAAGGTAAAAAATAAAAGTGAATGACTGAATATGTACATCATACATTGTTATAGAGTGTTAGGTGAAAAAATTGTACATGATATAAATAAATAAAACAATTTGCATGGTTAACTATACAGGTTGACGGCAGAGAAGATACTTAAATAGCTAAATGTGCGTATGATATGTGAAGCTAATAGTTTACTTAATATACATTTTGGTTAAATGTACAGGTAAATTGATATTTGCATGGTTAAATTAACTACAGGTAAATGACAGGATGAGATGCTTAAATAGCTAAATGTGTGTGTGTGTGTGATATAATTTAGGGTAATGATAATTCCCTTAACACAGTCCTTAGTACAGGGTTTAATTACAGGTAAATGCACGTATTGGACATTCAATATACTAAATGCAATGAAAAAGGATACTACTGGCAGGATACTTATATACAGTCGTGAATGACTACGTAAGTTCAGTCCAAGAATTACTTACAATATTTCATGTGATATGATAACTGCACATGAATATGTATATACAGTCCTGAATTAATAAGTCCTGAGTAAATGAGTGATTACAGACCAGAGTTACACACGGATGGATGGATGGATGCCTAGGTCCTAACACCCCAACTAGGTCCTAACACCCCAACAGTTCCAGGTCTATGTTGCCGACGGCACGGCACCTAGGTGAGGCATTAAATAGCCTAATAGCCGCCAGCAGGATGGACCTCCTGTACGCTCTTTGGCACACCGTGGTGGGATCAGTCTATGACTGAAGGTGCTCCTCTGCATCGTAACCATGGAATGCAAAGTGTGGTTGATGTTGTCCATAATGGACAGCAGTTTGACCAGGATCCATCTCTCCGCCACCTCCTCCAGAGTGTCAAGGCTAATCCCCAGAACAGAGCTAGCCTTCCTGATCAGCTTATTTACCCGAGAAGCATCACCGGCTTTTATGTTGTCGCCCCAGCACACCACTGCAAAAAACAGACTGGTAGAAAGTATGCAGTAGTTTACTGCACACGTTGAAGGACATGAGCCTCCTCAGAAAGTAGAGTTTACTCTGGCCCCGGTGTTACCAGCCCATTCCAACCTGCTGTCCATATGGACTCCCAAAAACGTGTATGAACCAACCATTTCCCCATCCATTCCCTATATAGGGACTGCAGTCAGTTGTGCCTTGGCTCTCCTGAAGTCCACAACCATCTCCTTTGTTTTGCTGATGTTGAGCTGAAGGTAGTTCTGCTCACACCACACCACAAAGTAATTGATTGTGCTCCTGTACTCTTCCTCTTGCCCATCCCTGATGCGCCCTACAATTGCAGAGAACTTCTGCAGGTGGCATGTTTCAGTTATATCTGAGGTGTAGACTGTGAACAGGAATGGGGACAGGACCGTTCCCTGGGGGGCCCCAGTGTTGCTCACTGCCCGTTCTGAGACACAGCTCTGTAGCCGCACATTGTGCCCTACCGGTCAGGTAATCCGTAACCCAGGAGACTAAGTGTGCATCCACTTTCGTCCTCTTCTCACCCAGTAGCAGGGAATGAATGGTGTTGACGGCACTGGAGAAGTCAAAAAACATAACCCTCACAGTGCAACCTGCGTTGTCCAGGTGAGAGTAGGCCCTCTGCAGAAGGTAGATTGCATCATCCACCCTGACGTTGTGCTGGTATGCGAACTACAGGGAGTCCAGTGATGTACACACCAGGGGTCTGAGGTGAGCGAGGACTAACCTTTCCAGGGGCTTCATGATGTGGGATTTAGCGCTACAGGTCTGAAGTCATTCAGGACAGTGGGGTGCGCCTTCTTGGGCACTGGGACCAGGCAGGATGTTTTCCACAGCACAGGGACCCTTTCCAGGCTTAGGCTAAAGTTGAAGCGGAACTGGAGTATTCTTCACAGTTGGTCAGCACAGACCCTAAGCACCCTTGGGCTGATGCCATCGGGGCCTGCCGCTTTCCACTGTAGTCTCTCCAACTCTCTCTTCACTTGGTTGGTGGTGAAAGTCAGCCCCGGTGGGGGTGGGGACGGTCCAATTGTTTTAGGACCAAAGACTGTGCAGGATATTTTATATTTTCTGTCCCCGACCGAAGGTGAGCCTGTGTATTTCTCAGTTGCCAGTGATGCCTCAAACAAGGGAAATAGAAAAATGTTTCTAGTGTGCGTGAGATATCTATCTGTGCCTGACGGAGTGCAGTGCAAGTTACTTGACTTTTATGAAGACATTGATAACTGCAAGTAGCATACATCAAGCTCTGATGAACTGTCTGGAAAAGCATGAACTGGATATTAGACAGCTCAGCCTATGCTGAGCCACTTCTCAGTATCTGCTTCCCGAAGAGAGGAACTGCGTGCATTTGCTTTTGAAATTCTGCGACATGTTTGCACACGATGGCTCTCTTCATCCAGCTGTCGATCATCTTCTGCAAAGCTGGCCAGCTCTTACTTCATACTTCAGGTCCCTTGGGGAGACCTGTCCTGTGGCACTGAAGAGTATTCGAGTATGAAGGAAAAAAACGGATGCTGCTGAGATTTATCTGTGCTTTTTCCACAACATGGGGTGTGTTTTTGACCAACTCGTAAAAAAACCTGGAGGAAACAACGCTCTGTAAAAGTTCAAAATGAAGATGCTTCAGCGGAAACAGGACAGCTTTTTTGGATACCAGACCAAGCAGATGATGGACAAACGACTGTCAGCACAAAGGTCCAAGCAGCATCAGGACTTTGAAGTTCTATGACACTGTCATTACATACATTGACAAGTGGTTTGATTTCTCACCAGAAAATGTAATGGTGAAACTGAAACCGACCGACCTCTGAGGAACCGTCCTTCACTGACCTGGAGCAGGTGGTGGTTGGCCTCAAAATGACGGTCAGTATGGACCAACCCTATGGAGTTTTGTGCTAGCCGGGAAGAAATACAGAAAGCAAGACAGGATACCACAATCCACCAGTGAGAAGTGGGTGGCAGTTTTCCAAAACTTAGGGAAAGCCAACTTGATCAACATGTTTAGGATTGTCTCAAATGCCTTTGTCGAGAGGATTTTCTCTCTGATGACCATTAAATGGTCCGACTCAAGAAACAGATGCAGCACAGAGCTGATCAAAAATGAGCAGAGCAGCAAAGAGCAGCAAAACATATCCATAGAAAAAGTCGACTTGGTGAGGGACTCATGCCCCTCTTCTCCTCTTTTGCATTTGAAATGTTTTTTATTTTTCCAAGGTCCAAATTGTGATTTCTTTGATAATTTATTTTGAGGTTTATTCACATACATTTACATAATGATACAGTTTTAGTAAAGCTATAGAATAAATGGAATATTCAAAAAGTTTTGGCATTCCAATTGAATAAGAATATGAATATACAGTCTATATTCATTCACACAACACCATACCCACACCACTGTGCAATGGCATGCCACCTTTTGTCCCTTATTTGATAGTGAGAAAGTTGGCAACCCTAGCCTACAGTACAGTTAGACTACTTTGTTGTAGTGTTCGGATAATGACTAGTTGCCAAGAGGAGGAAATTCGATTCTCAAGGCTGCAACTGATGCGCCCCTAGACCAGAGCAATCTATTTAAATATAAAAACAGAATTAAGTTAGGACAGATAAACGTCTTATGTAGCCTAATTACTTCAGAAAGTTCCTGGATAACATTTTACATCCTATCCTCATTTACTAAGCCTATTGACACCACTGGTTCTGCTAACACTGCCCTGCCCTATGCTTTGACTTCTTTCTCCCCTCTCTTGCGACTTGTGGTGGCCGGCCGCCCAACAACCTGCCCGCTTGACCCTATCCCCTCCTCTCTTTTCCAGACCATTTCCTGAGACCTTCTCCCTTACCTCACCTTGCTCATCAACTCATCCTTGACCTCTGGCTGTGCCCCTTCTGTTTTCAAGAGGGTGAGAGTTGCACTCTCCGCACTGCCAAAGCTAACTCTCTCTCCTCTGCTCTTATCCTTCTAGACCTATCTGCTGCCTTTGATAATGTGAACCATCAGATCCTCCTCTCCACCCTCTCAGAGTTGGGCATCTCTGGTGCTGCAGACTCTTGGATTGCGAGAATCTGTCTCCGCACTACGTGCTCTCACCACTGGTGTCCCCCAGGGTTCAGTCCTGTAATTTACCAGCTAATTTAACCATGCAAAATATTCACTTACCTGTTCATTTAACCAATCTGTATATTAAGTAAACTATTATTACCCTCACTTATATCATACGCACTTTTTTAGTATTTCTCTGCCATCGACCTGTATAGTATCGTTAACCATGCAAATACTCCTTTTTTATCTATATCAACTTGCAATATATTTATTTATTTTCATCTAACACTCTGTAACAATGTATAGTGTACATATGCAGCCATTCACCCATACTATGCAATGTCTCGCCTTCATGGTTGACAACTCCTCCTCCCAGAGTGCAAAGAACCTTGGTGTGACCCTGGACAACACCCTGTCGTTCTCTGCTAACATCAAAGCGGTGACCCAATCCTGCAGGTTCATGCTCTACAACATTCGCAGAGTACGACCCTACCTTACACAGAAAGCATCACAGGTCCTAATCCAGGCACTTGTCATCTCCCGTCTGGATTACTGCAACTCGCTGTTGGCTGAAGCTCGCATCTACTACAAAACCATGGCGCTTGCCTACGGAGCTGTGAGGGGAATGGCACCTCCTTACCTTCAGGCTCTGATCAGACCCTACACCCAAACGAGGACACTATGTTCATCCACCTCTGGCCTGCTAGCCCCACTACATCTACGGAAGCACAGTTCCCGCTCAGCCGAGTCAAAGCTATTCGCTGCTTTGGCACCCCAATGGTGGAACAAGCTCCCCCACGCCACCAGGACAGCAGAGTCACTGACCATCTTCAAGGAATACCTGGAATTGTGTAACAGTAGTCAAAACTATTTACTAACACTTGTCTTATGTCTAAACTAACACCTGATTTCCTTGCTAGCACCGACTTTCCTCACAACTCCTTGTTTAAAGAAATGTACTTATTGTGATGGAGATGTGGTTGTCCCACTGGCTATCCTAAGTTGAATGCACCAATTTGTAAGTCGCTCTGTATAAGAGTCTGCTAAATGACTCAAATGTAAAACTGATTTGGGACGCAACCAAGATCCTCTTGTATTCAGGTCTTCTGGTGTTCAGAGTGCATCCAAAATGGCCCCCTATTCCCTACATAGTGCACTAGAGGGAACAAGGTACCATTTGGGATGTAACCAAGGTGTTGTTGTGTTCAGGTGTTGTTGTTGGTTGTGTTCTTCTTGGTTGTGGGTTTGTAGACTGTGCTGTAAAGCACAGAGGAATCCTCCTCAGCTTCTTGTGATGAGGTGTGTTATGAAAGGAGACATGTCATCATCAATCTTCACTTCTGGAGTCTCATTTTAAGTAATCATGTAGATGTTAATACATTTAAACCAAACAACTGCTGGTCTGCTTAACATATAAGTGTTGTATTTCTAACCGTCAAGCACAAGTAAAAAAATTAAACAATTATCTGAGATGTATTGGCTGAACTTGCTCACTGGGTGGCAGCACTGGGGAGGTTGAATTAACTTGATTATTTTTGTCGAACAATTTAAACCAAACACAGGAATGTGGAGGATCAAATATGAAAACTAGGCCAACACATTTTATACAGCACGGCATACTTATACTGTTAAAAGGAAACCAGACTTACAGGATCCATCATGGAAGTAATTGTTTCTTCTGTGGGCTACAGTAGTTACTATGTTGTCACAGGGGGAGAATTCCAGTCTCTAGACCAGAGTAATCAAACATCTATTTAAATATCCAAGCTCAATTACGTTATGACAACCTAACGTCTCACATCTCATGTAGGCTAATCTTACTTCAGAAAGTTCCTGGATAAGATTTTACCTGATCTATAAAAGTCGAGTAAAGTCAAGAAAACAATCAACACCCATTTTCACTAAGAAGCATGTTGTCTGCTATCGTCTACTTTTACCTGACAGCAACTTGGAACAGAGTTCTATTTGAGTCCAGATGTTCTGAAGGCTATTATTGCATCTCCTTCCCTGTAGTCTTAGAAACATATAGATAGACAACAAACACACTTTATAAATGGTGAAAAACTACACCTGATACTTCAATTAAGCAGGAAAAAGCACTTATTATAACAGATGTGTAGCACTGTAAGACACATGTTTCTCTGTGGATTGTTTAAAATCGGTTTTATTCTCAGGACCATGACTATAACATTGAGTGTTGGGACACAGAGCAACAACATATCCTGGTCTCTTCTACATAATACAACTAAATCTATATGTAATCAGTAATGTAAATCAAAAGAAAACATGAAACCACATTCCAGATGTATGTTGTCACAGAAATTATTCCAACCAAAGTAGAGACAGATTTCTTTAAAACAATTAAACGTTATTATTTAATTATTACAATAATGGAGCGGTCAGCGGCCACCCGGAGGTGATCACTGAGAACCCAACGAACAGAGTTGGGTTACAACCTTTATAGACTGAGCACATCCTTATGAGTACGTGACAAACAACAGATGTGTGGAATGTGTCAAGAGGTGAGGTTTTATATGGAAGAAAGGAGTGTCCCCCAGACAGATAGCATGAAGATAATTCTATTTGTATAGAAACCAGAGTTTGGCCCCAAGACAAGGATCTTCTTATCAGCTATTTATACCCGAGACATCTCCTCCCTGCTACCTCATAGACACAGACACTAATTCAATCTATGGAATGAAGGCTCAGAGAGAGGACAAGACCATCATAAATCAGTTGCTATCCCAACCCCCAAAGGCTAACTCAGTTCACACAGACACAGATGAGACAGTACTGAGAAACCTTATTCCAAGCAAAAACACTATTTACATTTTTCTACCATAATGTTTTACAATGACATTTACATGCAAGCATTTATTCCGCAAAACAAGTCACCAATAAAAAGTGGAATGGTAAGTTATCAGATATTATCAAGTGTATTTCCAGAGTGAAGAGAGAGAAGTTTGGTAGGAGACCTTACTGGCCGTGAGAAAACAGAAGAGTGTGAGGTCTGTGGTTGACAAGACCTGATGGGTAGAGCTGGCTTCCTGACTCCATGATGACTATTACTAAAAACCAACACATCATTCGCTTCACAATAAAAATGTGTGAACATATTTTTATAGCACACTTAATATACAATAAAGGAAAGTTGAAAGATATCACTATTAAAATCCTTTAAAATAAATGCAACAAAAATAAATTAACAACTGTCACGAATATTTTTATTCCAATGTTCTAAATGAACTTTTTAACTCTATCTGTATCCTGAAGGATGTAAATTCTTCAGTTTGTTTAAATAATACAGAGAGAGCTCCAGCTTTACAATGGTCAGGTTTTATTCAGAGAACGTTCTACAGAAAGAAATAACAAAAAGCTTTTATACCATCCAGTCACAGTCAAGCCCCCACCCTGTTTTGTGTCCTCAGTCTGCCTTCAAAGACACTGTCCTGTTATCTCAGGTCACTCCCCTCAAAGGCATCCCTCAGTTGCTAATGTTTACTCACACCTCGAAGACCAGACCCAAATTCTGATGGATGGGGCCCTGTGAACTTTTATGGCCGCATAATCTCCTGCAGGACTAACAGCCTTCACAAATGGTCTGTCTCCCCCTTTATTTGTCTTTAACCACATCCTGACTCATTTACCAAAATGGTAACATTCTAACCTGGTGGGAACATTGTCTATGTTCGCACATTCTTAGAATCATAATCTTGTAATTCTAATACATCTCACACATTACACCGTTTCAGGGTGAAACATCTTAGTCACTAACATTAAACATACACATTTCTTTATCAACAACACTAATAGTCTTATGTCTTCTGTACATCTGTATGTCCCATCATCTACATTATAACCTGGTGAAGGGATTTACAATAAATATGTGAATATCTTTAAGGAGAAAACTAATTATAAAAGAGGCCTATGCTCCTTATAAATATAGATCATTATTACAGATTTAAAAAATTATAATAATTATATTCACACATTGAGCAGATCATGGATTTAATATATTGAATACATGAATAAACACCTAGTAATCTTGAAACATTATTCTACATAATAAAATTATTTAATGGATAAGAGTTATTGAAATAAGATACATATCGAGCAAAACTCTTCCCACACTGACCGCAGCTATAAGGCTTCTCCTGTGTGTATACGCTGGTGTTTAGTCAGGGATCCTGAACTAATAAAACTCTTCCCACACTGACCGCAGTAATAAGGCTTCACTCCTGTGTGTATACGCTGGTGTGTGGTAAGGTTTCCAGATAAAGAAAAGCCCTTCCCACACTGATCACAGCTATAAGGCTTCTCTCCTGTGTGTATACGCTGGTGACTGGTCAGGTTTCCGGATAAAGCAAAGCTCTTCCCACACTGATCACAGCTATAAGGCTTCTCTCCTGTGTGTATACGCTGGTGTTTAGTCAGGGATCCTGAACTAATAAAGCTCTTCCCACACTGATCGCAGCAATATGGCTTCTCTCCTGTGTGTATGCGTTGGTGTGCAGTCAAGTGTACTGAAACCCTGAAACTCTTCCCACAAAGATGACAGCTATAAGGCTTCTCTCCTGTGTGTATGCGTTGGTGTCTAGCCAGGTGTCCTGACATCCTGAAGCTCTTCCCACACTGATCACAGCTATAACACTTCTCTCCTGTGTGTATGCGTTGGTGTCTAGCCAGGTGTCCTGACATCCTGAAGCTCTTCCCACACTGATCACAGCTATAAGGCTTTTCTTCTGTGTGTATGCGCTGGTGTGTAGTCAGGTTTCCTGATTGATTGAAGCTCTTCCCACACTGATCACAGCTATAAGGCTTCTCTCCTGTGTGTATGCGTTGGTGTTTAGTCAGGTCTCCTGATTGAATGAAGCTCTTCCCACACTGATCACAGATATATGGCTTCACCCCTGTGTGTATGTGTTGGTGTGTAATCAGGGACCATGAATAATGGAAACTCTTCCCACACTGATCACAGCTATAAGGCTTCTCTCCTGTGTGTATGTGTTGGTGTGTAGTCAGTTGTCCTGAATAACTGAACCTCTTTCCACACTGATCACAGCTATAAGGCTTCTCTCCTGTGTGTACGCGTTGGTGTGTAGTCAGTTGTCCTGATTGATTGAAGCTCTTTCCACACTGATCACAGCTATAAGGCTTCTCTCCTGTGTGTATGCGTTGGTGTGTAATCAGGGATCCTTGATGATTGAAGCATTTCCCACAATCATAGCAGGGGTAAGGTCTCTTTCCTGTATGAATTCTCTGATGAGATTGTAAAGTTTTAGATGCAGCAAAACTCTTCCCCCAGTCAGAGCAGCAGTGGTGAGGTTTCTTTCTTATACGTCTCTGCTGGTGTTTCTTGAGGTGTTCTGATCTGGAGAGACTCTTCTCTTTCTTGTCAGCATCATGATGTTGTTGAGGCTCCCCAGATGATAAGCCCCTCCTACTGAGAGAGCAACAATTAGGGCTGTCCCCTGTGAAACAAAGACATTGAATAGTTAGGTTTTGCAGATATGGGTCAATAAACAGATGTCTTCCCATGAAATTAATGCCTTTTGCATCCCTTTGAAATTTCTCCAGCAGAAATTGTGCACCAATATTCAATTGTAAGTCTCTGTTATACTAAATAAAGTGCCCTTTAATAGAGAACACATGGAGAATTCGATTAATCAGATTTTTATGAATAAAGACTCGCTAAAGTGACAAAATTCTGCATTTTGACAGGTCCCTCTGTCAACCCTGTGTATCTTCTAGAAATATTTTAACCCACCTAATACAATAATTTATCAAAGTTTCACCATTATTGAGTAAGGTTACATTCGCAGAATAATATGATTATTGTGAATAGTCAATTAGTATAAAGATTGATTTAAAATGTTGACATGCTTTGAAAGAAAAACAATTTCCCTAATAATCCTGTTTACATGGATACATCTGAAATCAGGCTACCTGATGGGACTTTGAGAAATGCAGAAAATTGGCAACCAAAATAAAATTTCTACAACAGCGACCAGGTTATTTTTTAGAAGCATATTTGATTCTGAGATTAGACAAATAAAGTTAGTATGTGAAAACTATTTCTAAGCTGCATACTTTCAGTTCTTCTGAACTCACTGCACTCGCTCAAAAGAATGAAGCTAAAGCCTCTCGTGCAGCACATGTACAGATCAACTACACCGCTATAACTCTGATTAAAGTGTTTACATGTCCTAATAATTCTAAAGATTGATCAGAAAACCAGTTGTTTTTAAAGGCTATAATTACTTCGGTTATGACCTTCCACCAATTAAGATAAGTAGAGTAAGGTGTTTACATAAATAATGCCATAGTCGGCCTACTGCCATAATCAGTTTAATAGGACATCATTAGTACTCATTACTTATTGGTTACTTTGACAGTCAATTATGAACATTATTTTATGTGATTAGTGATTAATTTAAGTCAGTCCCTCATTTTAAGGTCAACCCTGTTACATGAACTGAACACTTGTTTTAATAAGGTGAAACTGTTCCTTACATTTTCTTTGTAAAATAAACATTGAACATCTAATAGTCAAATCATAGAGTAAAAGCAGGAAAGCTGGTTCTAATATTTTTGTAAATTCTCTGCTGTTTTGTGTTGGAAAACTGAGCATCTCAACCCTTTTATCCAAACATAGACATGCTAGGAATGTTTTAACTAACCTTTTGGGTGAAGACTGCATTATATTGCCACTCCCTGTTGCACAATACTAGCTTCCATTCCCCCTGTCACAAGTGGATTCATGGCTGATTTAAAGGACTATTTAACCAATGTAAACTAGTGGTTTTGTTGTTTTCAGTTTTCCCCTGTTACGGTCAACCCTTTTACTTTATTAAACACATTGGCACCTACTATAGTATTTATTTTCAGATGGAAAACATGTTTTTTATTAAGTTGAACATCTGCTCTTTATGACAGAATGTTAAAATTAGGTGAAATAAAAATAACTTAGAATTGGGTGGAACGACCAGATAGTTTCAGCAATATATAATTAATTAATTGTAACAGAAGCAGACTGTAGTCTAATCCACACACCATGGTTCTTACTTAATGAAATCAAATCTCCATGTTCCTCTTCTCCTTCTCCTCTCTCAGTTCCACTCTGCCCCAGTGTTTTCCTGCAGTCAACCAGAACCAGCAGTAAAGTACGGAGAGGTGGTCGACCTGGGGACTCCTGGAGGGTGGAGGGGGACGGGCTAGCTTTGTCCTGTTGGCCGCAAGAAGTATTCAACATAGATTAACACTACACCAAATATCTTATTCATCTAAATCTCTGATTGATTTGGCTGCATCCCTCGAATATCTCCTTATTCCGGAAATGTTCAATGCTTCACTACAACCCACCAAAATAAGAGCATTGGATTGTTGGAGGCATGAGTTAGTTTCCACCATATATCTTATACCAGTAATTTCCTTTCAAACAGCGAGGAAGAGGAGAAGCGAGAGGGATAACTGGGCCCAAAAGTGTAGCCTTTGCCTTATTTGATGTAATATACATTTCGTAATGATTAGGTTGTTACGAGTGTATTGGTAAAAGTAGGACGCTTTATATGGGAGTAATGCCTGGTCGTCACTAGTTACCGCAAACAAAGCCATAAACCACGCCCATTTATACAAGTGATCTTAATACATCTGATTTTAAACTTAACCTAAAAAACACAACTTTATGCCCAACACTAAATAAATATTAATTTAAAAACGATATAGGCATTTGACTCTATGACTGTGGTAACTAGTGGAAACACACATCTGCCCTCTCATTACTATAATGGTCCCATCTGATCTTGCCTCTTTCCCGACAGCCTTCCTTTTTTGAAGACATTTATTTTCTTTGTTAGAACGGCCACTTGAGTATCTGGTCAAATAATGGCTAATGTGTTTGAAATCAGTGAAGGAATGTGAAGGAGAGATAATTAGGTCAGTTACAGATTCCTATACATTATACAGTAGTAGGCTACTTTGTTGAAGAAACAATATATCCTAACAAAGTTTTACCGTCATGTTTTTATTTGTCCAGAATTTTAAACCGAACACAGGAATGTGGAGGATCAAAGACGATGAAAACTAGGTCTAGACATTTTATACAACACAGCAGGCTTATACTGTTAAAACCAGACTTACCCGATCCATTGTGGAAGATATTGTTTCTTTGTATGACATGAAATGTTGTAGGCTACAGTACAGTTAGACTACTTTGTTGTAGTGTTCGGATAATGACTAGGGAGTTGGCGAGAGAAAATACGATTCTCAAGGCTGCAACTGATTCGCCCCTAGACCAGAGCAATCAAACATCTATTTAAATATCAAAACGGAATTATGTTAGGACAAATAAAAGTATATGTAGCCTAATAATACTTCAGAAAGTTCCTGGATAACATTTTACGTGCTCTTTAAAAGTTGAGTAGAGCCAAGAAAACGTTCAACAATACCCCCTTTCACTATGAATCCTGTTGTCTGCTATCGTCAACTTCTACCTGGCAGCCACTTGGAACACATGCTCAAAGATGGAGAATCTCAACAGGCCTTTCTCTCCTGAGGGAGTGTCTGGGAATTACTGCTTCCGGTCTTTCGCTGCTGATATAATGGCAGCTGCTGTACACAACCAGCACAACCTTACCAGCACAACCTAATGCTGGTAATTCTCCGGTCAAAAATAAAGTCCAGTGGTGCAAAAAGTATCCAATTGTCAAACTTGAGAAAAGCAAAGATACCATAACAGAAAAAATGAAAGTATTTGTTTTTAAATATACTTAAGTATCAAAATTAAATGTAATTGCTCAAATATACTTAGTTATTAAAAGTATGAATTATTAAAATGTCCTTACACTAAGCATACCAGACTTTCTTTGTTTCTTTTCAATTTACAGCTAGCCAGGAGCACACTCCAACACACAGACATCATTTACAAACAAAACGTTTTTGTTTAGTGAGTCCACCAGATTAGAGGCAGTAGGGCGGACCAGGGATGTTCTCTTGATAAATGTGTGAATTTAACAATTTTCTGTCCTGCTCAGCATTCAAAATGTAACCAGTACTTTTGGGTGTCGGGGAAAATGTATGGAGTAAAAAGTACATCATTTTCTTTAGGAATGTAGTGAAGTAAAAGTTGTCAAATATATAAATAGTAAAGTACAGATACCACCAAAAACTACTTAAGTAGTACTTTAAAGTATTTTTACCTAAGTACTTTACACCACTGCGTCTTTCTTCTCAACAAAACTACAACCAAATATACTGAATTCATATCTAACTCCCTTCTGTCTATGTATACAACTTGTATACAATAAAATAAAGATGTAATTTTAAAATAACAAAAAACATTGCTTTATAGCTACAATATAGCTAACGTTAGCTAGCTAATGACAAGCTCATCTCTGCTGCCTGGATGCTTCCATGTTTCTCTGGTCTGGGTTTCTTGCTGTTAGCTAGCAAATGGACAGCAGTAGCCTACTGCAGTAGTCAGACAACACCAATTAGCAACATTTTATTTTTACACTGCACAAATATTTGAGAACAGTCAGCCCTCAAATGCTATCTAGCTAATGTTAGTTGATTGTAACATTGGAACTGTGTGCAGACTACAGGTTTAACTAACGTTAGTTGATTGTAACATTGACACGTTCTGTGTGCTGACCACAGCTCCTAGTGTCCGGGGACTTTAATGCAGGAAAACTTAAATCAGTTTTATCTAATTTCTATCAGCATGTTAAATGTGTAACCAGAGGAAAACAAACTCTAGACAACCTTTACTGCACACACAGAGAGATGCGTACAAAGCTCTCCCTCCATTTGGCAAATCTGACCATAATTCCATCCTCCTGATTCCTGCTTATGTAACCAACTTCACATAGCCCCCCAGAAGAAAGGCACACAGACACCCACACTTCAGGTTGACTCGGTTTTTATCTGCAGTAAAAGATATCAAACAGTGATGACAGGCGTTGACAGGACGGTCACAGCCACACGTTCACTAGTTAGGTAGGACACAATATATTTTAGATAGGAGCAACAGTAGTAATACATACCCTCAATGTGAAGTGATATTAATCCATAAATACAGAGCACAAGTACAACCCTTTTTATATAAACCTTTTAAGGTAGTAAGAAAATAAACATTCACTTAATATTTCAATAAATCACCTGCTAGCAATAGCTAGCGTGACACTGTAGTGAGGTGACCAATGTTGCTAGTTAGCTCGTCATCAACATGTCTAGCTAAGCCAGCAAAAACTTGGTTAACTTGATGAAATAGGTCTTCAATACGTTAACGGCAAAATAAATATATACATAGTCACATTCGCTATTGACTTTAGGATATATGAACCGTTTTCCAAAAACACTATTGCGTTATACAGTTTTAAACTGTTTTTTATATACAGAGGAAGGAGATACAAACCTACCCTCAGAATATCTCTCTTGGACTGAGGAGCAGGCAGACCAACTTCCCAAATAGGGGAGAAGCACTCAAAACCCACTAGTTGTTCTTTCATAGAAAATAGTACAAAAATGGTAATTAGTTATAGCAATAACTAATATTATACACTACTATACCAATATACAAAGATATACTAATGGTATATCTTATGGTAATATTATAGCAATCTTATAGTGATACTACAGCAATAACTATAGTAGACTTTTGAAAAGGTTTTGTACAGTGTACATGAAATAGTTGACAGATACGAGGACATCATATTATTTATATTGATCAATAATCAATTCAACAAATCAAAAAGTTAGACCTTTTGCCCCAAGTTACTTCATTTGAGTAAAAAAAAAAAAGAGTAGTTCTGTTGTATTTAGTAAAAGTCTTATCTTTCAAAATTCTACATTTTATTGTACAGCATTTATAGTAAAAAATGACTAAGCAACTTACTGCAAATGGCAGACACTTTGGTTAGGCACAGCTGTTTCTTTGCCTCCTGGTCCCGGAATGCATTAAAATATTTTCCTGTCAACGAAGAGACGGCCATCACCTCTCTGGGAAACAGAGCTGTCATGAGCTCAGAAATGCACTTCGATGGTTCTTTGCTCAGTCGAGTGATAATGTTTACCTAGCCTAATATTCCCCAATGATATCGGTAATTTTGACATTCAAATCCAGGAAGAAATGTTCGATTAATCCGCGCCGAGCTGCGACTTGGGTCAGGGTCAGAATTTACTTACAAATCTTTGAACCAAGAGGAAGAGTATCAACCAGATGACACAATCTGAAGAAAACATTGGCAGATTGTTTTTGGGCAATTCAATGACGAGACAACATTTGTTGCATAAAGTGAGGATAAATACATATCGTTTTTCATACATTCTAGATAAAATCGTAAATGTCGCATTTGAAATAAAATTGCAGAAGTCTAGATACTGATCCACCTAATCTAAAAACTGTCTCTGGTAAAGGCTAATGCCTCGGCAAATGTTCTGAGGTTAAAAGTATTTTTCCATGAACCACCCCTTTAAGTAAGTAAATGTATTAGAATTATAAAACCATTCTTGTAGTCCTTTCTGCCATGACTCAAGTTGTTTGCTTGTTGTACTCCGATAGATAGTTTTGGAAGTTAACGAGAAATAGTTTAGTGAATACATTTAGCATAATCCTATATGGCGCTCTATGTTAAAACCGTTATAAGACAAATTATAATTGTACTACAATATGCATTAAACATTTACGGTAAATTAAGCAAAACTGCACATGCATACAGTATTTTTCTGCTTGCTGTAATGTTACAATGTTAATACACATGCTTTTGTATTTAAATTGTGACTAGTTTGCATCCCCGCTTTACAGCTCAAGGTTTGAAGTCACCCTACCATTACGTCTGGTAGGGTTGTGACGGCTATGTCTTGAGGTGCTGCTTTTGGGGGTTGGAGGAAGGGAGTGGATCCACCAGCCATGATGTCTGGGAACACACAGTATGACCGACAGTTAGAGAAAGTGAATACAGATTCATTCATCAACTGTAGTCTTAGAAACATAAAGATAGACAACAAACACACTTTATAACTGGTGAAAAACTACACCTGATACTTCAATTAAGCAGGAAAAAGCACTTATTATAACAGATGTGTAGCACTGTAAGACACGTGTTTCTCTGTGGATTGTTTTAAACCTGTTTTATTCTCAGGACCATGACTATAACATTGAGTGTTGGGACACAGAGCAACAACATATCCTACATAATACAACTAAATCTATATGTAATCAGTAATGTAAATCAAAAGAAAACATGAAACCACATTCCAGACGTATGTTGTCGCAGAAATTATTCCAACCAATTTCTTGAAAACAATTAAACGTTATTATTTAATTATTACAATAATGGAGTGGTCAGCAGCCACTCGGAGGTGATCACTGAGAACCCAACGAACAGAGTTGGGTTACAACCTTTATAGACTGAGCACATCCTTATGAGTACGTGACAAACAACAGATGTGTGGAATGTGTCAAGAGGTGAGGTTTTATATGGAAGAAAGGAGTGTCCCCCAGACAGATAGCATGAAGATAATTCTATTTGTATAGAAACCAGAGTTTGGCCCCAAGACAAGGATCTTCTTATCAGCTATTTATACCCGAGACATCTCCTCCCTGCTACCTCATAGACACAGACACTAATTCAATCTATGGAATGAAGGCTCAGAGAGAGGACAAGACCATCATAAATCAGTTGCTATCCCAACCCCCAAAGGCTAACTCAGTTCACACAGACACAGATGAGACAGTACTGAGAAACCTTATTCCAAGCAAAAACACTATTTACATTTTTCTACCATAATGTTTTACAATGACATTTACATGCAAGCATTTATTCCGCAAAACAAGTCACCAATAAAAAGTGGAATGGTAAGTTATCAGATATTATCAAGTGTATTTCCAGAGTGAAGAGAGAGAAGTTTGGTAGGAGACCTTACTGGCCGTGAGAAAACAGAAGAGTGTGAGGTCTGTGGTTGACAAGACCTGATGGGTAGAGCTGGCTTCCTGACTCCATGATGACTATTACTAAAAACCAACACATCATTCGCTTCACAATAAAAATGTGTGAACATATTTTTATAGCACACTTAATATACAATAAAGGAAAGTTGAAAGATATCACTATTAAAATCCTTTAAAATAAATGCAACAAAAATAAATTTACAACTGTCACGAATATTTTTATTCCAATGTTCTAAATGAACTTTTTAACTCTATCTGTATCCTGAAGGTTGTAAATTCTTCAGTTTGTTTAAATAATACAGAGAGAGCTCCAGCTTTACAATGGTCAGGTTTTATTCAGAGAACGTTCTACAGAAAGAAATAACAAAAAGCTTTTATACCATCCAGTCACAGTCAAGCCCCCACCCTGTTTTGTGTCCTCAGTCTGCCTTCAAAGACACTGTCCTGTTATCTCAGGTCACTCCCCTCAAAGGCATCCCTCAGTTGCTAATGTTTATTCACACCTCGAAGACCAGACCCCAATTCTGATGGATGGGGCCCTGTGAACTTTTATGGCCGCATAATCTCCTGCAGGACTAACAGCCTTCACAAATGGTCTGTCTCCCCCTTTATTTGTCTTTAACCACATCCTGACTCATTTACCAAAATGGTAACATTCTAACCTGGTGGGAACATTGTCTATGTTCGCACATTCTTAGAATCATAATCTTGTAATTCTAATACATCTCACACATTACACCGTTTCAGGGTGAAACATCTTAGTCATTAACATTAAACATACACATTTCTTTATCAACAACACTAATAGTCTTATGTCTTCTGTACATCTGTATGTCCCATCAGCTACATTATAACCTGGTGAAGGGATTTACAATAAATATGTGAATATCTTTAAGGAGAAAACTAATTATACAAGAGGCCTATGCTCCTTATAAATATAGATCATTATTACAGATTTAAAACATTATAATTATATTCACACATTGAGCAGATCATGGATTTAATATATTGAATACATGAATAAACACCTAGTAATCTTGAAACATTATTCTACATTATAAAATTATTTAATGGATGAAAAAGGAGTTTGAGCAAAACTCTTCACACACTGATCACAGCTATAAGGCTTCTCTCCTGTGTGTATACGCTGGTGTTTAGTCAGGGATCCTGACATCCTGAAGCTCTTCCCACACTGATCACAGCTATAAGGCTTCTCTCCTGTGTGTATGCGCTGGTGTGTGGTCAGGTTTCCGGATAAAGCAAAGCTCTTCCCATACTGATCACAGCTATAAGGCTTCTCTCCTGTGTGTATGTGTTGGTGTGTAATCAGTTGTCCTGATTGATTGAAGCTCTTTCCACACTGATCACAGCTATAAGGGTTCTCTCCTGTGTGTATGCGTTGGTGTTTAGTCAGGGATCCTGAACTAATAAAGCTCTTCCCACACTGATCACAGCTATAAGGCTTCTCCTGTGTGTATACGCTGGTGACTTGTCAGGTTTCCGGACAAAGCAAAGCTCTTCCCACACTGATCGCAGCTATAAGGCTTCTCTCCTGTGTGTATGCGTTGGTGTCTAGCCAGGTGTCCTGACATCCTGAAGCTCTTCCCACACTGACCGCAGCAATAAGGCTTCACTCCTGTGTGTATACGCTGGTGTGTGGTAAGGTTTCCAGATAAAGAAAAGCTCTTCCCACACTGATCACAGCTATAAGGCTTCTCTCCTGTGTGTATACGCTGGTGTGTGGTAAGGTTTCCTGATTGATTGAAGCTCTTCCCACACTGATCACAGCTATAAGGCTTCTCTCCTGTGTGTATGCGTTGGTGTATAGTCAGGTATCCTGATTGATTGAAGCTCTTCCCACACTGATCACAGCTATAAGGCTTCACTCCTCTGTGTATGCGTTGGTGTGTAGTCAGGTGTTCTGACTTCCTGTAGCTCTTCCCACACTGATCACAGCTATAAGGCTTCTCTCCTGTGTGTATGCGTTGGTGTTTAGTCAGGTCTCCTGATCGAATGAAGCTCTTCCCACACTGATCACAGCTATAAGGCTTCTCTCCTGTGTGTATGCGTTGGTGTTTAGTCAGGTCTCCTGAATAACTGAACCTCTTTCCACATTGATCACAGCTATAAGGCTTCTCTCCTGTGTGTATGCGCTGGTGTATAGTCAGGGATCCTAACTGACTGAAGCTCTTCCCACACTGACCGCAGCAATAAGGCTTCTCTCCTGTGTGTATGTGTTGGTGTCTAGCCAGGTGTCCTGACATCCTGAAGCTCTTCCCACACTGACCGCAGCAATAAGGCTTCACTCCTGTGTGTATACGCTGGTGTGTGGTAAGGTTTCCAGATAAAGAAAAGCTCTTCCCACACTGATCACAGCTATAAGGCTTCTCTCCTGTGTGTATACGCTGGTGTGTGGTAAGGTTTCCTGATTGATTGAAGCTCTTCCCACACTGATCACAGCTATAAGGCTTCTCTCCTGTGTGTATGCGTTGGTGTATAGTCAGGTATCCTGATTGATTGAAGCTCTTCCCACACTGATCACAGCTATAAGGCTTCACTCCTCTGTGTATGCGTTGGTGTGTAGTCAGGTGTTCTGACTTCCTGTAGCTCTTCCCACACTGATCACAGCTATAAGGCTTCTCTCCTGTGTGTATGCGTTGGTGTTTAGTCAGGTCTCCTGATCGAATGAAGCTCTTCCCACACTGATCACAGCTATAAGGCTTCTCTCCTGTGTGTATGCGTTGGTGTGTAGTCAGGTGTCCTGAATAACTGAACCTCTTTCCACACTGATCACAGCTATATGGCTTCACCCCTGTGTGTATGCGTTGGTGTTTAATCAGGGATCCTTGAAGACTCAATTGTAAGTCTCTGTTATGCTAAATAAAGTGCCCTTTAATAGAGAACACATGGAGAATTCGATTAATCAGATTTTTATGAATAAAGACTCGCTAAAGTGACAAAATTCTGCATTTTGACAGATCCCTCTGTCAACCCTGTGTATCTTCTAGAAATATTTTAACCCTCCTAATCCAATCATTTATCAAAGTTTTACCATTATTGAGTATGGTTACATGCGCAGAATAATATGATTATTGTGAATAGTCAATTAGTATAAAGATTGATTTAAAATGTTGACATGCTTTGAAAGAAAAACAATTTCCCTAATAATCCTGTTTACATGGATACATCTGAAATAAGGCTACCTGATGGGACTTTGAGAAATGCAGAAAATTGGCAACCAAAATAAAATTTCTACAACAGCGACCAGGTTATTTTTTAGAAGCATATTTGATTCTGAGTTTAGACAAATAAAGTTAGTAAGTGAAAACTATTTCTAAGCTGCACACTTTCAGTTCTTCTGAACTCACTGCACTCGCTCAAAAGAATGAAGCTAAAGCCTCTCGTGCAGCACATGTACAGATCAACTACACCGCTATAACTCTGATTAAAGTGTTTACATGTCCTAATAATTCTAAAGATTGATCAGAAAACCAGGTGTTTTTAAAGGCTATGCTTACTTCAGTTATGACCTTACACCAATTAAGATAAGTAGAGTAAGGTGTTTACATAAATAATGCCATAGTCGGCCTACTACCATAATAAGTTTAATATGACATCATTAGTACTCATTACTTATTGGTTACTTTGACAGTCAATTATGAACATTATTTTATGTGATTAGTGATTAATTTAAGTGAAACTGTTCCTTACATTTTCTTTGTAAAATAAACATTGAACATCTAATAGTAAATTCAGAGTAAAAGCAGGAAAGCTGGTTCTAATATTTTTGTAAATGTTCTGCTGTTTTGTGTTGGAAAACTGAGCATCTCAACCCTTTATCCAAACATTGACATGCTAGAAATGTTTTAACTAACTTTTTGGGTGAAGACTGCATTCTATTGCCACTCCCAGTTGCACAATACTAGCTTCCATTCCCCCTGTCACAAGTGGATTCATGGCTGATTTAAAGGACTATTTAACTAATGTAAAGTAGGGGTTTTGTTGTATTCAGTTTTCTCCTGTTACGGTCAACCCTGTTACTTTATTAAACACATTGGCACTTACTATAGTATTTATTTTTCATATAACCTCTTCAGATGGGAAAACATGTTTTTTATTAAGTTGAACATCTGCTCTTTATGACAAAATGTTAAAATTAGGTGAAATAAAGTTTTTTTTTAACAAGTTACACTTAGAATTGGGTGGAAGGACCAGATAGTTTCAGCAATATATAATTAATTAATTGTAACAGAAGCAGACTGTAGTCTAAACTACACACCATGGTTCTTACTTAATGAAATCAAATCCCCATATTCCTCTTCTCCTTCTCCTCTCTCAGTTCCACTCAGTGTTTTCCTGCAGTCGACCAGAACCAGCAGTAAAGTACCAGGAGGTGGTCGACCTGGGGACTCCTGGAGGGTGGAGGGGGACGGGCTAGCTTTGTCCTGTTGGCCGCAAGAAGTACTCAACATAGATTAACACTACACCAAATATCTTATTCATCTAAATCTCTGATTGATTTGGCTGCATCCCGTGAATATCTCCTTATTCTGGAAATGTTCAATGCTTCACTACAACCCACAAATATAAGAGCATTGGATTGTTGGAGGCATGAGCTAGTTTCCACCATATATCTTATACCAGTAATTTCCTTTCAAACAGCGAGGAAGAGGCAAAGCGAAAATGTAGCTTTTGCCTTATTTGATCTAATATACATTTCGTAATGATTAGGTTGTTACGAGTGTATTGTTAAAAGTATGACACTTTATATGAGAGTAATGCCTGGTCGTCACTAGTTACCGCAAACAAAGCCATAAACCACGCCCATTTATACAAGTGATCTTAATACATCTGATTTTAAACTTAACCTAAAAAACACAACTTTATGCCCAACACTAAATAAAAATTAATTTAAAAACGATATAGGCATTTGACTCTTTGACTGTGGTAACTAGTGGAAACACACATCTGCCCTCTCATTACTATAATGGTCCCATCTGATCTTGCCTCTTTCCCGACAGCCTTCCTTTTTTGAAGACATTTATTTTCTTTGTTAGAACGGCCACTTGAGTATCTGGTCAAATAATGGCTAATGTGTTTGAAATCAGTGAAGGAATGTGAACACTTTGTGAGGAAGGAGAGATAATTAGGTCAGTTACAGATTCCTATACATTATATAGTAGTAGGCTACTTTGTTGAAGACAAAATAAATCCTAACAAAGTTTTACCGTCATGTTTTTATTTGTCCACAAGTTTAAACCGAACACAGGAATGTGGAGGATCAAAGACGATGAAAACTAGGTCTAGACATTTTATACAACACAGCAGGCTTATACTGTTAAAACCAGACTTACCCGATCCATTGTGGAAGATATTGTTTCTTTGTATGGCATGATATGTTGTAGGCTACAGTACAGTTAGACTACTTTGTTGTAGTGTTCGGATAATGACTAGGGAGTTGGCGAGAGAAAATACGATTCTCAAGGCTGCAACTGATGCGTCGCTAGACCAGAGCAATCAAACATTTATTTAAATATCAAAACGGAATTATGTTAGGACAAATAAAAGTATATGTAGCCTAATAATACTTCAGAAAGTTATGGATAACATTTTACGTGCTCTTTAAAAGTTGAGTAAAGCCAAGAAAACGTTCAACAATACCCCCTTTCACTATGAATCCTGTTGTCTGCTATCGTCAACTTCTACCTGGCATCCACTTGGAACACATGCTCAAAGATGGAGAATCTCAACAGGCCTTTCTCTCATCACTATCCGATAGTGTGCAAAGTGGAGGGTGGTGTGGTTAGGCAGGACAGAGTATGTGGGGGGAGGTGGTGTTTTGATAAGGCCGATTGGAAGAAGTACCGGTTTATATGTGAGGGTCTGGGAAAGAAGCTGAGGTTGGTAGGGTCAGTTGATGAGTGTGCAGAGGTGGTGACGAAGTGTATGATAGTGGCAGCAGAGGAGGCTATTCCAGTAAGTAAGGGTGGGGGAAGACAGCGAGTGGTGCCGTGGTGGACGGATGAATGTTCAAGAGGGGTGAAGGAGAGGAATGTGGCGTTGAAGGTGTTAAAGAGGGGATTGACGGTGAGGAATTTGGAGGATTATCAAAGGAAGAGGGCAGTAGCAAGAAGAACTATTAAGAGGGCGAAAAGGGAAGCATGGCGGGAGTTTTGCTCAACCATAGGGAGGGGTACGACTCTTAGTAGGGTGTGGAGGATGTTTAGGAAGATGGCGGGTAAGGGTACAGCGGGGGGAATTCCTGTGATGGTGGAGGGGGATGTACATGCAGTAAGGGACAAAGATAAAGCTGAAGTCATAGGAAGGGCGTTTGCTGCTGTGCACAGGTGCAATCATTTATGTGAGGAGGCGCGGAGGAGAAAAGGGATAATGTTAGAGGAGCACAGAGATGTACTGAGCAGGAGAGAGGAGGGGGGTGATGCCATGGATGCAGAGTTTACTATATATGAAATGGCTAAAGCTCTAGAGGGGTGTGGAAGGACGGCCCCAGGTGAAGACAGGGTGTGTTATGTAATGGTGAGGAATGCATCTGAAAGTGTGAAGAAGGCGGTACTGGAACTGTTTAATATGGTGTGGAGGAGTGGTGTCCTGCCAGGAGGGTGGAAGAGGGCAGTGGTGCTGCCGTTTGTGAAACCGGGGAAAGATCCTACAAAGGCCGCTAGTTATAGACCCATAGCACTCACGTCGAATTTATGTAAGTTAATGGAGAAGATGATTGTGAATAGGTTGATGTATTATTTGGACAGTAGGGGTTTGGTGAGTGAAGATCAGAGTGGGTTCAGGAGAGGCCGGTCAACTACAGATTCCCTGATTAAGGTTAGCACGGAGATAGCCAGTGCGTTGGCAAAGAAGGAAGTTATATGTGTGACTTATTTTGATGTGGAGAAAGCTTATGATACAATGTGGAGGGAGGGCTTGTTGATTAAGTTAGGCGAGATAGGTATTGGGGGTAGGATGTATAATTGGAGTGTGGATTTTCTATTTGGGAGAGTGTTTCGGGTGAAGGTTGGGGCAGACTTGTCGAGGGAGTTTGAGGTGGAAAATGGGACGCCACAGGGCAGTGTGGTAAGCCCGGTTTTGTTTACCATGATGATAGATGATGTATTTAGAGAGGTGGGGCAGGGAATAGGGGTAGCATTGTATGCAGATGATGGGGCTATATGGAAAAGAGGAAGGAATGTGAAGTATGTGATGAAGAAAATGCAGTGTGCGGTGATGGCTGTGGAAGAATGGTCAATGAAATGGGGCTTTCGGATGTCGGTGGCTAAATCGTGCTTCATGATATATTCGAATAGAAAAGTTAAGGATGTGAGATTGCAGATATATGGGCAGGATATAGGCAGGGTGACGGCCTTTAAGTACTTGGGTCTGTGGTTTGACGAGAGGTTGACGTGGAGGAAGCATGTGGCGGCTGTGGAGGTAAAGTGCAGAAGGGCGTTGAACCTTATGAGAGCGGTGGTGGGAGTTAATTGGGGGGCTGACAGGCAGACACTGATGAGTTTGTATCAGGCGCTGATCAGGTCTGTGCTGGATTATGGGTGTTTTGTCTATGGGTCAGCAGCCAGGACTGTGTTAGAGGCGTTGGATAGGATTCAGGCGCGTGCGCTGAGGTTGTGCCTAGGCGCATGTAGGTCGACGCCAACGGCAGCGATGCAGGTGGAGACGGGTGAGATGCCATTGGCATTGAGGCGAGATAAGTTGGCTTTAGCGTATTGGGTGAGGATGAAGGGGAGCTCGGAGAGGCATCCTGCAGTTGAGGTGCTGGGAGAGAGAAGGGGGAAAGATGAGAGCGTTTGGGTGGGTGATAGAGAAGAAGGTGGAGGAATATGGACTAACGGGGAAGGAAGTCGGACCGGTGGTGGCATTAGGGAGGGTACCACATTGGTTGTTTCCTGTGCCGAATGTTGACATGAGGATGTTGGAGAGGAAGAAAGAGTGGAATGAAAAATGCATCAGTAGTTGTGTGGAGAGGTTTGTGAGTGAAGGGTACAGTGAATATCTAAGGATATATACTGATGGGTCGAAGAATCCAGTTAGTGGGAAGGTAGGAGCAGGGGTGTTTGTCCCAGAGTTTGGAGTAAGGATCGGTAAGAGGCTGACAGATCATGTGTCAGTATATACTGCTGAGATAATGGCAATGATTTTGGGGATGGGTTGGGTGGAGGAGGTTAGGCCGCTCAGGGTGGTGGTATGTACGGATTCGGCTGCTGTGCTGAGTAGTATAACATCGGGTAGGTCAGATAGAGGGGATTTGTTAGTGGAGTTGATGGTGCAGTTGTTGGGATTGGAGAAGATGGGGGTGGTGGTCTGGTTCTGTTGGGTTCCAGCGCATATAGGAGTTGACGGTAATGAAGAGGTGGATAGGGTGGCGAAGAGTGCGTCACGGAAGGAGGGCGTGGATGTGAGGATACCGTATGGACGAGGGGAGATGAAAGCGATGATAAAGAGGGTGGGGATGGAATTATGGCAGAAACAGTGGGATGAGTGCAGGACAGGGAGGGGATATTATGGTGTACAGAAAACGTTAAGGGTGGAAGGTGGGAATAGGGGATGTAGGAGGGATGAAGTAATATGGAGTAGGTTGAGGTTTGGTCATACAGGTCTGAATGCGACGCTGAAGATGATAGGGAGACATGAGACTGGATTGTGTGAGGGGTGTATGGTGGACGAAACAGTGGAACATGTATTGCTGTATTGCGAGCGGTATGATGAGGAAAGGGAAAGGTTGTATGACAGGGTCAGAAGGGAAGGGAGGAGTTGGGGAATGGGTGGGGTGCTGGGAGGAGGGAGTGGTGACGGGATAGTGTCGAGGGAGCTGTTGCAATTTATCAAGGATACGGGTGTGGGTGATAGAATTTAGGGGTAAGAGGCCGTGACCGGCCTCACACTCCGATACAGTAGGTGGCGGTGTATGCACCTTTCAGTTGGTTGCGATCCGCCAGTAATCCAAAGAAGAAGAAGAAGAAGAAGAAGAAGAAGTAGTCTAACTGTACTGTAGCCTACAACATTTCATGTCATACAAAGAAACAATATCTTCCACAATGGATCGGGTAAGTCTGGTTTTAACAGTATAAGTCTGCTGTGTTGTATAAAATGTCTAGGCCTAGTTTTTATCGTCTTTGATCCTCCACATTCCTGTGTTCGGTTTAAACGTCTGGACAAAAAAACATGACGGTAAAACTTGTTAGGATCTATTTTCTTCAACAAAGTAGCCTGCTACTATATCATGTTTAGGAATCTGTAACTATGACCTAATTATCTCTCCTTCCTCCCAAAGTGTTCACATTCCTTCACTGATTTCAAACACATTAGCCATTATTTTACCAGATACTCAAGTGGCCGTTCTAACAAAGAAAATAAATGTCTTCAAAAATGGAAGGCTGTTGTTAAGGTTGCGTCAATTCAAATCTGGTATTGGAACAAAAGGATTACTACACAGTTTAAATCATCCATGTATTTTATTCTAGCAAACCCTTAAATGGTAAGTATGAAGTTCGTATATACAGGCTCACTGTGACACCACGAGAGAGAGAGAGACCATTATAGTAATGAGAGGGCAGATATATGCGTTTCCAGCCACAGATTCAAATGTTTATATTGTTTTTTTATTTATTTAGGATTAGGCATAAAGTAATTGTATAAATGGGTGTGGTTTATGGCTTTGATTGCGGTTACTTGTGACAAAATGTATATTCGATCAAATAAGTCAGAAGCCACCATTTTTGGTGCCAGTTAACCTTATCGCTTTGCCTCTTCCTCGCTGTTGGAAAGGAAATTACTGGTATAAGATATATGGTGGAAACTATCTCAGGCCTCCACCAATCCAATGCTCTTAGATTTGTGGTTTGTGGTGAACAATTGAACATTTCAGGAATGAGGAGATATTCGTGGGATGCACCCAAATCAATCAGAGATTTAGACTAAGTTAATCAATTATCAATTTGGTTTAGTGTGTTAATCTATGTTGAATACTTCTTGCCGCCAACAGGACAAAGCTAGCCCGTCCCCCTCCACCCTCCTGGAGTCCCCAGGTCGACCACCTCTCCGTACTTTACTGCTGGTTCTGGTCGACTGCAGGAAAACACCTGGGCAGAGTGGAACTGAGAGAGGAGAAGGAGAAGAGGAACATGGAGATTTGATTTCATTAAGTAAGATCCATGGTGTGTAGATTAGACTACAGTCTGCTTCTGTTACAGTTCATTCATTAATTATATATTGTTGGAAATATCTGGTTGTTCCACCCACTTTTAAGAAGTGTAACTTGGTAAAAAAAACAATGTTTGATTTCACCTAATTTTAACATTCTGTCATAAAGAGCACATGTTCAACTTAATAGAAAACATGTTTTCCCATCTCAAGAGGTTAAATGAAAAATGAATATAATGTGTTTAATAAAGTAACAGGGTTGACCGTAACAGGGGAAAACTGAATACAACAAAACCACTAGTTTACATTGGTTAAATAGTCCTTTAAATCAGCCATGAATCCACTTGTGACAGGGGGAATGGAAGCTAGTATTGTGCAACAGGGAGTGGCAATAGAATGCAATCTTCACAAAAGTTATTGTTAAAACATTTCTAGCATGTCTATGTTTGGATAAAAGGGTTTACTCTATGATTTGACTATTAGATGTTCAATGTTTATTTTACAAAGAAAATGTAAGGAATTCTCCATGTGTTCTGTATTAAAGGGCACTTTATAAAATGTAACAGAGATTTAATATTGAATATTGGTGCACAATTTCTGCTGGAAAAAATATCAATGGGACGCAGAAGGCATTAATTTAATGGGAAGAAATCGGTTTATTGACCCATATTTGCAAAACCTAACTATTCAATGTCTTTGTTTCACAGGGGACATCCCTGATAGGTCCTCTCTCAGTAGGAGGGGCTTATCATTTGGGGAGCCTCAACAACAACATGATGCTGACAAGAAAGAGAAGAGTCTCTCCGGATCAGAACACCTCAAGAAACACCAGCAGAGACGTATATGGAAGAAACCTCACTGCTGCTCTGACTGTGGAAAGAGTTTTGCTAAACAGAAGGAATTGACAATTCTTCAGCGGATTCACACCGGAGAGAAACCATACCACTGCTCTCAGTGTGGGAAGAGTTTTCCTGCATCTCATCAGATAATTCATACAGGGGAGAGACCTTACCCTTGCTATGATTGTGGGAAAAGCTTCACTCAATCAGGAGCCCTGACTACACACCAACGCATACACACAGGAGAGAAGCCTTATAGCTGTGATCAGTGTGGGAAGAGCTTCAATCATTCAGGATCCCTGACTACACACCAACGCATACACACAGGAGAGAAGCCTTACAGCTGTGATCAGTGTGGGAAGAGCTTCAATCAATTAGGATCCCTGATTACACACCAACGCATACACACAGGAGAGAAGCCTTATAGCTGTGATCAGTGTGGGAAAAGGTTCAGTAATTCAGGACCCCTGACTAAACATAAACGCATACACACAGGAGAAAAGCCTTATAGCTGTGATCAGTGTGGGAAGTGCTTCAATCAATCAGGGGCTCTGACTTCACACCAACGCATACACACAGGAGAGAAACCTTATAGCTGTGATCAGTGTGGGAAGAACTTCAGTCATTCAGGAGCCCTGACTAAACACCAACGCATACACACAGGAGAGAAGCCTTATAGCTGTGATCAGTGTGGGAAGTGCTTCAATCAATTAGGGAACCTGAATGCACACCAACGCATACACACAGGAGTGAAGCCTTATAGCTGTGATCAGTGTGGGAAGAGCTTCAATCAATCAGGAGACCTGACTACACACCAGCGCATACACACAGGAGAGAAGCATTATAGCTGTGATCAGTGTGGGAAGAGCTTCAATCATTCAGGATCCCTGACTACACACCAGCGCATACACACAGGAGAGAAGCCTTATAGCTGCGATCAGTGTGGGAAGCGTTTCAATCAATCAGGGTCCCTGATTACACACCAACTCATACACACTGTAGTGAAGCCTTATAGCTGTGATCAGTGTGAGAAGTGCTTCAATCAATTAGGAAACCTGACTGCACACCAACGCATACACACAGGAGAGAAGCCATATAGCTGTGATCAGTGTGGGAAGAGCTTCAATCAATTAGGATCCCTGACTAAACACCAACGCATACACACAGGAGAGAAACCTTATAGCTGTGATCAGTGTGGGAAGAGCTTCAATCATTCAGGACACCTGACTACACACCAGCGCATACACACAGGAGAGAAGCCTTATATCTGTGATCAGTGTGGGAAGAGCTTCAATCGATCAGGACACCTGACCAAACACCAGCTCACACACACTGGAGAGAAACCTTACTCCTGTCGATGTGGAAAGATCTTTGCTTATTCAGGGTCACTTAAGAAACACCAGAAAGAACTAACATGTTGTCTTTTATCTCCCTCATCTCCTGCACCAGTTCCAGATCCCTAAATAAAGTTTCAATAGAAAACATATTGTAAATTGTTATCCAATCCTCACATTCTCTAACAGTTTACCAAGTCTGGTTACCATGGTAACCTGTGTAGCATAATATGCAGCTCTGGATCAATATGTATCAAGTGTCTTGTAAATGGGAGTGTTGTGTGTGTGGGTGTGTGTGTGTGTTCAGATCTGTATCTTATTTAATTAACTCCTATTATCCATTAAATAATGTTATAATGTAGAATCATGTTTCAACAATACTAGGTATGTATTCAATTATAAATTAAATCCATTATCTGTTCAACAATGTCTGCTTATCACATTAATTGTAAAAAAAAAAAAAAATCTATAAGGATCATAGGCCTCTTGTATAATTTGTTTGGACCTAAAGATGTTCACATATTTATAGTAAAACATACAGAAGTACAGAAGACATAGGACTATTAGTATGGTCAAATTATGTTGTTGCATTTATTTTAAAGGATTTTAATAGTGATATCTTTACACTTTCCTTATTGTATATTAAGTGTGCTCCAAAAAGATTTTCACACATTTTTATTGTCAAGGGAATGAGGTGTTGGTTGTTAGGAAGAGGCATCATGGGAGCAGGAAGCCAGCTCTGCCCATCAGTACTTATAGGTCGTGTCAACCACAGACCTCACACTCTTCTGTTTTCTCACGGCCAGTAAGGTCTCCTACCAAACTTCTCTCTCTTCACTCTGGAAATACACTTGATAAATGATATCATATATTTATATGACATAAATGATAATGATGATAATATCTGATACCTTACCATTCTACTTTTTATTGGTGATTTGTTACGCGGAAAGAATGCTTGCATGTAAATGTCATTGTAAAACTGAAATGTGGTTTCATGTTTTCTTTTGTTTTACGTTGCTGATTGTAAATTCATTTTTTAAAGTAATTGTATGCATTTTTTTAATGTTTAGTTGTATTATGTAGAAGAGACCAGGATATGTTGTTTCCCTGTGTCCCAACACTCAACGTTAACAGTATAAGTATGCTGTGCTGAAAAATTTCTTCATCATCTTTGATTCTCCACATTCCTGTGTTTGTTTTAAATGGCTGGACAAAAATACATGACGGTGAAACTTTTTTGGATTTTTTTTTCCTTCAGCAAAGTAACCAACTACTATATAATGTGTAGGAATCTGTGTCTGTTAACTATTTCTCCTTCCTCCTAAAGTACGCACTTGTTTACATCCCTGATTTGAAATTATATGACCAGATACTCAAGATGCCGCTCTAACAATAATAATACAAATTAAATGTGGGGTTTATTGGTGGTTACCATCCAAGATTATGCTGCATTACTATGGAGACAGATAGCTTCCAAAAGGTTGAACGTATCGTATCATTAGGATCGTAAGAAAAGTCATGCATGAAACATAACCATGAATTTAGATTTGTGAATGTACGACTATGAGCTAACATTTACACGTTGAATTCTTACACGTCTCCTTTTACTCGGTTACATATCTTTTTTATACTTACAAACTTTTGTCAGGAATTTGGCATCTGCAAAGGACATGAACTGAAAGTAGATAGTCAAAGTTAGCCATTATTATTATTATTATTATTATCACCTAACACTATCAATCTATCCATCCATCGACCCTAGCCCAGACTTTAGTTTCTTTGCAGCTTCCGGTTTCATTTCCAAAATAAAAGTCTGGAGCTTGTTTTAGAACGGCATTAGATAACTCCGTTATACCAGTAGATAGCGTTGTATGGGCTTGGACCTTCATTAAATGACTTGTGTGAGAATGATACTATAAAGACACAGAAGAGCGTTGTCTAGAATAACCGCCTGAGTTGCAAAATAGGAAGTCAATATGATTTAGGCTAGGCCTATTCCACTATCTAAATATGCCATGCTGTTGTGTGTTTATGTATTATGTATTAAGAAATTTCCCCCTCGGGGGTCAATAAAGTATCTATCTATCTATCTATCTATCTATCTATCTATCTATCTATCTATCTATCTATCTATCTATCTATCTATCTATTTAATAGCCATATAAATGTATAGTTTATTTTTATAGTCATGTGGGGCTACTGTGTATCATGTAACCTAATGAATCACACTTTTTCCAGTATTTGGGAGCACGGACTGTAGGCCTTATATTAGGCATTTTGACTGTTGTATTTGTGAATTCCACTCTGTATGCAGGCTTGTTATATCCATTTGCGTTGCACAACCCCATCTCACAGAGACTATATCTATATCAATAAATGAGATAAACAAAATATTGATTAAGTCTAGGCTATATCCTGTTCTGAGCTAAATGAGTAATGACCCAAATGGTCAAAACTATCTATAGCCTATTCTTATTGCCAGATCTGTTTTCCTATCAGCCACTGCATGTGCTTCTTCATGTATTTAATGTATTCAAAGGCTATATTTAGAGGCCTGTGATCTAGTGTCTATTTTTAAGGGGAGGCCTATAATAAAAACAGTTATTAAACACAAATAGAGTTCTAAAAGTATCCCTCAAGACACCAGAACCCAAAATTATAGCCTAAATGTCAATACCTACAAGTTGAAGGGTTAATGTTTTATTTATTGGTATAGAGGTGGTGAGAATAAGGGCTGTCCAGCATGTCTCCTATCTAGAGGTGGTAAGAATAAGGGCTGTCCAGCATGTCTCAAGAGAGAGATGGGTAGGAGCATCTAGACTGGGGATTATGGGGCAGGTAGGAGGCTTTATGGTATACATACAGCGGGTGAAATAAGTGTTGAACACGTCACCATTATTCTCAGTAAATATATTTCCAAAGGTGCTATTGACATGAAATTTTCACCAGATGTTGGTAACAACCCAAGTAATCCATACATACCAAGAAACCAAAACAAATAAGTTATGTGTAATAATGTGAAATGACACAGGGAAAAAGTATTGAACACATGAAGAAAGGGAGGTTCAAAAAGGCATGGAAAGCCAAGACAACAGCTGAAAACTATCAGTAATTAAAAAGCAATCCTGCCCCCTGTCAGTGCAAATTCATATCAGCTGGTTCAATCCCAACTGATGGCCTACAAAAAGGTCTCATTGCCAAGGTGTCACACAAGACACATCTCATGATGGGTAAAAGCAAAGAGCTGTCTCAAGACCTTCGCAACCTAATTGTTGCAAAACATAATGATGGCATTGGTTATAGGCGCATTTCTAAGCTTCTGAATGTTCCAGTGAGCACTGTTTGGGCCATAATACGGAAGTGGAAAGACAATAATTTCACCATAAATTTGCCTCGACCAGGTGCTCCTCGCAAATTTCTGACAGAGGAGTGAAAAGAATAATCAGAAGAGTTATCCAAGAGCCAAGGACCACTTGTGGAGAGCTTCAAAAAGACCTGCAATTAGCAGGTACTGTTGTCTCAAAGAAAACAGTAAGTAATGCACTCCACCGCCATGGCCTGTATGCACGCTCACCACGCAAGACTCCATTGCTTCAAAAAAAGCATGTTGAAGCTCGTTTAAAGTTTGCTGCACAACATTTGGAAAAGCCAGTGAAATACTGGGAGAATATAGTGTGGTCAGATGTGAGCAAAATTGAACTGTTTGGATGTCATAATACACACCATGTTTGGAGGAGAAATGGCACTGCACATCACCCTAAAAACACCATACCAACAGTGAAGTTTGGAGGTGGGAACATCATGGTTTGGGGCTGCTTTTCAGCAAATGGTACTGGCAAACTTCACATAATTGAAGGAAGGATGAATGGGCAAATTTACAGAGACATTCTTGACAAAAATCTGCTGCCATCTACCAGGATGATGAAGATGAAACGAGGGTGGACATTTCAGCAAGACAATGATCCCAAACACACAGCCAAAGAAAGAAAATAAAGCTGCTAGAATGGCCCAGCCAATCACCTGACTTAAATCCCATTGAAAATCTATGGAACGAACTGAAGATCAAGATTCATAGAAGAGGCCCACGGAACCTTCAAGATTTGAAGACTGTTTGTGTGGAAGAATGGGCCAAAATCACACCAGAGCAATGCATGCGACTAGTTTCTCCATACAGGAGGCGTCTTGAAGCTGTCATTACCAACAAAGGCTTTTGTACAAAGTATTAAATAAATATAAGTAAGTGTGTTCAATACTTTTTCCCTGTGTCATTTCACATTATTACACATAACTTAATTTCTGAACTTATTTGTTTTGGTTTCTTTGTATACATGGATTACTTGGGTTGTTACCAACATCTGGTGAAAATTTCATGTCAATAGCACCTTTGGAAATATATTTACTGAGAAAAATGGTGACGTGTTCAATACTTATTTCACCCGCTGTAGATATGAGAAAGCTAGTGATGTTCATAGCAGGAGTTCTCAATAGCACTGCTGAAGTAAAGTCTAAAACAGAGAAGATTAAGCTAGTAGTGGAAGCTGCTGGGAGACATCTGGGTTTGACAGGGTTGACATGGGAAGAGGTTCAAGATGACCTCAATCAGCCGAGGGTAGATATGTGGTGTTGAATTGGAGGGATGATAGTGGTAGTGAACTACTATAATCCGTGTCAGGTATTGGACCTAGAAGAGTTGGAGAGGGTGGAGGGCCAGGATAGAAGTAACGTAATGTGGTGTGGGGATTTTCATTACAGGGAAAGATCTGGTGTCTGAATGATGGCAGAGGGACCAGAATTTATGTAGTCACAGGGAAAGAGTCTGCATTGGACCTCACTCTGTTATCTAGTGAAATGGCAGGAATCTGTGAGTGGGAGGTACTGAATGGGAGGAGTCGACAGTAGGGAGTGATCATTACCCCATAGTATGCACAGTATGCCGGAGGGAGGAGGAGGTGTCAGTGGATGGAGTAGGCAGGTGGGTGTTTGAAAGGGCAAAGTGGGATCCGTTTCAGGAGTTAAGTGAGCAGGTGATGGCTAGGGTGGATATGAGAGAGGAAGTGGATAGTATGAACAACTGGGTGAGAAAAGCTTACTGCTTTAGCTACTGGGGCAATACCTAAGAGTTCAGGGAGGAGGAGGAGGAGGAGGAGGAGGAGGAGGAGGAGGAGGAGGAAAGCAGTCCTGTGGTGGACGGAGGAGTGTGGGGCAATGGTGAGGAGTAGGAACAGGGCATTTAGAGTGAAAAGGACACATAACTTCCAACATCTGATTCAGTATAAGCAGGCCCAGGTCCTGGTGAGGAGAACTATCTGTCAGGCAAAGAGGTCATGTTAGCGTCGGTTCCATTGGAAGGACGAGATGTGTGGGGGATGATTTAGAGGATGAGTGGGGTCAGAAGGGAGTGGGATTATCCAGTGTTGATGAGTGGGAAGGATGTGGCAGTAACAGATGAGGAGAAGGCAGAGATGATGGCCAAAGCGTTTGTCCAAGTGTATAGCTCAGCACATTAGTCAGAGGAGGGGCAGAGGGGGAGAGAGAGAACGAGAGAGGAACATCCTGGAGTGCTGGATAGGAGGGAGGATGTAAATGTTGTTGAATGCACCATTTACCATGGCAGAGGTGAAAAGGTAAGGCTGGGTTAACTTCACCTGGGAAAGATGAGGTGTGCTATGTTATGTTGGCCCATCTTAGTGATGAGGCACTGGATAAGGTATTGGTGTTGTACAACACAGTGTGGGAGCAGGGGAAACTACAAGGCAGTTGGAAGGAGGCAGTAGTGTTACCAATCTAGGAGCCAGGGAAGGACCCAACGAGGCCAACAAGCTAGTATCACCACATCAGAGTGGATTCAGGAAGGGTAGGGGAACAATGGACCCAGTGCTCTGCTTAGAAGCAGAGGTCAGGAAGCCTCTGGTGAACAAGGAGACTGTTGTAGCTGTATGTGTTGATGTGGAGAAGGCATATGATATGATATTGAAGGAGGGGTTGTTAATCAAGCATGATATTATGGGTAGGAGGAAGAACATACAACTGGATAAAGGATTTCCTGTTTTGGAAGGTTATTAGTTAGTTATTTTATCTGATTCATGTGCAGTGTTAAGGAGTCTCCAGTCCTCTATATCATGTAGCAGACAAGACCTGCTTTATGAGGTGATACAAACCCATGGCAGGAGTAAACAAATGGGTATACAGATAATATTTACATGGGTCCCAGCCCATGTTGGAGTGGAGGGGAACGAGGCAGTTGATGTACTGGCTAAACAAGCACTAAGTAGTGGGGATGTTGATGTTGTAGTTTCAATGAGCAAGGCAGAGGCAAAAATCATGATATGGACAGTGAAGGTGGAGAAATGTCAGGAGCAGTGGAATAGAGATACTAAGGGCAGGCATTTATTTACAGTACAGAGGAAAGTTGGGGAGGGGAGGATGACAGGAAGGGACAGAAGAGAGGAGGCTATATTTACAAGATGAAGGGTGGGATACAGCCGGTTGAATAAGACCTCACATGTCATAGGAAAGCATCCAACAGGAAAATGTGAGTGGTTTAGTTTCTCCCCGTCTCTGGCTCACACTCCAGTACAGTATGTGACGGTAATTCACCATAACGTTGGATGCCAACCGCCGATAAACCCCACCGAAGAAGAAGACAACAGGAAACCAGCCTAACCGTACTGTTGTAGCCGAGAACATTTCATATCATACAAAGAAACAATAGCTCCCACAATGAATCGGGTAAGTCTGTGTTTAACATTATAGGTCTGCTTTGCTGTATAAATAGTTTTCATCATGTTTGATCCTCCACATTCCTGTGTTCGGTTTAAATGTCTGGACAAAAAAACATGACGGTAAAACTTCTTGGGATTTTTTATTCTTCAACAAAGTAGCCTACTACTATATCATGTTTAGGAATCTGTAACTATGACCTAATTATCTCTCCTTCCTCCCAAAGTGTTCACATTCCTTCACTGATTTCAAACACATTAGCCATTATTTGACCAGATACTCAAGTGGCCGTTCTAACAAAGAAAATAAATGTCTTCAAAAATGGAAGACTGTCGGGAAAGAGGCAAGATCAGATGGGACCATTATAGTAATGAGAGGGCAGATGTGTGTTTCCACTAGTTACCACAGTCATAGAGTCAAATGTCTATATCGTATCGTTTATTTATTTAGGCATAAAGTTATGTGTTTTTTAGGTTATTTATTAAGATCAATTGTACGAATGGGCGTGGTTTATTGCTTTGTTTGTGGTAACTAGTGACGACCAGTCATTACTCCCATATAAAGTTTTCTCAAAGTTCCTGGGATCTCACGTGGCCTACTTTTACCAATACACTCCTAACAACCTACACGTTACGAAATTTATATTCAATAAAATAAGTCAGAAGCCAGATTTTTATCGCTTTTCATCTTCCTCGCTGTTTGATAGGAAATGACAGGTATAAGATATATGGTGGAAACTAGCTCATGCCTCCACCAATCTAATGCTCTTATATTTGTGGTTTGTAGTGAACGGTTGAACATTTCCAGAGTAAGGAGATATTCGATTCGAGGGATGCACCCAAATCAATCAGAGATTTAGACTATATAATGCCTCACCGGGGTGCCGTGCCCGTCGGCAACATAGATCTGGAACTGTTGGGGTGCTAGGACCTAGTTTAACAATTATGCATCCATCCGTGAGTAACTCTGGTCCGTCAGCACTCATCCACTCAGGACCTATTTATTCATACAGGTCTGTATATACATACTCATGTACAGTTGTTATATTATATCACATGCAATATTGTAAGTAATTATTGGACTTAACCTACGTAGGCATTCACTCAGGAATGCATATTAGTATCCTGCCAGTTGCACCTTTTCTCATTGCTTTTAGTATATCGAATGTGCAATACGTGCAGTTGTCTGTAATTAAACCCTGCGCACTAAGGACTGTATTTTAAGGGAATTACTATTATTACCCCAAATGATATCATACACACATTTAGCTATTAAAGTATCTCTTCCTGTCATTTACCTGTACAGTTTGTGTAAACATGCAAGTATTCACTTATCTGTAAATATAACTGTATACCTAACTGTACAGCTAATTTAACCATGCAAAATTTTCACTTACCTGTTCATTTACCCAGTCTGTCTATTAAGTAAACTATTATTACCCTCGCTCATATCATACGCATTTTTAGCTACTGAAGTATTTCTCTGCCATCGACCTGTATAGTATAGTTAACCATCCAACATCCACCAATGTATAGTGTACATATTCAGCCAACCACCCATACTATGCTATGTCTTTTTATAGCTTTTTTTTTTTGCACTCCAGATATCTTGTATTTCTATACTTTTTCATACTGCCGCTCTATGTATCATGTACCGTGTATCTGTCTTTTGTGTACTTTCGTTGTGGCATTTTGCACCTGCCCTGTGTTTTGTTGTAGCTGATCCCCCCGGGGGATCAATAAAGTACCTATCTATCTATCTATCTATCTATCTATCTATCTATCTATCTATCTATCTATCTATCTATCTATCTATCTATCTATCTATCTATCTATCTATCTATCTATCTATCTATCTATCTATCTATCTATCTATCTATCTATCTATCTATCTATCTATCTATCTATCTATTAACAAGATATTTGGTGTAGTGTTAATCTATGTAGAATACTTCTTGTCGCCAGCAGGACAAAGCTAGCCCGTCCCCAGGTCGACCACCTCTCCGTACTTTACTGCTGGTTCTGGTCGACTGCAGGAAAACACCGGGGAAGAGTGGAACTGAGAGAGGAGAAGGAGAAGAGGAACATGGAGATTTGATTTCATTAAGTAAGAACTATGGTGTGTGGATTAGACTGCATTCTGCTTCTGTAACAATTCATTTATTAATTGTATATTGATGAATATATCTGGTAGTGTAACTTGGTCCCCCCAAAACGTTTTTTCCCACCTTATTTGAACATTCTGTCATGAAGAGCATGTGTTCAACTTCATAAAAAACATGTTTTCTCATCTCAAGAAGCTTCACAAAAAATTGTTAAAACATTTCTAGCATGTCAATGTTTGGATAAAAGGGTTGAGATGCTCAGTTTTCCAACACAAAACAACAGAGAATTTACAAAAATATTAGAACCAGCTCTCCTGCTTTTACTCTATGATTTGACTATTAGATGTTCAATGCTTATTTTACAAAGAAAATGTAAGGAACATTTTCACCTTATTAAAACAAGTGTTCAGTTCATGTAACAGGGTTGACCTTAAAATGAGGGACTGACTTAAATTAATCACTAATCACATTAAATAATGTTCATAATTGACTGTCAAAGTAACCAAATAACTAGGGCTTTACATGCACACTAATAATTTCATATAAAACTGATTATGGCAGTAGGCCGAGTATGGCATTATTAATGTAAACACCTTACTCTACTTATCTTAATTGGTGGAAGGTCATAACCGAAGTAAGCATACGCCTTTAAAAACACCTGGTTTTCTTTGCAATCTTTAGAGTTATTAGGAACATTTTATTCGGAGTTATAGTGGTGTATTTGATCTATTCAGAACTTAGAAATAGTTTTCACATGCAAACTTTATTTGTCTGAACTTCAAAAAATAACATGGTCGCTGTGGTAGAATGTTTATTTTGATTGGCAATGTTCTGCATTTATCAAAGTCCCATCAGGTAGCCTGATTTCAGATGGGTCCATGTAAACAGGTTTAACCTAACTATTCAATGTCTTTGTTTCACAGGGAACATCCCTAATTGTTGCTCTCTCAGTGGGACGGGCTTATCATCTGGGGAGCCTCAACAACATCATGATGCTGACAAGAAAGAGAAGAGTCTCTCCAGATCAGAACACTTCAAGAAACACCAGCAGAGATGTATAGCGAAGAAACCTCACCACTGCTGTTCTGACTGTGGGAAGAGTTTTGCTAAACAGAAGGAATTGATAATTCACCAGCAGATTCACACAGGAGAGAAATCATACCACTGCTCTCAGTATGGGAAGAGTTTTGCTGCATATAAAACCTTAAACTCTCATCAGAGAATTCATACAGGAGAGAGGCCTTACCCCTTCTTTGATTGTGGGAAGACCTTCAATCAATTAGGAGCCCTGACTACACACCAACGCATACACACAGGAGAGAAACCTTATAGCTGTGATCAGTGTGGGAAGAGCTTCAATCAATCAGGAGCCCTAACTAAACACATACGCATACACACAGGAGAGAAGCCTTATAGCTGTGACCAGTGTGGGAAGAGCTTCAATAATTTAGTGTCTCTGACTACACACCAACGCATACACTCAGGAGAGAAACCTTATAGCTGTGATCAGTGTGGGAAGAGCTTCAGTCATTCAGGAAACCTAACTACACACCAACGCATACACACAGGAGAGAAGCATTATAGCTGTCATCAGTGTGGGAAGAGCTTCACTCAATCAGGATCCCTGACTGCACACCAGCGAATACACACAGGAGAAAAGCCTTATAGCTGTGATCAGTGTGGGAAGAGCTTTAATCATTCAGTGTCCCTTACTGGACACCATTGCATACACAGAGGAGAGAAGCCTTATAGCTGTGAGCAGTGTGGGAAGAGCTTCAATCATTCAGGAAACCTAACTACACACCAACGCATACACACAGGAGAGAAGCCTTATACCTGTGATCAGTGTGGAAATAGCTTCAGTCATTCAGGATCCCTGACTTCACATCAACGCATACACACAGGAGAGAAGCCTTATAGCTGTGAACAGTGTGGGAAGAGCTTCAGTAAGTCAGGATCCCTGACTACACACCAACGCATACACACAGAAGAGAAGCCTTATAGCTGTGATCAGTGTGGGAAGTGCTTCAATCGTTCAGGAACCCTGACTAGACACCAACGCATACACACAGGAGAGAAGCCTTATAGCTGTGATCAGTGTGGGAAGAGCTTCAATCGATCAGGAGACCTGACTATACACCAACGCATACACACAGGAGAGAAACCTTACTCCTGTCTATGTGGAAAGAGCTTTGCTCACTCAGGGTCACTGAAAAAACACAATAAAGAACTAACATGTCGTCTTTTTTCTCCCTCCTCTCCGGCACCGGTTCCAGATCCCTAAATAAAGTTTCAGTAGAAAACATCTTGTAAAGAAACATCCATCTCCCATTCTCTAAAAGTTTACTAAGTCTGAT
This sequence comes from Thymallus thymallus, assembly GCA_023634145.1. Lineage (NCBI taxonomy): Eukaryota > Metazoa > Chordata > Actinopteri > Salmoniformes > Salmonidae > Thymallus > Thymallus thymallus. Next base: position 22,317,902 of record CM042394.1, on the reverse strand, counting down.
TACCATGGTAACCTGTGTATCATAATATGCAGCTCTGGATCCATATGTATCAAGCGTCTTGGGAGTAGTATTGCTGTTTGTGTGTGTGCGGGGTGGGGGATGTTGAAGTTGGTGGGGGTTTTCAAAGCTGTATCTTATTTAATTAACTTTTATTATCTATTTAAATAATGTAGAATAATGTTTCAACAATAGTTTTTTTGGACAGTGAAGGTGTTGTTGTCTGAAGAGAGAGCCTTGAATTGGTCATCTTGTCTCATACAATCATTGGTTTATGTAGGTGCTGGGTAGAGATATGAGAGGGAGACGGTCATGACCTTTTGGCAGAACGCCCAGAATATGTTCTATAAGTTATGATATGACAGTCATATGCATGAACCAAATGTTGATTATGAATTAATAATTTTGATCATGCAAATATAACTTGTCTGTGTAAGCAGTATATAAGAGAACTAACAGGACTGTCCTGAAAGAGTTCCCGACCGACGTGTACTATGGTGTATTACGTTTGTTGGAACCTCTCCAGCTTGCTGATAATAAATAATTATTCATTTAATTTTGACTTTGAGTCCCTGGTGGTATTTTCCACGACACATGTATTTAATACAAAAATACATTTTGATAATCTATTATCTTATGTGAAGGAGATGTATCGCACTGCATGAGGCAAACGGTGGTTACACCAGATACTGACTACCTTTTTTTTAAGTTATCTGTGACAAACAGATGCATATCTGTATTCCAAATCATGTGAAATCCATAGATTAGGGCCTAATTTATTTATTAAAATTAACTGATGTCTTTATATGAACTGTAACTCAGTAAAATTGTTGCATGTTGCGTTTATATTTTTGTTGAGTGCAATAATAATAATAATTGAAGAAACTAATTGAATAAATGGGACAACTACAGTTTTAGGTGTTCTGGGTCAGAACTGTTTCAACATGACTTACACCCATCAGTGTATCTGTGCTATGAAGGGCTCAACAGTGGAACTGCCCTACACAGATAAACATCCAAGTTATCATGTAGTATCAGAACCAAACTGGTAAATCCAAGAGGAATATAATGAGGCTCCTAAAATCCTGAACTCTGTACCAGAGAATACAGGTGGTGCTGAGTACCTTGGAACTAAAGAGAAAGACTTAAACCTGAGAATCACAGACCTGAGAGAGAGAGAGATCAGCTGAGTACAAGTTCAGACTTAAAACACAGTATTCAGAATGGGGTACAGCTTCCCTGGAACAACTCTGACAGTCACAGGTAATATATAATATCTCATTGTAATAATGAATTAGAATCATTCAGACCTGCAGGTGAAGGTTTCTTCCTCCACAGAGGAAAAGAAGAGAACACTGACCTGTAGCACCATCTGTCTTCTGACGACAACCCCAACCTCACCTACATCTGGTACAAGAACGGACAATATCTCCATGACCCTACTTCCCAACAATACTCCTGTAATACTCTAGTGGTCTGGCGTTACTCTGCAGACAGTTACTCCTGTGCTGTAAAAGACCATGAGGATTTTCTCCTACAGTGTGTGAGTCTGGACTCACCTATAATAATCATCTGAAGTATCAACCATTAAGGCCTGCGGACCAATTGTAGAACATGTGTGGAAAACAGACAAATCTGAGCACTCTTGGATAGTAACACTAGTAGAAATGATACAGTATAATATAAAAGGTAGGAAATGTCTGATGGTGTGTTATCTTGTTATAACATTTTAGAATGATTATTTTAATCCATTTTAGAATAAGGCTGTAACGTAACAACGTGGAAAAAGGGTTCTCAATATTTTCTGAATGCACTGTATGTGTCTATAGGTTTTATACATTTTAAATAAACCAGTCCAATACATCTAAAACACTTGAAAATAGTCTCATTATCGTTTTAGGAATTGATCAGATACATTTTGTTTAAGTTGTTTTGGGTGAGAGCTGTTTGAATGTGACTTACACCAAGAGGAGTATCTGTGCCTTGAAGGGGTCAACAGTGGACGTTACCTTCACTTATAAACATCCCAGCCACGTCACAGAAGTATCCTAGTTCAACAAATGGGAGTCTGGAGTTACTGCAGATCTAAGCCAGGACCCAGAGTATGCAGGTCTTCTGAAGTACCATCCAACTACAGACAAGGACTCACCCTGAGAATCACAGACCTGAGAGAGAGTGACTCTGCTGAATACAAGTTTAGATTTAAAACAACTGAGGTAAAATGGGGATACAGCTTCCCTGGAATAACTGAAGTCACAGGTAATACTGTCCTTACAGTATTATATCATCTAGTCTGCTCTAGTCCACTGCTCCAAAACGGCCAATAAAAAGCCAGACTACGGTTTGCAACTACAGATTGGGACAAAGATTGTACTTTTTGGAGAAATGTCCTCTGGTCTGATGAAACAGAAATAGAACTGTTGGGCCATAATGACCATCGTTATGTTTGGAGGAAAAAGGGGGAGGCTTGCAAGCCGAAGACCACCATCCCAACTGTGAAGCACGGGGGTGGCAGCATCATGTTGTGGGGGTGCTTTGCTGCAGGAGCGACTGATGCCATCTATTTTGAGGAAGGAAAATTATGTATATATATTCAAGCAACATCTCAAGACATCAGTCAGGAAGTTCAAGAATGGTCGCAAATAGGTCCAAATGGATCTTATAACTGGTAACTAAACTCCCTCCCTGTAGTCTTAGTAACATAAAGATAGACAACAAACACACTTTATAACTGGTAACTAAACTCCCTCCCTGTAGTCTTAGAAACATAAAGATAGACAACAAACACACTTTATAACTGGTAACTAAACTCCCTCCCTGTAGTCTTAGAAACATAAAGATAGACAACAAACACACTTTATAACTGGTAACTAAACTCCCTCCCTGTAGTCTTAGAAACATAAAGATAGACAACAAACACACTTTATAAATGGTGAAAAACGACACCTGATACTTCAATTAAGCAGGAAAAAGCACTTATTATAACAGACGTGTAGCACTGTAAGACACGTGTTTCTCTGTTGATTGTATTAAACCTGATTTATTCTCAGGACCATGACTATAACATAGAGTGTTGGGACACAGAGCAACAACATATCCTGGTCTCTTCTACATAATACAACTAAATCTATATGTAATCAGTAATGCAAAACATGAAACCACATGTATACTAAATTATTACAACCAAAGGAGAGACTTTTAGATTTCTTCAAAACAATTCAACTTTATTATTTAATTATTGCAATAATGGAGCGGTCAGCTGCCACCCGGAGGTGATCACTGAGAACCCAACGAGCAGAGTTGGGTTACAACCTTTATAGACTGAGCACATCCTTATGAGTACGTGACAAACAACAGATGTGTGGAATGTGTCAAGAGGTGAGGTTTTATATGGAAGAAAGGAGTGTCCCCCAGACAGATAGCATTTGCTGTGAAGATAATTCTATTTGTATAGAAACCAGAGTTTGGCCTCCAAGACAAGGTTCTTCTTATCAGCTGTTTATACCAGACATCTCCTCCCTGCTACCTCATAGACACAGACACTAATTCAATCTATGGAATGAAGGCTCAGAGAGAGGACAAGACCATCATAAATCAGTTGCTATCCCAAACACCAAAGGCTAACTCAGTTCACACAGACGAGACAGTTCTGAGAAACCTTATTCCATGCAAAAACACTATTTAAAACATAATCTTGTGTCACGAGAGGGTGCATGGAGAGACCAATGCGCAGCGCAGGGATAGTAGTTCGACATAATTTACTATGTAAAACAAAACACAAATGACGAACTACTGGAACACAAAAAACAAACACGATGTACAAACGTAACGTTCAAAATTGACACACGATATACAAACGTAACAGCGAACACTTACTGTCACCGTGACTTGCGAAATATACAATGACCCACATCCCCGGTGTGGAACATACAAACCTATGTAGGATCCCTAATTAGAGACGATGCACAGCAGCTGCCTCTAATTAGGGATCCAACACAAACCACCACCAGAAACAGAAAGAATAGAACTGTCAGACTCTGACCATGGCTACATAGAGAAGCAAATGGGCTTCTCTATGGCCAGAGCCTGACATCTTGTCATTTTTCTACAATAATGTTTTACAATGACATTTACATGCAAGATTCATTCCGCGTAACAAGTCACAAATAAAAAGTAGAATGGTAAGATATAAGATATTATCAAGTGTATTTCCAGAGTGAAGAGAGAGAAGTTTGGTAGGAGACCTTACTGGCCGTGAGAAAACAGAAGAGTGTGAGGTCTGTGGTTGACACAACCTATAAGTACTGATGGGCAGAGCTGGCTTCCTGCTCCCATGACGGCGCACAATTGGCCCAGTGTCGTCCAGGTTTGGCCGTCATTGTAAATAAGAATTTGTTCTTAACTGAATTGATTAGTTAAATAAAGGTTCAATAAAAAAAGAAAATGACTCTTCCTAACAACCAACACAGGAGGGAGATAAAAGACGACATGTTTGTTTTTTCTGGTGTTTTTTCAGTGACCCTGAATGAGCAAAGCTCTTTCCACATAGACAGGAGTAAGGTTTCTCTCCAGTGTGCGTGAGCTGGCGTGTAGTCAGGGTGAAATCTCGAGCAAAACTCTTCCCACACTGATCACAGCTATAAGGCTTCTCTCCTGTGTGTACGCGCTGGTGTATAGTCAGGTCTCCTGATTGATTGAAGCTCTTCCCACACTGATCACAGCTATAAGGCTTCTCTCCTGTGTGTATTCGCTGGTGTGTAATCAGGGATCCTGACTGATTGAAGCTCTTCCCACACTGATCACAGCTATAAGGCTTCGCTCCTGTGTGTATGCGTTGGTGTGTAGTCAGGTTTCCTGAACGAATGAAGCTCTTCCCACACTGATCACAGCTATAAGGCCTCTCTCCTGTGTGTATGCGTTGGTGTGTAGTCAGGTTTCCTGAATGAATGAAGCTCTTCCCACACTGATCACAGCTATAAGGCTTCTCACCTGTGTGTATGTGCTGGTGTGTAGTCAGGGCTCCTGATTGACTGAAGCTCTTCCCACACTGATCACAGCTATAAGGCTTCTCTCCTGTGTGTATGCGCTGGTGTCCAGTCAGGGTGGAATCTCGAGCAAAACTCTTCCCACATTGATCACAGCTATAAGGCTTCTCTCCTGTGTGTATGCGCTGGTGTTCAGTCAGGGTGGAATCTCGAGCAAAACTCTTCCCACATTGATCACAGCTATAAGGCTTCTCTCCTGTGTGTATGTGTTGGTGTGTTGTCAGGTTTCCTGAATGAATGAAGCGATTCCCACACTGATCACAGCTATAAGGCTTCTCTCCTGTGTGTACACACTGGTGTGTAGTCAGGTCTCCTGATTGATTGAAGTATTTCCCACAATCAAAGCAGGGGTAAGGTCTCTCCACTGTATGAATTCTCTGATGAGATTTTAAGGTTTTAGATGCAGCAAAACACTTCCCACACTGAGAGCAGTGGTACGGTTTCTCTCTGGTGTGAATCTAATCATGAATGATCAGATCTTTCTGTTTAGCAAAACTCTTCCCACAATCAGAGCAGCAGTGGTGAGGTTTCTTTCTTATACGTCTCTGCTGGTGTTTCTTGAGGTGTTCTGATCTGGAGAGACTCTTCTCTTTCTTGTCAGCATCATGATGTTGTTGAGGCTCCACAGATGATAAGCCCCTCCCACTGAGAGAGCAACGATTAGGGCTGTCCCCTGTGAAACAAAGACATTGAAAAGTTAGGTTTTGCAAATATGGGTCAATAAACAGATGGGTTGTTCCATGAAATGCATCCCTTTTATATTTTTCCAGTAGAAATTGTCCACCAATATTGAATTTTAAATATCTGTTATATTAAATAAAGTGACCTTTAATACAGAACACACTGATAATTAATCAGATTTTTTATATGAATAAAGACTTTCAACTTTTCTTTAAATTCAGCATTTTAATACAATAATTTCCATCAATACAAGTTTTACCATCATTGAGTACGGTTACATGTGCATAGTTTCATTTACACAAAACATTGACATGCTTTGAAAGAACAACAATTTCCCTAATAATCCTGTTTACATCTGAAATCAGGCTACCTGATGGGACTTTGAGAAATGCAAAAAATCAAAATAAACATTCTACCACAGCGACCATGTTGTTTTTTGAAGCATATTTAATTCTGAGCTCGGAAAAATAAGGTTTGCATGTGAAAACTATTTCTAAGATGCATAAGTTAGCTTACTCCGCTTGTGCTAGCACATGCACAGATCAAATACACCGCTATAACTCTGTCCTAATAATTCTAAAGATTGCTCAGAAAACCAGTTGTTTTTAAAGGCTATGCTTATTTTGGTTATGACTTTACACCAATGAACTGAACCCTTTTTTAAATAATTGAACATCTAATACTCTAACATCAAATCAGAGTCAAAGCAGGTGAGCTGGTTCTAATTGTTTGATCAATTCTGTTGATTTTTGGTGGAAAAGTGATCAAGTAAAACCTTTTACCCATAAATTGATATGGTAGAAATGTTTTAACAATAAAACATTTTTGTGAAGCTTGTATTCAAATGTAACTCCCTGTAGAACATAAGTGGCTGATTTAAAGGACTATTTAACCAATGTAAACTATAGTGGTTTTGTTGTTTTCAGTTTTCTCCTGTTACAGTCAACCCTGTTACTTTATTAAACACATTGACACTTACTATAGTATTTATTTTTCATTTAACCTCTTGAGATGGGAAAACATGTTTTTAATGAAGTTGAACATGTGCTCTTTATGACAGAATGTTAAAATAGTTACACTTCTCAAAATTGTGTGGAACGACCAGATATTTTCATCAATATAAAATTAATTAATTAATTGTAACAGAAGCAGACTGTAGTCTAATCTACAAACCATGGTTCTTACTTAATGAAATCAAATCTCCATGTTCCTCTTCTCCTTCTCCTCTCTCAGTTCCACTCTGCCCAGGTGTTTTCCTGCAGTCGACCAGACCCAGCAGTAAAGTACGGAGAGGTGGTCGACCTGGGGACTCCAGGAGGGTGGAGGGGGAGGGGCTAGCTTTGTCCTGTTGGCCGCAAGAAGTATTCTACATAGATTAACACCATACCAAATATTTTATTAACTTCTAAATCTCTGATTTATTTGTGTGCATCCCTCGAATATCTCCTTTTACTTGAAATGGTCAATCGTTCACTACAACCCACAAAATATAAGAGCATTGGATTGGTGGGGCATGGGCTAGTTTCCACGATCGATCGATAGATCGATACTTTATTGATCCCCGGGGGGAAATTTCTTTGTCAATCAGCTATGACAAGCACAGGGTAGGTACAAAATGGCAGAACGAAATACACAAAAGACAGATACACAATATATGATACATAGAGCTGCAGTATGAAAAAGTATAAAAATACAAAGTCTGGAGTGCAAAAGTATTCACTTATCTGTAAATATAACTGTATACTTACCTGTACAGCTAATTTAACCATGCAAACTTTCATTTAGCCAGTCTGTCTAATAAGTAAACTATTATTACCCTCGCTCATATCATACGCATTTTTAGCTACTGAAGTATTTCTCTGCCATCGACCTGTATAGTATAGTTAACCATCCAACATCCACCAATGTATAGTGTACATATTCAGCCAACCACCCATACTATGCAATATCTTTTTATAGCTTTTTTTTGCACTCCAGATATCTTGTATTTCTATACTTTTTCATACTGCCGCTCTATGTATCATGTACCGTGTATCTGTCTTTTGTGTACTTTCGTTGTGGCATTTTGCACCTGCCCTGTGTTTTGTTGTAGCTGCTTGACAATGAAATTTCCCCCCCGGGGGATCAATAAAGTACCTACCTACCTATCTATCTATCTATCTATCTATCTATCTATCTATCTATCTATCTATCTATCTATCTATCTATCTATCTATCTATCTATCTATCTATCTATCTAAAAGCTATAAAAAGGCATTGCATAGTATGAGTGAATGACTAAATATGTACACCATACATTGTTATAGAGTGTTAGGTGAAAGAATTATACAATTATTGCAAGTTGATATAAATAAATAAAAGATTTGCATGGTTAACTATACAGGTCGACGGCAGAGAAAGATACTTAAATAGCTAAATGCACATATGATATAAGTGAGGTTAATAATAGTTTACTTAATATACAGTCTGGTTAAATGTACACCAGACTGTATATGCACATTCAATATACTAAAAGCAATGAGAAAAGGTGCAACTGACAGGATACTAATATGAATTCCTGTACTGTACATGAGAATGTATATACAGACCTGCATGAATAAATAGGTCCTGAGTGAATACGGACCAGAGTTACTCACGGATGGATGCATAATTATTATACTAGGGCCTAGCACCCCAACAGTTCCAGATCTATGTTGCCGACGGCACGGCACCCCGGTGAGGCATTATATAGTCTAATAGCCGCCGGCAGGAAGGACCTCCTGTAGCGCTCTCTGGCGCACCGTGGTGGGATCAGTCTGTGACTGAAGGTGCTCCTCTGCGTCATAACCATGGCATGCAGAGGGTGTGTGACGTTGTCCATGATGGCCAGCAGTTTGACCAGGATCCGTCTCTCAACCACCTCCTCTAGAGTGTCAAGGCTCATCCACAGGACAGAGCTAGCCTTCCTGATCAGCTTATTTACCCGAGAAGCATCACCGGCTTTAATGTTGGCTCCCCAGCACACCACTGCAAAAAAGATGGCACTGTCCACCACAGACTGGTAGAAGGTATGCAGTAGTTTGCTGCACACGTTGAAGGACCTGAGCCTCCTCAGAAAGTAGAGTCGGCTCTGGCCCTTTTTGTACAGGGCCCCGGTGTTACCAGCCCATTCCAGACTGTTGTCCAAATGGACTCCCAGGAACTTGTATGACCCAACCATTTCCACATCCATCCCCTGTATAGGGACTGCAGTCAGTTGGGCCTTGGTTCTCCTGAAGTCCACCACCATCTCCTTTGTTTTGCTGAAGGTGGTTCTGCTCACACCACAACACGAGGTCACTGATTGTGCTCCTGTACTCCTCCTCCTGCCCATCCCTGATGCACCCTACAATTGCGGAGTCATCCGAGAACTTCTATAGGTGGCATGTTTCAGAGTTATATCTGAAGTCTGAGGTGTAGAGGGTGAACAGGAAGGGGGACAGGACCGTTCCCTGGGGGGCCCCTGTGTTGCTCACTGCCAGTTCTGACACACAGCTCTCAGGTAGTCTGTGACCCAGGAGACTAAGGGTGCTTCCACTTCCATCCTCCTCCTCAGGAGCTGAATGGTATTGAAGGCACTGGAGAAGTCAAAAAACAAAACCCTCACAGTGCAATCTGCATTGTCCAGGTGAGAGTAGGCCCTCTGCAGAAGGTAGATGATTGCATCATCCACCCCGATGTTGCGCTGGTATGCAAACTGCAGGGGGTCCAGTGATGTACACACCAGGGGTCTGAGGTGAGCGAGGACTAACCTTTCCAGGGTCTTCATGATGTGGGATGTTAGCGCTACAGGTCTGAAGTCATTCAGGACAGTGGGGTGTGCCTTCTTGGGCACTGGGACGAGGCAGGATGTTTTCCATAGCACAGGGACCCTTTCTAGGCTCAGACTAAGGTTGAAGCGACGCTGGAGTATTCCACACAGTTGGTCAGCACAGACCCTAAGCACCCTTGGGCTGATGCCATCAGGGTCCGCAGCTTTCCACTGATGTAGTCTCTCCAGCTCTCTCTTCACTTGGTTGGTGGTGAAAGTCAGCCCCGGTGGGGAGGTGGGGGGAAGGGGGGGTGTTGAGGATCAGTCCAGGGGGAGCAGGGGTGGAGGACGGGTCACTGATTGTCTCAGCAGAGGTGTTGTGGGGGTGGGACAGCCATGAGGGTGTGTGGCCTGGGGAGCTGGAAGGGAGGTGGACAGGGCCAGTATCAAACCTGTTAAAAAATTGGTTCAGCTCATTGGCTCTGTCCTGGGTCCCCTCCGTCTGCCCACTGCTTGACTTTTTGAAGCCAGTGATATTTCTCATACCCTTCCACACCTCTCTCACCTGGCTCTGCCTCAGCTTGTCCTCCATCTTCTCCTTATACCCTCTCTTCCCCTCAGCAATCAGATCCCACTCATCCTCTAAATCATCCCCCACACATCTCGTCCTTCCAATGGTGTTACAGAACCGACGTCAACATGACCTCTTTGCCTGACAGATAGTTCTCCTCACCAGGACCTGGGCCTGCTTATACTGAATCAGATGTTGGAAGTTATGTGTCCTTTTCACTTCTCTAAATGCCCTGTTCCTACTCCTCACCATTGCCCCACACTCCTCCGTCCACCACGGGACTACTTTCATTCTCCTCCTCCTCCTCCTCCTCCTCCTCCCTGAACTCTTAGGTATCGCCACAGTAGCTTCCCCCACTAAAGCTGTTCTCACCCAGTTATTCATACTATCCACTTCCTCTCTCATATCCACCCTAGCCATCACCTGCTCACTTAATTCCTGAAACTGATCCCACTTTGCCCTTCAAAACACCCACCTGCCTACTCCATCCACTGACACCTCCTCCTCCCTCAGGCATACTGTGCATACTATGGGGTAATGATCACTCCCTACTGTCGACTCCTCCCATTCAGTACCTCCCACTCACAGATTCCTGCCATTGCACTAGATACCAGAGTGAGGTCCAATGCAGACTCTTTCCCTGTAACTACATCAATCCTGGTCCCTTGTCCATTTCAGACACCAGATCTTTCCCTGTAACTAAAATCCCCACACTTCTATTCTGGCCCTCCACCCTCTCCAGACAGTGGTGGAACTAGAGTTTTATACATGGGGTGGTCAGGGCTACTTCAGGGGGTCCATAGACCATGACAGAAAATGAGTGTGTAACCCTAACCTGGTGATATGATCAATTCTATAGCGTCTATCTATGGAATGTGTTTTCTAAGTATTATGTCACTGGAAGCGCCAGCCAGTCTAGTTGGGCTACTTCTATGGAATGTGTTTGATAAGCATCCTGTCACTGAAGGTGCCGGCCAGTCTAGTGTTGGGGGGACCTTTTCTGATGTATGCCAGCTGTCTGACATTCCAGGCATACATAGCATTGATATGATGCTCTGCCTTTGAATGGAGCTTAAACCCAGAATATTTGCTTCAATATATCCACATAATTTTCCTTCCTCATGATGCCATCTCTTTTGTGAAGTGCACTTCTGTGTCTCACTCGTTCTATATAAACTCCATGCGGTATTTCATTCAATGTTCTGATGACGAAGTTACTCACTGGTGGCTTGTGATCATGAACCCAGATCTGTCAAATAAATACTTGTATTAATTATTCTACTGAGCATTGTATCTTTATCCTCACATTCTGAATTCCTCAATACCAGAGAAAATCATCATAACATATACTTTATTTGATTGAAAGTATATCACAGTTTTTATACAGATTATTTCTATACATTTTTAGTCTGTACTTTTACATTCTATTTCTGGCACCCGTGCTGACATACTTTTACTGTAAATTAACAGGATTTATTTTTACAATGTAGGCTACCTGCCGCCCTGTTGATAAGCATACTGAGAAGAACATTGTTAGATACAGTCGCAAATATTTATGTTTTTTAAGAGAAACGGGGCTGGCAGATAGGATTTAGTTTCGATCCGTCGCCGGCCCACCCTCCAGTACAATAGGTGGCGTAATGTACCATAACGTTGGATGCCAACCGCCGATAAACACCACAGAAGAAGATGTATTTTCATCGCTAGAGTGACTGGATAATCTGACTATTACATTCCAGGCAGGCGGCGCGACTGGTTTTAGATTGTTTTGCAGTTGAGAGAGTGGAGACGATAGTAGAGCAACGCTGCTAGGAAATGTTATTTGTAACTCAGTGTTGAATCTGTGGAGCGAGGTAGGAAGGAGGGGTAAAATGGATTCTCTAGAGCAGTGATTCTCAAATGGGGGTAAGCGTACCCCTAGGGGTACGTGGCGGTACTGTAGGGGGTACGTGAGATTTATAAAAAAATATATAATAAAAAATAATAATAATAATTTAAATTATTAATTTAATTTAAAAGATATACAAAATCATCCATGATTACGAAAATAAATTTAATAAAATGTTTATGTAAACCACATTTTTATATAAAATGTTTCTATTTTAAATGTGATTGTAAACTACCTAAATCAGAGAAGAAGAATTTGAATCACGCCGAGCGGGAAGCCAGTTGCTTTACTGGAAACAAACAGACATTTAAATGAAATCCTGGTTAAAACGTAGCAATACTACAGCGGAGAACGGGGAGGATGAAGAAAAAAGAAAGCCAAAGTGGAGCCAACAAAATACCGTCAATATCAGGAGGGGTATGTTCTGATGGGATTCACGGCAACAAACGGCAACCCTCCCCAGGCATTGTGTTTTTTCTGTGGGGAGAAACTAGCTAACAGCTCGATGAAACCGGCGCACCTCCAGAGACATTTCAACACCAAACATCAGTGTCATGTTGGAAAGCCACCAGAACTTAGTTTGTTGTTTATTATTACAAGTGTTTTTGAGCTAAAATGTTATAAACATCATATATATATATACACACACTGTATATATATTATTTATATAGGTTTCTTTTATCAAACATGTTTGGGGCCAGTCATGGGGTACTTGATCGGTAATTATCGGTAATTATACATTGTTTATTATTGCAAATGTTTATTATTGCAAATGTTTTTCATTTACAATGTTTAATAAATCTCATAATGATGGCACATCACTATATCGTAGTCATAGCTTTTATTCATATCTCAAATGATTGGGGCCGGTCAGGGGGTACTTGGCTGAGAAAGAATTTGATAGGGGGTAAGTTATTGAAAAAAGATTGAGAAGCACTGCTCTAGAGAAAGCAAGAACAAGATGGTTGTCAGGAGTAGTGTCGAAAAAGTAGTGGAATGTGTGAATTGTAGGGATGCCCATGGGGCTGGGGATCAGAAATGTCCCGTGCGAGAAGTAGGTTGAGGTTTCCAGGGTTACAGTCGTGCAGAGGTTGTCATGTGCTGAGGCAGTGAATAAAGTAGAGGAAGACGGGTAAAGAGGGTGGAGTGGTGAGAGTAGTAGATATATACCAGAACAGAGGGACAGACGTTTCAGTAAGATTGGATTTGTAGCATTTATAGCAATGGTTATCAACTGTACTGCAGGGATGGAACGTAAGCCGAAGGAAGTTGAGGTTGTGGTGGAGCTGCAGAGGTATTTGACATCAGAAGAGTTACAGGGTGTGTTAAGGTGTGATGTCCCATCCTTTCAGGATGATGGCATGAGGTAGGAATAAATATATGTAATTAAATTGTTAAGTTTATTTCATTTTGAAATGAGTGAGTGTAGTGTTAGATGGCAGGGTATTTCTTTATTACATGTTTTATTTTTCAAGCAAAGTAAAAGGGAGTTGTAATCCAATCTAGTAGGGGCGGTAATGCAACATTGAAGTTGGATGCCAACCGCTGTAAAACACCAAGGAAGAAGAAGAAGAAGAAGAAGAAGAATCTGACTTTGAAATCAGTGGAGGTGAACAAGTGTACACTTTGGGATGAAGGATAGATAATTAAGTAATTGGTTTTTAATTACGTTTTGGTCAAGCCAAGATCAAAGATTATGAAAACTAGGCCTATACATTTTATATATCACAGCAGGCTTATACTGTTAAAACCAGACTTACCGGATCCATTGTGAAATCTATTGTTAATTCAGCGTTTCTTCATCAGACAACTTTAAGTGTTCCGGGCATTCTGAGTCCTTAACGAAACCCGAAACACGGCGGACAATGTATCTTGCTTCGGATCTGAAACCAGTAGTAAACATCAACTTCAATGACAGTTAACATACAATTAAAACACTAATATGATATTCCTGTGCCACAATAACATTGTCGCCGAGGATGGCTTGCTAGTTAGTTACAGTGTTTGATTAATATAATCTGTTTAGTTATAAAACAGTTTAGGTAGTTAACGTTACGTCATCTAGACCCGGGAGCTCGTGACGGACATCAACTCCAGGAGTCTGGGTTAGATATGATTCACCATGGCAACAACAACTAGTTACTAGTTGGTTTTCTGACATATGTTTAACTCGTAGCTAGTTTATCCAGTGATCACCGCATTTGAAAGAACAACTACGGACTGACATGTAGCTGGCTAGTTAGCATTCTGACTCAGACTGGCCATGCAGTAACAAAATACACATCTATCTCGATTTAAGAGCTCATGGCAGAGATATTAGAGAAAGGAGGAACTATGAATCCCATTCGACAATGAATGGAGGAACGTAGAACGCCTCACCCAGCAGAATGTCGAACAATCGCCTTCACGTTGTCATGCTGGGTCACGCGGTTGCTAAGCTAATCATCACACAATCCCTTCTCAGAGTCAGGGTATGAGTCGAGAATGCAACGTGCGCATGATCACGTATATGTATGTATAGTAGAGCCACAGTAGAGCCACCTGCTGTATTCTTTGTGCAACTGAATCTCTGTACATAAATGTGTGCTTGATCACGCAGGATCCAGACAGACGTGGGGAGATGAAAGCGATGATAAAGAGGGTGGGGATGGAATTATGGCAGAAACAGTGGGATGAGTGCAGGACAGGGAGGGGATATTATGGTGTACAGAAAACGTTAAGGGTGGAAGGTGGGAATAGGGGATGTAGGAGGGATGAAGTAATATGGAGTAGGTTGAGGTTTGGTCATACAGGTCTGAATGCGACGCTGAAGATGATAGGGAGACATGAGACTGGATTGTGTGAGGGGTGTATGGTGGAGGAAACAGTGGAACATGTATTGCTGTATTGCGAGCGGTATGATGAGGAAAGGGAAAGGTTGTATGACCGGGTTAGGAGGGAAGGGAGGAGTTGGGGAATGGGTGGGGTGCTGGGAGGAGGGAGTGGTGACGGGATAGTGTCGAGGGAGCTGTTGCAATTTATCAAGGATACGGGTGTGGGTGCTAGAATATAGGGGTAAGAGGCCGTGACCGGCCTCACACTCCGATACAGTAGGTGGCGGTGTATGCACCTTTCAGTTGGTTGCGATCCGCCAGTAATCCAAAGAAGAAGAAGAAGAAGAAGGATCCAGACAAAGACTTCTTCAACTTGGGTGGAGGTATGTAATCGTGATCCATGCTGCACAGTGTTTTAAAAAATGATATCTAATGTATGCTAGGCTGAAAACGATATTGTTTTATATTCACTATCGACGTTGACATGTTATGTGATAGTGTTACAGGGTTGTGTCCTGTATTTACAATTTTATGGACATTTACAAAGTTAGCACGTTGCCGTACGCTAAAGGCTAGCTAGCGTCCGTCCTGTACTAATGAGGTTAGTCACCTCGAAGTGTAAATGTATTTTTTGTTTCATGACGGATTTGTAGTTGTTCTGAAGGTTACACCTTGTGTTGTGTGTTACTGCAGGTATGTGCTGCCAAACGGTTATGGAACAATGCAGGGGCAGACTGAAACAATCATTCTGGCCGGGAATTTGACTCCATCCCAGGCCACCCTGTTCCCGCTATTTGTTGATGTAAGGGTACCAAACTAGTTATACTTTTGGCCACTATGTTCATCTGGGAGTTATCCACGTTACAAAATACAAACATTTGGGACTGACCAACAAGTAGCCTATCTGAACACTGAGTTTAAGGTATGCTATGGCTATGGGTGCACCCTAAAATTCACTAGGAATACACCAATCATAGCACATACAAATGTACAAGGCTACACACACAAAACAACTAGCCTACACTTATTAAAAAGATATACAGAGTTAGCTCAAATTATTATCTTTATATTCAAGCATCAAGCAGTATCAAAAATCTTCACACATATTCACTGAACTTGAACATAAGCTACAACAATGTAAGTATAATACAAAAGTCGAATCTAGTAGGGGCAGTAATGCAACATTGAAGTTGGATGCCAACCGCCGTAAAACACCAAGGAAGAAGAAGAAGAAGAAGAAGAATCTGACTTTGAAATCAGTGGAGGTGAACAAGTGTACACTTTGGGATGAAGGATAGATAATTAAGTAATTGGTTTTTAATTAAGTTTTGGTCAAGCCATTAACAGGCCTCAGGAATGTGGAGGATCAAAGATTATGAAAACTAGGCCTATACATTTTATATATCACAGCAGGCTTATACTGTTAAAACCAGACTTACCGGATCCATTGTGGAATCTATTGTTAATTCAGCGTTTCTTCATCAGACAACTTTAAGTGTTCCGGGCATTCTGAGTCCTTAACGAAACCCGAAACACGGCGGACAATGTATCTTGCTTCGGATCTGAAACCAGTAGTAAACATCAACTTCAATGACAGTTAACATACAATTAAAACACTAATATGACATTCCTGTGCCACAATAACATTGTCGCCGAGGATGGCTTGCTAGTTAGTTACAGTGTTTGATAATCTAATATAATCTGTTTAGTTATAAAACAGTTTAGGTAGTTAGCGACGATAACTAACGTTACGTCATCTAGACCCGGGAGCTCGTGACGGACATCAACTCCAGGAGTCTGGGTTAGATATGATTCACCACCACACATATTCACTGAACTTGAACATAAGCTACAACAATGTAAGTAAGTATAATACAAAAGTCGAAAAAGCACTCCTATACAAAAAAAATGTAGATTACAATGTTCACTCACTGGTGCCCATAAAGCAAACATCACAAAAATAAACACATCTATACGAAAGTCCAAAAAACATGCCTCTGTACAAAAGCTTTAACTCACTGCAAATTGTCTTTCACCCTTGTCAGCCTGTTAAGGAAGAGTCATATCATAGCTACTAAAGTAACCAGGAAGTAATTACCACTAGTAAACCAGTAGGCAGCGCAGTAACTCACTGCTCTCTGCCATCTTGTCAATGATATCATCTTTGTCAAGTCCCATAAGAATCTCCTCTGTTGCCATCAAGGTTCTCTTGAGTGAGGGAGGTTCTTAGGCGGTTCTTCATTAATTTCAGGGTGAAGATGGTCCTCTCACAAGACAACTGAGTGATGGATATGGGGAGGAGGAACTTGTAGCCCAAACCAATGATGCGATACGCATCCGTGAGCAGATTGTACTGAGACAGGAGAAGATGGCAGCATATCGGGCTTTTTTTTTTACATGTATAACAACTTCTGCTCACCAACTTCACACTTTCATCGGGATCCTCGAAGCCTCCCGATTCATTATGGCGGCGGCCCTGGTGTTATACTCCTCCAATGCTGACTGTTTCAGTCTTTCCCACTGTTGTGCAAGGCTGATCAGTTCAGCCTTCAATGCCTCAACAGTGGCATGTTCATGAAATTCTAGTAAGCCATGAAGGAGCTCAGCAAATGCTATATTTGGAAGGCCCTTTTCTCTGCTCTCAGGAAAATGCTTCGGATTCATGCAGGAGACATCTGCACACGCGCTGAATACTTTCAACAACAGTGTCCAGTACCACATTGTGGATCTTGATTTTGTAATCCATGTCTGCATTAGCAATGGGCTCGTCTTCTGCCAACTCACCTGGCTTTCTCTGGGGGAGCAGTCTTTCTCAGGTTATCCTCTGTTCCCGTCACCAAGTGCTGTGCTGTTACGATATCCATGCCACTTGTTTGCAAGTATTTAGAGAGAGGGGACATCTGCTCAAAAATCCTGAGAAAAACCTCAGCTGTAAGTATGGTTTCATACTTTAGGAGAGCATCCTTGTACCCTTGAGCCTTGCTTCGGCTGTAAGGTTTTATGGTCGCATCCTTTTCAATTCTTTCCATAGTGATGACCACATCTGTGTAAAGTGCACGGTCAGGCTTTGCAAAGCTTCCAAATACTTTCCTCACGGCCTCGTCTTTGGCCCGCTAGCTTGTTTCACCAATTACATAAAGCGGTCTGTCTCCTGTCCTCACTATTTTCCTCCCATAGCTTCATGCGCTTGTAGGAATCTTGAACGAACACTGCAATGTCATTCAGTAGTGAGAAAAGGGATTCACTTGCCACAACAACCCCAGTGGTGTGAGTTAGTACAAGGTTGAGGACATGTGAGTAACACTACATGTGTACTTGGTTAGGAGACTCTCCTGTGAGGGTCCACAAAGTACTGTCCAGTTGATGACTAATGGACAACATCAGTGACATATCGCAGAACTACTGCACACTGGTCTTTGGATGTTAAATCCTGTGTTGTGTCCATTTGTATTGAGAACATCCCTGCCTTTCTCACTTCAACAGTAATTGTCTGATGAATCAACATTCTGATGACTTCAATTACTTTATTTGCTGTTGTTTTGGACATCATAGTTACCAAGGACTCTCTTCCTTTACTTCCCATCTGCTTCTTGCTAATCTCAATGCAATCACTAACATGCTCTTGTAGGCAGACATATTTGCTTAGCAATAATATAAACTCAAGAAACTTACCATGATTGACGGCCATGTTTTCCAAGTTATACCAATTTTCCAAGTTATACCAGCATGCTACGGGTGGGTGTTGCTATGGTGACCAGCGAGCTGAGATAAGGCAGGGATTTACCTAGTAAAGACTTATAGATGACCTGGAGCCTCTCGCTTCGCCTCTTCTTCGCTGTTTGAAAGAAATGACTGGTATAAGAAATATGGTGGAAACTAGCTCATGCCTCCAACAATCCAATGCTCTTATATTTGTGGGTTGTAGTGAACGATTGAACATTTCAGGTAAAAGGAGATATTCGAGGGATACAGCCAAATCAATCAGATATTTAGACTAAGTTAATAAAATATTTGGTGTAGTGTTAATCTATGTTGAATACTTCTTGCCGCCAACAGGACAAAGCTAGCCCCTCCCCCTCCACCCTCCTGGAGTCCCCAGGTCGACCGCTTCTCCGTACTTTACTGCTGGTTCTGGTCGACTACAGGAAAACACCGGGGCAGAGTGGAACTGAGAGAGGAGAAGAGGAACATGGAGATTTGATTTCATTAAGTAAGAACCATGGTGTGTAGATTAGACTACAGTCTGCTTCTGTAACAATTAATTTGTTAATTATATATTGATGAAAATATCTAAAGAAAATACCCTATTTTGAGAAGTGTAACTTTGTCCCCCATAACATTTGATTTCACCTAATTTTAACATTCTGTCATAAAGAGCACATGTTCAACTTAATAAAAAACATGTTTTCCCATCTGAAGAGGTTATATGAAGAATAAATACTATAGTAAGTGCCAATGTGTTAAATAAAGTAACAGGGTTGACCGTAACAGGGGAGAACTGAAAACAACAAAACCACTACTTTACTTTAGTTAAATAGTCCTTTAAATCAGCCACTAATTATCTTATGACGGGTAATGGAATCTAGTTACAATTGAAGACAAGCTTCACAAAAAAATGTAATTGTTAAAACATTTATACCATATCAATTTATGCTCGGTTTTCCACCATAAAACAACAAAGAATTGATACAAAGATTAGAACCAGCTCACCTGCTTTTACTCTGATTTTACTATTAGATGTTCAATGTTTATTTTACAAAAATAAATGTAAGGAACAGTTTCACCTTATTAAAACAAGGGTTCAGTTCATGTAACAGGGTTGACCTTAAAATGAGGGACTGACTTAAATTAATCACTAATCACATTAAATAAAAAATCTTCGGAATTGACTGTCAAAGTAACCAGATAACTAGGGCTTTACATGTACACTAATGATGTCATATTAAACTGATTATGGCAGTAGGCCGACTATGGCATTATTCATGTAAACATCTTACTCTGCTTATCTTAATTGGTGTAAGGTCATAACCGAAGAAAGCATAGCCTTTAAAAACAATTGGTTTTCTGAGCAATCTTTAGAATTATTAGGACATGTGAACTCTTTATCAGAGTTATAGCATTTTTTTTTTTTCACCTTTTATTTAACCAGGTAGGCCAGTTGAGAGCAAGTTCTCATTTACATCTGCGACCTGGCCAAGACAAAGCAAAGCAGTGCGACAAAAAACAACAGAGTTAACAAACGTACAGTCAATAACACAATAGAAGATCTATATACAGATTATGCAAATGTAGTGCAAAATGCAGTAAGGTTAGGAAGGTAGGACAATAAATAGGCCATAGTGGCGAAATAAGTTACAAATTAGAATTAACACTGGAGTGAAAAGTGTTAATAGAGATACTGGAGCAAAATGAGTGAAAATAATAAATATGGGGATGAGGTAGTAGGATGGGCTATTTACAGAAGAGCTATATACAGGTGCAGTGATCGATAAGCAGCTCTGACAGCTGATGCGTAGTTAGTGAGGGAGATAGGAATTATTATTATTATAGTATTTGATCTGTGCATGAGCTTGTGCTAGCAAACTTCTAGTTTGCGCTAGTGCAGTGAGTTTGGAAAAACTGAAAGTATGCAGCTTAGAAATGATCGGACAAACTTTATTTGTCCGATCAGAATTAATTATGCTTCAAAAAAATAACATGGTCGCTGTTGTAGAATGTTATTTGGTTGCCAATTTTCTGCATTTCTCAAAGTCCCATCAGGTAGCCTGATTTCAGATGTCTCCATGTAAACAGGATTATTAGGGAAATTGTTCTTCTTTCAAAGTATGTCAACGATTAAATCAATCTTTATACTAATTGACTATTCACAATAATCATATTATTCTGCGCATGTAACATTACTCAATGATGGTAAAACTTGGAGACATTATTGTATTAGGTGGGTTAAAATATTTCTAGAAGATACAGAGTTGACAGGGACCTGTTAAAATGCTGAATTGTCACTTTAGCGAGTCTTTATTCATAAAAATCTGATTAATCGAATTCTCCATGTGTTCTCTATTAAAGGACACTCAGTATAATAGAGACTTAAAATTGAATATCAAAGGGACGCAAAATTATTAATTTCATGGAAGACATCTGTTTGACCCATATTTGCAAAACTTAATTATTCAGTCTTTGTTTCACAGGGGACAGTTTTTATCGTTGCTCTCACAGTGGGAGGGGCTTATCATCTGGGGAGCCTCAACAACATCATGATGCTGACAAGAAAGAGAAGAGTCTCTCCAGATCAGAACAACTCAAGCAACACCAGCAGAGACGTATAAGAAAGAAAAAGAAACCTCACCACTGCTGCTCTGACTGTGGGAAGAGTTTTGCGGCATCTACTACTTTAAAATCTCATCAGAGAATTCATACAGGAAAGAGACCTTACCCCTGCTATGATTGTGGGAAATGCTTCAATCATCAAGGATCCCTGATTACACACCAACGCATACACACAGGAGAGAAGCGTTATAGCTGTGATCAGTGTGGGAAGAGCTTCAGGACGTCAGGACAACTGACTACACACCAACGCATACACACAGGAGAGAAGCCTTATAGCTGTGATCAGTGTGGGAAGAGCTTCAGGAAGTCAGGATCCCTGACTTACCACCAACGCATACACACAGGAGAGAAGCCTTATAGCTGTGATCAGTGTGGGAAGAGTTTTGCTCATGATTCCACCTTGATTTCTCACCAACGCATACACACAGGAGAGAAGCCTTATAGCTGTGATCAGTGTGGGAAGAGTTTTGCTCGAGATTTCACATTGACTGCACACCAACGCATACACACAGGAGAGAAGCCTTATAGCTGTGATCAGTGTGGGAAGAGCTTCAGGAAGTCAGGATCCCTGACTTACCACCAACGCATACACACAGGAGAGAAGCCTTATAGCTGTGATCAGTGTGGGAAGAGTTTTGCTCTTGATTCCACCTTGATTTCTCACCAACGCATACACACAGGAGAGAAGCCTTATAGCTGTGATCAGTGTGGGAAGAGTTTTGCTCAAGATTCCACCCTGACTGCTCACCAACGCATACACACAGGACAGAAGCCTTATAGCTGTGACCAGTGTGGTAAGGGTTTTGCTCGAGATTCCACGCTGACCAAACATTTGCTCACACACATTTGAGAGAAACCTTACTCCTGTCTCTGTGGAAAGAGCTTTGCTGGTTCAGTGTCACTGAAAAAAACACCAGAAAGCACAAACATGTTTTCTTTAATCTCCCTCTTCTCCTGCAACGGTTCAAGATCCCTAAATAATGTGTCAATAGAAAACATCTTGTAAAGAGTCATCCATCTATGTCTGATTACCATGGTAACCTGTGGAGCATAATATGCAGCTCTGGATCCATATCAAGTGCTGTGTGTGTGTGTGTGTGTGTGGGGGGGTGGGCTGTGGTTTTCAGAGCTGTATTTTATTTAATTAACTCCTATTCTCCATTAAATAATGTAGAATAATGTTTCAAAAATAGTAGGTGTATATTCATGTGTGAGGGAATTGTTGTCTGAAGAGTCTTTAATTGTACATCTTATCTCATACAATGGTTCCTGTAGGTGCTGTCGCTTCCTCAGACCTTTTGGCAGAACGCCCAGAATATGTTCTATAAGTTAAGATAGGAGACGGTGCCAGTCACATGCAGGAACCAATCGTTAATGATTAATTAAATTTGCATAATGAATCATGCAAATATAACTTAAAGTGTGTTGCGATCAAGGAGGCCTACAAACCTGACTCAGTTACACTAATTCTGTCAGGTGGAATGGGCCAAAATTCACCCAACTTATTGTGGGAAGCTTGTGGAAGGCTACCTGAAGTCTTTGACCCAAGTTAAACAATTTAAAGGCAATGCTACCAAACACTCAATTAGTATATGTAAACTTCTGACTCACTGGGAATGTAATGAAAGAAATAAAAGCTGAAATAAAAAATTCTCTACTATTATTCTGACATTTCACGTTCTTAAAATAAAGTGGTGATCCTAACTGACTTAAGACAGGGATTTTTTACTAGGATTAAATATCAGGAATTGTGAAAAACTGAGTTCAAATGTATTTGGCTAAGGTGTATGTAAACTTCCGACTTCAACTGTACAATAACTTCAAAGTTGTTTGGGTTTAATGTATCAACATCTGTACGGACTAAGCGGTGCCTGAGGAAGGACCCCAGCGTCATCAAGGACCCCAGCCACAAGCTGTTTACACCCTTACTGTCGGGCTGATGGTATCGGAGCATGAGGTCTGATAGAAACTGTCTCTGAGCCTGTTGGTATCTACAAGCCATCAGACTGGTGAACACTTGAACCGGACTGACCACCTGCACTGTTTCTTCACACCTTAGCACACATGATCACACACACACACTCACACACACATTCATGCTACACATCACAACTGCTGCTACCAGACTCTTATTGTGATTGCTAAATAGTGCACAATTTAAACACTTGCCCCCGACCCCCCCCCTTCCCCAAAACATGTCAATATTAGACACTAAATTGTCTTCCTGTATTATACTGATGCTACAATGTTTATTCTATTCTACTGAGATATTAACTTTATGTTTTGTATTGTTGCATTGTTGAGAAGGAACCTCAATGGACGGTGTAAACCATGTGTATCCTGTACATACGACTAATAAAACTTGAAACAATTACTTTAAATGAGACTCCAGAAGTGAAGATTGATGATGACATGTTGTCTCCTTTCATAACACACCTCATCACAAGAAGCTGAGGAGGATTCCTCTGTGCTTTACAGCACAGTCTACAAACCCACAACCAAGAAGAACACAACCAACAACAACACCTGAACACAACAACACCTTGGTTACATCCCAAATGGTACCTTGTTCCCTCTAGTGCACTATGTAGGGAATAGGGGGCCATTTTGGATGCACACTGAACACCAGAAGACCTGAACATTCAATCAAAGTTACATTATGGACAAGTATACTGCACTTGAATTTTAAAGGTGATAACACTTAAGCCAACCTCTGCAGCATTTACCGTCATAGTATACTATAGGGTTTACTATTGTATACTATAGAGTATACTGTAGGGTTTAATATAGTATACTATAGGGTTTAATATAGTATTCTATAAGGTTTAATATAGTATACTATAGGGTTTAATATAGTATACTATAGGGTTTAATATAGTATACTATAGGGTTTAATATAGTATACTATAGGGTTTAATATAGTATACTATAGGGTTTAATATAGTCTACTATAGGGTTTAATATAGTATACTATAGGGTTTAATATAGTATACTATAGGGTCTACTATAGGGTTTAATATAGTATACTATAGAGTCTACTATAGGGTTTAATATAGTATACTATAGGGTTTAATATAGTATACTATAGGGTCTACTATAGGGTTTAATATAGTATACTATAGGGTTTAATATAGTATACTATAGGGTTTTATATAGTATACTATAGGGTTTAATATAGGGTTTAATATAGTCTACTATAGGGTTTAATATAGTATACTATAGGGTCTACTATACGGTTTAATATAGTATACTATAGGGTCTACTATAGGGTTTAATATAGTATACTATAGGGTCTACTATAGGGTTTAATATAGTATACTATAGGGTTTAATATAGTATACATAAGGGTCTACTATAGGGTTTAATATAGTATACTATAGGGTTTAATATAGTATACTATAGGGTCTACTATACGGTTTAATATAGTATACTATAGGGTCTACTATAGGGTTTAATATAGTATACTATAGGGTCTACTATAGGGTTTAATATAGTATACTATAGGGTCTACTATAGGGTTTAATATAATATACTATAGGGTCTACTATAGGGTTTAATATAGTATACTATAGAGTCTACTATAGGGTTTAATATAGTCTACTATGGGGTTTAATATAGTATACTATAGAGTCTACTACAGGGTTTAATATAGTATACTATAGGGTTTAATATAGTATACTATAGGGTCTACTATAGGGTTTAATATAGTATACTATAGGGTTTAATATAGTATACTATAGGGCTTAATATAGTATACTATAGGGTCTACTATAGGGTTTAATATAGTATACTATAGGGTTTAATATAGTATACTATAGGGTCTACTATAGGGTTTAATATAGTATACTATAGGGTTTAATATAGTATACTATAGGGTTTAATATAGTATACTATAGGGTCTACTATAGGGTTTAATATAGTATACTATAGGGTCTACTATAGGGTTTAATATAGTATACTATAGGGTCTACTATAGGGTTTAATATAGTATACTATAGGGTTTAATATAGTATACTATAGGGTTTAATATAGTATACTATAGGGTCTACTATAGGGTTTAATATAGTATACTATAGAATCTACTAAAATGTTTAATACAGTGTACTATAGGGTCTACTATAGGGTTTAATATAGTAGACTATAGGGTCTACAATAGGGTTTAATATAGTATACTATAGGGTCTACTATAGGGTTTAATATAGTATACTATAGGGTTTAATATAGTATACTATAGGGTCTACTATAGGGTTTAATATAGTATACTATAGAATCTACTATAGGGTTTAATATAGTATACTATAGGGTTTAATATAGTATACTATAGGGTTTAATATAGTATACTATAGGGTTTAATATAGTATACTATAGGGTCTACAATAGGGTTTAATATAGTATACTATAGGGTCTACTATAGGGTTTAATATAGTATACTATAGGGTTTAATATAGTATACTATAGGGTCTACTATAGGGTTTAATATAGTATACTATAGAATCTACTATAGGGTTTAATACAGTGTACTATAGGGTCTACTATAGGGTTTAATATAGTAGACTATAGGGTCTACTATAGGGTTTAATATAGTAGACTATAGGGTCTACAATAGGGTTTAATATAGTATACTATAGGGTCTACTATAGGGTTTAATATAGTATACTATAGGGTTTAATATAGTATACTATAGGGTTTAATATAGTATACTATAGGGTCTACTATAGGGTTTAATATAGTATACTATAGGGTTTAATATAGTATACTATAGGGTTTAATATAGTATACTATAGGGTCTACTATAGGGTTTAATATAGTATACTATAGGGTCTACTATAGGGTTTAATATAGTATACTATAGGGTCTACTATAGGGTTTAATATAGTATAGTATAGGGTCTACTATAGGGTTTAATATAGTATACTATAGGGTTTAATATAGTATACTATAGGGTTTAATAGAGTATACTATAGGGTTTAATATAGTATACTATAGGGTCTACTATAGGGTTTAATATAGTATACTATAGGGTCTACTATAGGGTTTAATGTAGTATACTATAGGGTTTAATATAGTATACTATAGGACTCATGGCTTGAGACTGTGGCTTAAAGCTGTATCTTAAAGCATTCCTTTGAATATCTGAAAGGGAATAAGATAATATACCAAACTCGTCATTTGCTTTGCTTGTGTTTTAGCGAGAGGAAACTGTTGCCCATAATGTTGTAGAGTGTCATGGGTCATGGTACAACACAATGGGAAAGAATTTCTGTAACTGTACAAGACTATACACCCACACTGTTGTTCACGTCAGACCATAATCAGACTTGAGAACTTAACATCGACTTAAGTCCCAGAATATTGCCTACTGTCCATGTTAAGTCTACATATCTCAAGTCTGAATCGGGCCCTTCATACACATCTTGCAATTAACATAGTTGTTCAGATTTTTTGAAAAATGCAATATAATTATCACAGACTATACTTGGGGCAGGGAGAGGAGATACAGACAAACGCAGGACAGTAGACCGACGAATCAAAGAGAAGGAGAAAGAGAGAGAGATGGAGTGAAAGTTGAGAAAGAAGAGGAATAAATTATATTTTTCATTTATCATGTTCTCTCCTCTAGTTGAGTATATATATTAATATATTCAGGTAGCCCAGTGGCGGCAGGTAGCCCAGTGGTTATAGTGTTGGGCCCGTAACCGAAAGGTTGCTGGATCGAATCCCTGAGCTGACAAGGTAAAAATCTGTCGTTCTGCCCCTGAACAAGACAGTTAACCCACTGTTCCTAGGCCATCATTGAAAATAAGAATTTGTTCACAATGTATTGTGCCTTAATGCTTAATCATGCACCCACGTTTTACCTGCAGCACACGTGTCAGGATATATTGTTCATCTTTAGAGTGGCCTCCAAACCTGTAGTCCGCACACAGACAGTGTCAATGTTACAATCAACTAATGTTAGTTAAACCTGTAGTCAGCACAGACAGTGTCAATGTTACAATCAACTAACGTTAGTTAAACCTGTAGTCAGCACAGACAGTGTCAATGTTACAATCAACTAATGTTAGTTAAACCTGTAGTCAGCACAGACTGTGTCAATGTTACAATCAACTAATGTTAGTTAAACCTGTAGTCAACACAGACTGTGTCAATGTTACAATCAACTAACGTTAGAATTCGAGGGCTGACTGTTCTCAAATATTTGTGCAGTGTAAAAATAAAATGTTGGTAATTGGTGTAGTCTGACTACTGCAGTAGGCTACTGCTGTCCATTTGCTAGCTAACAGCAAGAAACCCAGAGGAGAGAAACGTGAAAGCATCCAGGCAGCAGAGATGAACTTGTCATTAGCTAGCTAACGTTAGCCGTTAGCTATATTGTAGCTATAAAGCATTGTTTTTTGTTATTTTGAAATTACATCTTTATTTTATTGTATACAAGTTATATACATAGACATAAGGGAGTTAGCTATAAATACAGTATATTTGGCTGTAGTTTAGTTTAGAAGAAAGACTTACGCAGTGGTGTAAAGTACTTAAGTAAAAATACTTTAAAGTATTACTTAATTCGTTTTTGGGGGTATCTGTACTTTTACTCCATACATTTTCCCTGACACTCAAAAGTACTCTATACATTTTGAATGCTTATGAGGACAGAAAATGGTTCAATTCACACACTTATCAAGAGAACATCCCTGGTCATCCCTACTGCCTCTAATCTGGCAGACTCACTAAACACAAACGTTTTGTTTGTAAATGATTTCTGAGGGTTGGAGTGTGCTCCTGGTGTTGATATTTCAATTACTCGAGAAGGAGACAAGTCATAACTCGGGACCAGGTGGAATTGATATTCAATCAAGCGATTTATTTGATGCAAAGATATTTGGTAACTCGTGCACGGGCTCGTTCCTTCAGCTCTTAGGGAGTCGTCCGGAACAAAGAGAACCCCTAACCATGTGGCACACATACTTATACAGAGCAATAGTAATAAAATGACGTAGGTAGAGTCTGGTAGATTCACACGCCTGACTGGTCGTTGTTAAGGAGGGCAGTCCCTCCCGGGCAGTGTCGACTTCCCATTGGCTCTTGGCAGTGTTCTTTGTCCTCGGAGTCCAGCCCTCATAAGTCTGTGTGTGTGTTTAGGATTAGCTATTCTAAAAGATGTGTGTAATGTTTCGAGCTAATGTGTGTAATACAGCGTTGGTAAAAAACAACATCAAGAATATTTATTACAAATCCCCCTCTTCACGTCTCACAAGAGACGTGAAAGACTACACTGCATCGTCCTGACTCCAAAATGTAGGTTCAAAATCTACAATCTCTAATAGTGGGCACATAAGGGCGGTGTCAGCCTGGCTAGGCGTGATGGCAGTAGTAATAAGTCTAGTAGCTAAGGAGCGAGCACAGGGAATGCAACAACAACCACACAGCACCAGAATAGCTATGAAAACTGAAATAGAAACCAGGATGGAGGAGATTAGTGTCTTATATTTACCAAAAACATCCATCCAGGAGTCCCACATTGAGGTGTCCACCCCAGAGTGCCGCTTCATTTTACCATTTAGGGTCCTAAGGCCCTCAACAGCCAGGGTGAAGCTCCCATCCGGCGCCGTGTTGTTGGGAATGTACGTGCAACATTGCTCCCCAAAGATAGAGCAAACCCTACCACTTTCTGCCAAAATCATATCAACAGCTATACGGTTCTGATAGGCCATAAGAGAAGTAGCAGAAAGCTGACTGTGAATAGCGGCAAACCCTTGAAGGGTGAGGTTCCCCAATTTTTGAACATTATAATGAATGTAATTTATTCTGTCCACATTTTTATTAAGCGTACACCACCAACAAATTGAGGACTCAAAACCTGCAGCAACTTGGTCAATCAATTTATATTCATCAGGAACCCCCCTAGGGACTCCTATGGCGTCAATATAAATATGAAACCATCTAGGGAGCGTTTGTCCCGAGACCGCCCTTCCTCCTCCTGTATGCTAGACAGCAGGTCCTTCAAGACAACAGGATACACTGAAATGGGAAGAATGAGAGACACCAGAGCACACAGACCTGTGGCATTCCCAGGGAATCCATCATATAGGTGAGCTCCACCGCACCACCACCACACATCGGCCCTAGAAACAGGTTTAAAAGATGTAATAGGGTTGTGAGTGTGGTTACACCAGTTAGAGGGCACACTGCCGACGTCAGGTAAACCTCGGGTCATTTTCACACACATGAACTCACCCGACGCTACAGTGGAGGAAAACAGTGGACTCCGTCTAGTTGCTTGTACTAACGGGAAAACCCTGTCCCAAGCTGAACAGTTTGGTCCTGGGTTGTCATACTTCATCACAGGAAGCACACATTCCACAGGGATTACTGCTGGCACAATCTTAAGCAGCGGCCTAGGGCCCATACATACCACACAACTGTGATTAGTCGCTCTGCCAGCCTCCTCTACTAATAGGAGCCAGTTGTTTCCAAAGCCTGAGATACCCGTGGCAATGTGAATTTCTCCATCTGGTGTATGGGGGGCCGTAAGGATGGCAACAGATTGGTAGTTTATATCTGATGAGGCTGCTCCTACTGTAATTGCCTGGGTATTAGATGCATTGGCAATCACGCATATCTGTACCTTCCAAAATGCGGGGGTGGAGGTGCAACCGACATAAGGTGCCAGCCTGAAGTTTTGACAGCCCGTCATGAGCACAGGATGGACCCCAATCTTGATTCCATTCTGCTGGACTGCTAGTGTAAGATGCGGTCGCCACAGAGTGCCTGGACGGGAGGTAGTATGGCTGGACCAGTCATTTCCTGTCTCTGCCACGAGATTGCTCCACGTCCATTCACTGTGTAGTAACCCTATTGTCATGTACCACTCCCATGCCTTATAGGACTCAGCTAAGTACCCCTTTCTTGCTACCCGGTGGGAGCTACCTAGAATTTTCCAAAGTAGAAGAGCGGAAGCAGATGTGTTACTAGGTATACATAGAGTGGTGCTCCTTATCTCCCCAATTTTACATTCTGGGTGGGTCATGGTTGTAGAGCGGGTGTGTATGCTGTGTGTACAGTTAACTGGAGTGGTTGACTGACTCTGAGTGCCCTGGTAAGTGTCTAACCCCCATATAGCAAGGCTAAGAAGTCCTCCCATTAAAATCATGAGGGGAAAAAACTCAGTAGCAGACATTCCTAGTCTCCCCCAGGGCGTCAGATATCCCCCCTGGGTGGATCTAGGGCACGGAAGAGGAGTTGGTTGCACCATGCTCCTTATTAAAACAATCATATATTTTAGTCCGAATTGAGGGCACTTAAATCTGCCCTCGTAGTTGTCAACGTTCTTGTAGGAGTTGGGGCTGGCGTGCAATGTGTCAGGTGGTGCCAAGGAGCGCCTGATTTACCTTTGACCTGGACAGAGTGTGAAGTAACCTCCTTCACTTCGTACGGTCCAGTCCACCTGGGTTCCAGCCACTTTCTCTTGTGGACTTTAACCCTCACCCAGTCCCCAACTTTTACCTGCAAACTAGATGAGTCTCCCAGCAGTTCCCCCTCTTGGACCTTGTGGATCTGTGTGGAAAGAGCTGCAGAAAGTTCCGTCAGTTTTCTCATATAATCAGACATTACAATTTGTTGTACATCAAGGGCGGGCATATGACCTCCCTCCCTTGGTGGACCAGGCATAGCCCTCCCTGTCATTATCTCATGGGGAGAGAGATGGGTCCCTGCCCCGGGTGAGGACCTCATAGCCATCAAGGCTAGGGGCAGGGCTTCCACCCAGGTCAATTTTGAGCCTGCACATACCTTTGCAATTTTAGCTTTCAAGGTTTGATTTGCGCGTTCCACTAGACCCTGAGATTGTGGTCTGTACACTGACCCAAACTTGTGCACAATACCCAACCTCCCCTCCACCTGCCTCAAATGTTTGTTACTGAAATGAGACCCATTGTCAGAGCGAATTTGTCGAGGGACCCCATACCTGGGTATTAGGTCTGTCTGTAGCCATTTTATTACTGACTTGGCATCTTCCCGTGCCGTTGGTATTGCCTCTACCCACCTTGAAAATCTGTCTACCATTACCAACAGGTATCTCTTTCCCCCCGCTACATTGTCTGCTCCCATGTCTGTGTAGTCTATGCTAATGTCTTGAAAGCAAGCATTTGGTACTGGGTAAGCTCCCATAGGCGTTTGGTATGGCTTCTTTGGATTGTGACTCCCACACACATGGCACTCATCACAGTGCAAATCTGTCATGTCTTTCATGTGAGGGTGCCACCAAATGTAAGACACCTTTTGGTATGTTCTCAACTTTCCTTCATGGGTGGGTCCGTGAGCTTCTCTTATGAGTTCTGGACACAGGTTGGCAGGGGCCACCACTCTGCCATCATGGCATCGCCACAGCTCGTCTGGTCCTTTGGTGGCTCCTTTCTGTGCCCAAACTGACTGTTCGTAAGGTCCGGCAGCCAATTGCAGTTCTCTTATGGTATTTGGGGTAAACTCAAGTTGAGGTGATTCTACCCGCATTACCATTTGCCTGGGAGTGTATCCTCCTGCCTTCTTTGCTGCTTGGTCAGCCGCATCATTTCCCTTGCTGATGTTGTTTTTCGGCAGTTGGTGTCCTTTGCATTTCATAATGGCTACGCTTTTAGGCAGTAGAACTGCCTTGATCAGTTTTTCCATTTGTGCTTTGTATTTAATGGGCAAGTTCCCTGTGGTGGTGAAGTTTCTTCTTAACCACTGTGGTCCATCAATATGGACTGCTCCATGTGCATAGGCAGAGTCGGTATAGATATTTACAATTTTGCCCTCGGCTTTTTCCAATGCTTGTGTTAAACCTATGATCTCAGCCAGCTGTGCAGATGCAGGTTGTGGAATAATGGCTGATTCCAGGGTAACATGTGATCCATCTGGTAGTTGCTGTACTACGGCGTAAGCTGCTATGTTTCCTTCTTCTCCCCTATAACAACAGCCATCTGTGTACAGCCATAGGTCAGGGTCTTCATGTGGAGTGTTCTCCAGGTCTGGTCTTAACTTCAATTCTTGTGCTGCTCTTTCTGTACATGAGTGGGGAAGGCCTTCTTCTGTGTTGAGTGCGTCTGCCATATTCTTGTCAGTGTTGACAAACGTGATATGTGACTGTGTACATTTGTTCTGTATTTTTGTTTTTCTCTCAGAGCTGAATGTGAATTCTTTGCTCATCAGGTATGCTGCCACTCCATGATGGGTGTGAATCTCCAATGGATGACACATCACCAGGTGTGCTGTTTTTTCTATTGCTTTTGCCACTGCAGCAACGTATCTAGAACATGTTGTTTGTCCTTGTTCAATGTGGTCCAATTTTGAGGAGTGGTACATCAGCACTCTTCTCCCCCCCTCTTGTTTCTGGAAAAGGATGGATGAGGTGAATCCCTCCTTTTCAGAAACATCCAAATGGAACTTGCTTTTGTAGTCAGGTGCTGTCAGAGCGGCTGCCACAGAGAGGTCAGTTTTCAACAGTGCAAACGCCTCAGAGGCCTCTGGTATCCATACCAACGGAGCATGCAAGTTTCTTGCCCCTGCCAGACGCACTATTTCCCTCAGGGGTTCTGTTCTGGCCGTGTAGTCTGGTATGTGTGTACGACTGTATCCTGTCAGTCCCAGAAAGGAGAGCATACCTGCTACGGTGATGGGGCGTGGATGGTGTAGAATAGAATCCCGGTGGGCTTTTGAGAGGCCTGCACCTTCTCCGGATATTTCTCGACCAAGGAACAGTACGGTTCTCCTGCAAAACTGGACTTTGCTTCGCTTGACTTTGTATCCCTTTGTTGCCAGGAAGTCCAGCAATGTCTTGGTCATTTGAAGACACAGGTCAGAGGTGGGGGCGGCCAAAAGCAAGTCATCTACATATTGGATGAGAACAACTTCTTTGGGAACTGGGACTTCTGCCAGATGTGTTTTGAGAATGTAGTTGAAGATTCCTGGCGAGCACCTGTAGCCTTGTGGAAGCACCGAGTACGTGTACTGTTGATGTTCGTAGGTAAAAGCAAAGAGCGGTTGTGACGCTGTGTCCAGTGGAATGCTGAAGAAAGCATTTGCCAAATCCACCACTGTAAAATACTGATGTTTAGGTGACAGGTTGCTCAAGGTTATGTGAGGGTCAGGGACAGGTAGGTCAATTGGCGTAGTGACATCGTTAATAGGTCTGAAGTCTTGGACCATTCGATAGGTTTCACCTCCTGCCTTCAGCACAGGCAGGATGGGTGTGTTCCATGGAGAAACAGTTGGGTATACAACACCGGACCCCAGCAGTCCGGCTATGGTCGGTTTAATTCCTTCAATTTGTTCAGCTTTGAGACGATACTGTGCGCGATATATGGGTGGCTGGTGGGGATTGTTCAAGGTGATTGTCACTGGAGTTACTACTAGAGTTCCAGCATCAAACGGTGATGTGGTCCATATGGCATTGTTCACGGTGGTAATGAGGGCAGCCGTAGAAGGGTGGTCGGTGTATGGTTTCCCATGATGTCTTGGTAGGGTTAGTCGTTCTGGTTGACACCGTTCTTCTGTGTCAATGTCCATTATTCTCCACATATTTTCAGTGGTGGCTTTCAGTATCCCAGCTGTAGGAGTCGGTTCCCATTCTAGCTTTGAGGCCCTCCTGATCATGGGCCCCAAGCTTCTGGCTTCAAAACCATGTCCCACAGTGAGAGTGACATGAGGTGCGGATTCCTTCCCCAGCAGGTACCAGGACTTCAGGTGAGGCTCCAAAATGACGGGAGCGGCTACCCCCTCTTGTCCACATATGATTGTACAGCATCTGATGGTCGGTGTTTGTGTCATCATGTTTTCGTCCCAATCTTCTGTGTATGGGACGTCGTCACTTTCAGTCACATTCAAGGTGCAGTGAACTTCAGCCAGGGGAGTCTTATATGGGTGTAAGGTGTATATCTGTGTTTTCAGCTGGTTAAAGAGGAACTGAATCTGTGGTGTTCCTTTCCCTATAGTCATGCATTTTAACCAATAGATCTCTTGTGTTGCAGAGAGCACCGGAGTTGGCAGGATGGGTAGCATGAGAATTTTCACGGGGTTTGTCTTCGTTGAGGACAAGGGACCAGTGGACACTTCCACTCCGTTGTTTGTCAAATATATGGAACATTGCAGTTTGCATAGCAGGTCCCGTCCAAGTAGGTTAATGGGGCAGTTGGGGCAATATAGGAACTGGTGTTGAAGTTCTGACTTACCCCATGCAAAACGCAATATAACAGTTTTGTGCTGTACTTCGGGGTTTCCTGACACCCCCACCACCTGTATGAATTCCGAAGAAAGTTGTTGACGGGTCCTGATAGCAGAATAGGTGCAACCCGTATCTACCAGAAATTGATGAGGCACTCCCTCCACTAGACACAGAACAGTTGGTTCCGTGTGGAGTGGGAAGAGCGCCTGTCCGTCCCCGTCTGGTGATGGTGGGCCCCTTCATGGCCATGGGGCATATTCGTCTGACATGCCCTGGAATCCGGTTTGTTGCTGTTGGTTATTAGGGTTGGGGTGGTTGTATGCATGGTTGTATGCAGGGTGTCCCTGGGGTGGTGGTTGATAATACCGTGGTGGTTGATGTCCTCCTTGCTGCCAGCCCCCTCTTCCTCTTCCCCATTGCTGGGATCCACCTCTCCCTGCACCCCATAGAGCGGGGGCTCGCCTGCAATCTCGTGCCATGTGGCCATTGATTCCACAATTGTAGCATTTCTGTCCCCCACCTCTAAATGATGGTCTCCACTGCGGTGGGTATGAATATGGGTAGGAATCTGAAGCAGGCAGTGGCCCAGGTGGAGGCATTGCTGTTTGTGGCAATCCTGTTGGTGCTGGCGGAGTTTGTTGTTGTTGTTGCATCATCTGGGTTACTGTTTCTTTAATGTCTTTAATAGCGTGGCTGAGGTCTTCAGCAGGTTCAGCCAGCATTTGTTTCTTGGATTTGTCTCCCTTCTGGGCTTCCTTTAATTGCAGTTTGAGCAGTTGTACTTGAAGTGACTGGACTTGAGTGTCAGCTCCACCTTTATCCTTATTGTATTGGGTGAGATGGTGGTGAGTGTGAGAGTTGAACTGTGGAAGGGGCAGTGCCATCAGTCCCACAGTATTTCTAAGTTTGGTCTTAACCTCTCCTGGGCATCCATTGATCACCATCTCTTTCCACATGCTGAGTGTTGTTATAGTGTGGTCATATGGTTCCTCATGTACTGTTCTCCACGTGGTTTTTGCTCTGTCCAAATAGGCAGCTGGTGCTTCCTCTGGAGTGATGGTGAAGGAGGACAGTATGGCATGGTTTCTTTCAGTAGGATATGCCCTACGCAGCACCTCCCACAGCACCTGTCGTATGTCTCCCAGTGGTGCAGTGGAAGATGTGCTGTTTAAATCTGCCTCCCTAATGAGTGATGTCATGGTGCCATGGTCCGTTGCCCTGGCCAGTAGCGCCTTCATGTCTCCCAGACACAAACGTAGTCCTGAGGTAAGGGTCTGAAGCTGTAGCAGCCACGCCGAGGCCCCTCCATGCAGGCTGGGGAGCTGTTCCATCAGGGTGGTCAAGTCAGTCATCTTCCATGGCTGGTATTCTTCATAGCGCGGGTCTGCAGCGGGCCTGAGTGGCAGCTGCATGGCAGGGTCCCAATGCCCCCTTGACGTCACTCCTCTCTCTCTTAGTTCTTCCAGGCGGACGGATCTCCTGACCGGTTCTACTAGGTCAGTTACCTTTCCTGTCATTACTCCCTCCACATGGAAGGTACCTCCATCTCTATCTGCTTTTTCCAGCAGTGACTTAGCCAAGGTAATGGACTCATCTACCTGTCTCTGTGCGTTGTCTAGGTTCATGCTGGTCGGTGTGTGTCTGGTCCCTCCCTCGCCATCCTCATTTGGATTGTTGCCCATGGAGAGTGAGTTCCCCCCTTCACTTCCACAGCTCACCCTGGGGGTCCAGCTGCTCAGGGATCCCTGACCACTCCTCCTTGAGAAGTGATCCGGGTTGGGGTGGTCTGAGCAAAAAGGGGTGGAGCTGGCCACATGTCCCCAAGCCCCTCCCTCTGCTTCTTCCCCTTGTATTTCCTCGCAGATCAGGCGTCCTCCTTCTACTCCTAGGGTGACGCCCCCTGTTATGGCTCCTCCTTTTATCACGAATACCGGAGCCTGTACTGCTGGGGATGGGGTAGGAGGTCCTGGTGTGAATGGGTTGAGTGATTTACCCACAGCCGAAGGGTCCTGACAATAGGGGGGTGGACGTGTTTCAGTAGGCAGGGCTGGATACAATGAGGAGGGTGGGGGAGAAGCTTCCCCTTCTTTTGTTGGGTCTGTGTGTGTGTCAGTTGGTGTGGCAGCCACAATCCCCATCATATCTGGTTTCCTATATGGCAACGCCCTTCTGGCTTCCTCTATCGCCCAAACTCCTATTCTTAGTTCTGCCTCTGCTTTCTCTAGCATTTTTGTCCCTTTCTTCTTGAACATGTGTTGTCTGTTGCCCTCCTTTTCTTCCTCCTTCCATTTCTGAACCGCTTCCTTCAGCCCGTCCTCCATCATCACTAGCTGGCCCTTAGTGGGTGCTCCCCCGCTAAAATACCCTGCCTGTGTCCATCTCAACTTCACTTTGTACCACACCTTTCTTATTGTTTTATACTGTTCCTCCCCTCCTGCTCTATCCTGTATTTTCTGATCTAAGTAGTCAATGAATTTGGGTTTAGGTGTCAATATAGAAGCCATTTTTCAATGTGTTATCGCCAATTTAATATGTTCAGAGTCAGTGGAATCAGCGCATGCCAAACCTTATCTATTATAGTTATATATTATCACACATTACAATACGGTAAGACAAACAGAAGCAGGGACACACAAACACAAATTTGCCTAAACACAGTCAAAACCGGGCTAGAAAGCTCTAGAACCTCCGGGACGAAGCTATTTCAATCCAATTAGACAGACAGATCGTACACCCTCAAAGGTACGTACAGACAAGCACTCTCAAAACAGTGGCTAAAATTAGACGCACTGGAGGCGCACGGGTCCCTCCCTAAACAAAGTCAAACCGGGCTAGAATAAATTCTAGACGACCGGGACGAAACTAATACGTATATAGTCCTCTAAATCAATAGGACGGGATATGTCACACTTTATCTATGGGGATGTATTTAAGTTATAATTACTTTAATTCTCCACCTTAACTGAGTGTTCCCTTCTGGTCAGCTAGTCCAAAAGGCCTTCTCTAGTTGATGGATACGGCTATCAATGTTGCGCCACACAGGCTCTTAATCTTAACCAGGGAGTCACACAGACTATCACAAACCCACAGAGGGTGCCACACAGGCTATCACAGACCCACAGAGGGTGCCACACAGGCTATCACAGACCCACAGAGGGTGCCACACAGGCTATCACAGACCCACACAGGGTGCCACACAGGCTCACTTCTTCCTTTAACTTTTTCCTATATAACTATTACACAAATATCTTTGCAATCAGCCTTCGCATTCGTAATACATCTCTAAAAAATATTTTAACAACAATTCATACTCACGCCCAGTACTACTGATCAAAATTTGGATAATACTATAATATAATATTGCAGATTCGATTAAACAGGTTCTGCTTACCTTATTTAGTCGAGCTCGTTGATCAGTTTCCCGGGGCGAGAAGAATTGCTGATGGCTCCTGCGAACAGATCACCCGTCCTCGTGGATTCGTCAAAGACCCGTCTCCTCTCATATCAACTAGCTATAGATCGAAATCAGAAGTGATTTAACCATCCTCTGCTACCAAATTGTTGATATTTCAATTACTCGAGAAGGAGACAAGTCATAACTCGGGACCAGGTGGAATTGATATTCAATCAAGCGATTTATTTGATGCAAAGATATTTGGTAACTCGTGCACGGGCTCGTTCCTTCAGCTCTTAGGGAGTCGTCCGGAACAAAGAGAACCCCTAACCATGTGGCACACATACTTATACAGAGCAATAGTAATAAAATGACGTAGGTAGAGTCTGGTAGATTCACACGCCTGACTGGTCGTTGTTAAGGAGGGCAGTCCCTCCCGGGCAGTGTCGACTTCCCATTGGCTCTTGGCAGTGTTCTTTGTCCTCGGAGTCCAGCCCTCATAAGTCTGTGTGTGTGTTTAGGATTAGCTATTCTAAAAGATGTGTGTAATGTTTCGAGCTAATGTGTGTAATACAGCGTTGGTAAAAAACAACATCAAGAATATTTATTACACTGGCTATCCATAAACATTTTTTAAAAAAACAAGTAAGTCTGGCTTTCTTAGTATAAGGACATTTTAATTATTGATACGTTTACTTTTCATACTTAAGTATATTTTAACAATTACATTTACTTTTGATACTTAAGTATATTTAAAACCAAATACTTTTAGAGTTTTACTCGAGTAGCATTTTACTGGGTGACTTTCAATTTAGACATTTTCTATGATGATATCTTTACTTTTACTTAAGTATGACAATTGGATACTTTTTGCACCACTGGACTTTATTTTTGACCGGAGAATTACCAGCATTAGGTTGTGCTGGTAAGGTTGTGCTGGTTGTGTACAGCAGCTGCCATTACAGCAGCAGCGAAAGACCGGAAGCAGTAATTCCCAGACACTCCCTCAGGAGAGAAAGGCCTGTTGAGATTCACCATCTTTGAGCATGTGTTCCAAGTGGCTGCCAGGTAGAAGTAGACAATAGCAGACAACAGGATTCATAGTGAAAGGGGGTGTTGTTGAACGTTTTCTTGGCTTTACTCAACTTTTATAGATCACGTAAAATGTTATCCAGGAACTTTCTGAAGTATTATTAGGCTACATATACATATACTTTTATTTGTCCTAACATAATTCAGTTTTGATATTTTAATAGATGTTTGATTGCTCTGGTCTAGAGTTGAATCAGTTGCAGCCTTGAGAATCGTATTTTCTCTCGCCAACTCCCTAGTCATTATCCGAACACTCCAACAAAGTAGTCTAACTGTACTGTAG
The DNA here is from genome assembly GCA_023634145.1 of Thymallus thymallus. Classification (NCBI taxonomy): domain Eukaryota; kingdom Metazoa; phylum Chordata; class Actinopteri; order Salmoniformes; family Salmonidae; genus Thymallus; species Thymallus thymallus. The sequence goes on along the minus strand of CM042394.1, from coordinate 22,278,847 downwards.
CCTACAACATTTCATGTCATACAAAGAAACAATAGCTTCCACAATGGATCGGGTAAGTCTGGTTTTAACAGTATAAGTCTGGTTTTAACAGTATAAGCCTGCTGTGTTGTATAAAATGTCTAGACCTAGTTTTCATCGACTTTGATCCTCCACATTCCTGTGTTCGGTTTAAACGTCTGGACAAAAAAAACATGACGGTAAAAACTTTGTTAGGATTTATTTTGTCTTCAACAAAGTAGCCTACTACTATATCATGTATAGGAATCTGTAACTATGACCTAATTATCTCTCCTTCCTCCCAAAGTGTTCACATTCCTTCACTGATTTCAAACACATTAGCCATTATTTGACCAGATACTCAAGTGGCCGTTCTAACAAAGAAAATAAATGTCTTCAAAAATGGAAGGCTGTCGGGAAAGAGGCAAGATCAGATGGGACAATTATAGTATTGAGAGGGCAGATGTGTGTTTCCACAGTCATAGAGTCAAATGTCTATATCGTATCGTTATTTATTTAGGATTCAGCCACAATGTCAAACGTCTATAGTTTTTTATTTATTTAGTGTTGGGCATAAAGTTATGTTTTTTAGGTTAAGTTTAAAATCAGATTTATTAAGATCACTTGTATAAATGGGCGCGGTTTATGGCTTTGTTTGCGGTAACTAGTGAAGACCAGGCATTACTCCCATATAAAGCGTCCTACTTTTACCAATACTCATAAAAACCTAATCGTTACGAAATGTATATTAGATCAAATAAGGCAATTTTTGCACCCAGTTATCCCTCTCGCTTCTCCTCTTCTTCACTGTTTGAAAGGAAATGACTGGTATAAGATATATGGTGGAAACTAGCTCATGCCTCCAACAATCCAATGCTCTTATATTTGTGGGTTGTAGTGAAGCATTGAACATTTCCAGAATAAGGAGATATTTGAGGGATGCAGCCAATTCAATCAGAGATTTAGATGAATAAGATATTTGGTGTAGTGTTAATCTATGTTGAATACTTCTTGCGGCCAACAGGACAAAGCTAGCCCCTCCACCCTCCTGGAGTCCCCAGGTCGACCACCTCTCCGTACTTTACTGCTGGTTCTGGTCGACTGCAGGAAAACACTGGGGCAGAGTGGAACTGAGAGAGGAGGAGGAGAAGAGAAGGAAGATGGAGATTTGATTTCATTAAGTAAGAACCATAGTGTGTAGATTAGACTACAGTCTGCTTCTGTAACAATAGTTGAGGTGCATAAAGATGGTGGCCTGCATGTACTTACCACAAATTCCTCCTTTTGCTAAGTTCACTGTACAGTCGTGGCCAAAGGTTGAGAGAATGACACAAGTATTGATTTCCACAAAGTTTGCTGCCTCAGTGTTGATGATGGCAATTCATCAGTCAGGATGTGGCCCAGAAGTTAATTGATAGCATGCCAGGGCGGATTGCAAAGTTCTTGAAAAAGAAGGGTCAACACTGCAAGAATTGACTCTTTACATAAACTGAATGTCATTGTCAATGAAAGCCTTTGACACTTATGGAATACTTTTAATTATACTTCAGTGTACCATAGTAACTACTGACATAAAGATCTAAGAACACTGAAGCAGCAAACTTTGTGGAGACCAATACTTGTCATTCTCAAAACTTTGGACCACGACTGTATTTTACATTGGTCTCTTTACATATGGTCTTTAGCACAGTAAAGATGATCCCAATTTTAGCTTCAAGACACCGACAATTTAAATAAACATTGAACAATGTCGCGCACCGTAGTTTCAAAACTCAGTGGATAAAACAATGACGTCATATCAGAATTTTTGAGCAACAGATGTTGGCAATTGAAAGCAATCTTCACAAAAAAATGTCTAGCATGTCTACAGTATGTATGGATAAAAGGGTTGACTTGCTCAGTTTTCCACCACAAAACAGCAGTAAATTGACAAACCAGCTCACCTGCTTTTACTCTGATTTCACTAGTAGATGTTCAATGCTTCTTTTTAAAACACATTTATTTAAAGGAATATTTATCATATTAAAACAAGAGTTCAGTTCATGTAACAGGGTTGACCTTTAAATGAGGGACAGATGTAAATAAATCACTAATCACATTCATAATAATCTTCAGAAATGACTTTGTCAAAGCACCAAATAACTAGTGATTTTCCATGAGTATGTTTACATGCACACTCATAATTAGACATTAAACTAGTTATGTTAGTTATGGCAGTAGGCTGAGTATGGCATTAGTCATGTCAACACCTTACACTGCTTATCTTAATTGGTTTAAGGTGAAAATCAAAGGAACGCTGTTAAAAACATCTGTTTTTCTGATCTTTTGAATTATTAGGACACGTAAACGCCTTAATCAGATTCATAGAGGCATATTTAATCTGCACATGTGCTGCACGAGCAACGCAAGCTTCATTATTTTGTGCAAAAACTGAAAGTGTATATATAAATAGTTTTCACATACAAACTTTAATCAAATATGCTTATCAAAAAATAACATGGTCGCTGTGGTAGTACTTTTTTATTTTGATAGGCATTTATCAAAGTCCCCTCAGTTAACCTGATTACAGATGTCTATGCTATTCAATATCTTTGTTTCACAGGGGACAGCCCTAACCATTGCTCTTTCAGTGGGAGGGGCTTATCATCTGGGGAGCCTCAACAACATCATGATGCTGACAAGAAAGAGAAGAGTCTCTCCAGATCAGAAACCCTCAAGAAACACCAACCGAGACTTATAGGGAAGAAACCTCACCACCGCTACTCTGACAGTGGGAAGAGTTTTGCTAAACAGAGAAAATGGATAATTCACCAGCGGATTCACACAGGAGAGAAGCCTTATTGCTGTGATCAGTGTGGGAAGGGTTTTGCTCGACATTCCAACCTGACTGCACACCAACGCATACACACAGGAGAGAAGCCTTATAGCTGTGATCAGTGTGGGAAGGATTTTGCTCGACATTCCAACCTGACTGCACACCAACGCATACACACAGGGGTGAAGTCATATAGCTGTGATCAGTGTGGGAAGAGCTTCAATCATTCAGGATGCCTGACTACACACCAACGCATACACACAGGAGAGAAGCCTTATAGCTGTGATCAGTGTGGGAAGAGCTTCAGTGGATCAGGAGGCCTGACTAAACACCAACGCATACACACAGGAGAGAAGCCTTATAGCTGTGATCAGTGTGGGAAGAGCTTCAATCAATCAGGACACCTGACTAAACACCAACGCATACACACAGGAGAGAAGCCTTATAGCTGTGATCAGTGTGGGAAGAGCTTCAATCATTCAGGACACCTGACTACACACCAACGCATACACACAGGAGAGAAGCCTTATAGCTGTGATCAGTGTGGGAAGAGCTTCAATTATTCATGGTCCCTGATTACACACCAACGCATACACACAGGAGAGAAGCCTTATAGCTGTGATCAATGTGGGAAGAGCTTCAATTATTCAGTGTCCCTGATTACACACCAACGCATACACACAGGAGAGAAGCCTTATAGCTGTGATCAGTGTGGGAAGAGCTTCAATTATTCAGGGTCCCTGATTACACACCAACGCATACACACAGGAGAGAAGCCTTATAGCTGTGATCAATGTGGGAAGAGCTTCAATCATTCAGGAGACCTGACTAAACACCAACGCATACACACAGGAGAGAAGCCTTATAGCTGTGATCAGTGTGGGAAGGGCTTCTATCAATCAGGACACCTGACTAAACACCAACGCATACACACAGGAGAGAAGCCTTATAGCTGTGATCAGTGTGGGAAGAGCTTCAATTATTCAGATTCCCTGATTACACACCAACGCATACACACAGGAGAGAAGCCTTATAGCTGTGATCGATGTGGGAAGAGCTTCAATTATTCAGGGTCCCTGATTACACACCAACGCATACACACAGGAGAGAAGCCTTATAGCTGTGATCAATGTGGGAAGAGCTTCAATTATTCAGGGTCCCTGATTACACACCAACGCATACACACAGGAGAGAAGCCTTATAGCTGTGATCAATGTGGGAAGGGCTTCTATCAATCAGGACACCTGACTAAACACCAACGCATACACACAGGAGAGAAGCCTTATAGCTGTGATCAGTGTGGGAAGAGCTTCAATTATTCAGATTCCCTGATTACACACCAACGCATACACACAGGAGAGAAGCCTTATAGCTGTGATCGATGTGGGAAGAGCTTCAATTATTCAGGGTCCCTGATTACACACCAACGCATACACACAGGAGAGAAGCCTTATAGCTGTGATCAATGTGGGAAGAGCTTCAATTATTCAGGGTCCCTGATTACACACCAACGCATACACACAGGAGAGAAACCTTATAGCTGTGATCAGTGTGGAAGGAGCTTCAATCATTCAGGAGACCTGACTAAACACCAGCGCATGCACACAGGAGAGAAGCCTTATAGCTGTGTTCAATGTGGGAAGAGCTTCAATCAATCAGGGGCCCTGACTACACACCAACGCATACACACAGGAGAGAAACCTTATAGCTGTGATCAATGTGGGAAGAGCTTCAATCAATCAGGACACCTGACTTCACACCAGCTCACACACACTGGAGAGAAACCTTACTCCTGTCTATGTGGAAAGACTTTTGCTCACTCAGAGTCATTGAAAAAACACCAGAAAGAACAAACATGTCGTCTTTTATCTCCCTCCTCTCCTGCAACTGTTCCAGATCCCTAAATACATTTTCCATAGAAAACATATTGTAAAGAATCATCCATCTCCCATTCTCTAACAGTTTACTGATTACCATGGTAACCTGTGTAGTGTAATATGTAGCTCTGGATCCATATGTATCAAGAGTCTCAGAGTAGGAGTGTTGTGTGTGTGGTGGGTGGGGATGTTCAGATCTCTATCTTATTTAATTAACTCCTATTATCCATTAAGTAATTTTATAATGTAGAATAATGTTTCAACAATACTAGGTGTGTATTCATGTGTTCAATAGATCAGTAAATTAAATCCATTATCTGCTCAACAATGTCTGTTTATCACATTAGTTATGTTTTTTAAATCTATAAGGATCATAGGTCTCTTGTATAATTAGTTTGGTCCTAAAAGATGTTCACATATTTATTGTAAATCCCTTCACCAGGTTATAATGTAGCTGATGGGACATACAGAAGTACAGAAGACATAGGGCTATTAGTGTGGTCAAATTATGTTCCATTTATTTTAAAGGATTTTAATAGTGATATCTTTACACTTTCCTTATTGTATATTAAGTGTGCTCCAAAAAAAAGGTTTTATTGTGAAGTGAATGATGTTGGTTTTTAGTAATAGTCATCATGGAGGCAGGAAGTCAGCTCTGCCCATCAGTACTTATAGGTCATGTCAACCAGACTTCACACTCTTCTGTTTTCTCACAGCCAGTAAGGTCTCCTACCAAACTTCTCTCTCTTCACTCTGGAAATACACTTGATAATATCTGATACCTTACTATTCCACTTTTTATTGGTGATTTGTTATACAGAACGAATGCTTGCGTGTAAATTACATTGTAAAGCATACATCTGGAATGTGGTTTAATGTTTTCCTGTTTTGTTTTACATTGCTAAAATATGTAGCCTGCGGTGCTGCTCGGTGAATGAGAGCTCAGCAACAACTACTCTTGGAGAGAGCTGCTCTCTGGAAACAGAAACGTTAGACCATTTATTCTATAGCTTTTCACATAGCTATTCTCTGTGGAATGATATACAATGTTTTATTAATGGACACTTTGGCTAACAAATGTGATCTGCAATAAAAAAAAAAAAAAAGTTTATAGGAAGAAAAAAAAATCCTGGAGGAGCTACGATTCATTTCTCCTGTTGCAAGAGTCGAAGGTAAGCAAAACGATTATCTCGTAAGTGACTTGTTGTTCTTGCACATAACCGTGTTACTTTTGTTCCTCACACTGATAATGAAATCAAGTTTGTAAATGGCTGGTCTCGAGATGTTTACAAACTACATACAGAATCAGAAAATCATATCTAAGCAAACTCATCGAAGCAGAAGCAAATATCCAAATGTCCGTATCCTTGCTAGGTCTACACAATGTTGTGATGTTAACCACGTAACTTCATCGTCTTGGCTGTTGCATTGCGATAACAAATACATTTGTAGGGAGGGATGGTTAGAAGACGAAAGGTAATGCATGCCCCTACATTTTGTCTTCTTCTAATAGTTATCATGAAACGAGGAAGGGACATAGCGTACTTTTTTGCCCCAGTAAACAAACAAGGGAGAGAAACATATCAAGGTATTGAGAGAGTTGAGGAGCAGGAAGAGGGAGAGCCAGAGGAGTCAGTGGAGGTTGGAGAGAGGGCATGTGATGAAAGTGAGGGCTCTGATACAGAGAGGGACATTCCAGAGGGTGAGGAGCATGAAGAAGAGGGTGAGGAGCATGAAGAAGAGGGTGAGGAGGAAGAAGAGGGTGAGGAGGAAGAAAACATACAGGGACAGAGAGAGGAACAGCCAGAGGGACAGAAAGTGGATCCATGTGCATCAAGTACTGCACCATCAGGTTTGTGAAGAAGAAGGTTCTTACTATTTGCAAAGCAGTGCAATTATATTTTCATTGTAGGCCTACTGTGTTTCCTTAAAATTGTGCTTTCTGCTGTAAATTCTTTTTTGTGTCAATATGGCTCTGTTTCTTTTTTTAAGAAAATACTTGGCCTACATTTTGAAATACATGCAGATATACATGTATAAGTAAATACATGTTGTAGTTGTGCCCTATGTTTACTCTACATCTTTCTACAGATATCAGCAAGTCCAAGAATGATGTACCAGTACAGCCCAACTTGAATATATTCCCAACCACTTTGATGGGGGACAGAAGACGGAGCTTCAGGCCAAACTGGTATAATCTTCATCCATGGCTTGAGTATTCTGTCATGATGGACTCTACATATTGCTATGCATGTAGACATTTTAGCACACCAAATGCCCCAGACACTGTTTTTTTTTCAACAACTGGTTTTAGAAACTGGAAAAAAGCAACTATGAGAGATGCAGGGTTTTCAGTACATGCAAAGTCTGAACAACACAAGTGTGCAATGATAGCATGGAGGGATTATCAAAGAGCTGTTAAAACTGATGCAACACTAGCAAATCTTCTTGACAAAGAACAAACTAAACAAGTACAAGAAAATCGGGCATACATTAAAACAGTTGGGGAAGTGCTGTTACTTACAGCTACACAAAACATAGCACAAAGAGGACATAATGAATCTGAAGAGTCCAATAACAAAGGAAACTTTAGGGAAATTCTTAAAACAGTTGCTAACCATGACCCACTCGTTAAGAGAAGATTAACTTCCGTTCACAATGCAAAGTACACAAGCAAGATCATCCAGAATGATGGTTTGATGGTTTTGGGTTGATGGTTTTGGGTTGTTTGGCAGAGCTGGTTCGGTCTGAAATCATAGAAGAAGTGAAGAACAGTGAGGTTTTTAGCATCATGGCAGATGAAACAAAGGATATTTCAAAAAGGGAACAGATTTCTTTCACACTCAGGTACTATTACAATGGGGCCATTAAGGAGAGTTTTCTCCATTTTCAATCTGCAGAGAAGTTAGATGCAGCAGGGCTTACTGGAAAAATAGTGCACTTACTGGAACGTTATGGCCTGAACTACAAAAATAACCTCGTAGGCCAAGCGTACGATGGTGCTGCCGTTATGAGCGGTAAGCATTCAGGGGTTCAGGGAAGGATCAAAGAACAGGCTAAATTTGCCTTCTACATCCATTGTAGTGCACATTGTCTCAATTTAGTGTTAGTTGATGTAGTCAAAAGTGTCCCAGAAACAGGAGTTTTTTCCTTTGTTACAGTGTCTTTATATTTTTACCTCTGTCTCATATGTGCACCCAAAATGGCTGTCTCTCCAAAGAGAAATGTATGGCAGAACAAGAGAGCTGCAACGTTTAAGCAACACACGTTGAGCATGCAGATTTCTAGCCCTACGTAATATTATGGACACTCTACCTGCCCTTAAACGACCACTGCAAGAGATTGCTCAAGAACGTCATGGTGAAAAAACTGTTGAGGCCCGAGGTCTTCTGGCTCAAATTGACCTAGAATTTGTTGTGCATCTTGTTACTCTGCGTAAGTTGTTTGGGGAGACAAAGCTACTTGTTAGTCACAAACTGTTGATCTGTCAAGAGCTGTTGACTTAGTAAATGCTTTAGTCCAGACATTGAATGACCACAGGCAGGAGTCTTTCTTTGATAAGTTGTGGGATGAAGCATTGAATGTTTGTGAGCAGTGTGATTCTGCAACGTCAGAAAATGCTGAGCTCTAGACTCAGTGGCTACTGCACACTAAGCACTGTTGGTCAGAGGGAGGTAGAACGTGACAAAGATATGTTTCGCACGTCATTTTTCTATCCTGTAATTGACAGCATGCTCAATGAGTTGAACAGACGTTTCTCCAATACCAACTGTGAGCTCATGAGAAGCATACAGTCTCTCAGCCCCCAGAGTGATGCCTTTTTAAAGGAGAGCAATGTTTTTTCATTTGGCCGTTTGTATAATGCAGACATTGATGATTTAGGGCATGAGCTCCATCAATTTAAGAGAGTTTTGGACAGAAAAATACAGAGTGGTGAAGTTAAAAAGCCATGCAGTACAGTAGAGCTGGTTTGTTTTATTGAGCCATACAGGGAAGTTTTCTTTGAGCTCTTTAGACTGTGCAAGATTGCAGTAACCCTTCCTGTAAGCTCAGCCTCTTGCTAACGCAGTTTCTCCACACTGAAACTGATAAAACCCTTCCTGCCGTCCACCACTACTGATGAGAGACTCTGTGATCTTGGTGTCCTGAGCATAGAGTCCAGAAGGGCCAAGGCTCTGGATCTTGATGTATTTGTGGACCATTTTTTCCAGACAGCACAACCGCCGTATCCTGTTGCTTTAGTGTAGTGTTTCTATATTTTATTAAAATTCAATTGATCCAGCATTGTTGTGCCAATTCAAATACTTAAGTGTGGACTCAACTGTCCACAGTAGTGGGGCTTCCATAAACAGGAAATGGCACATTGTTGTACCCTTTGTTTTACCCTGGAGTTTTGTTCACGTTGAATTGACACCCTGTATTTGTACCCTGTACTGTATTTTCCATTTTTTATGGCCCTACCTCTTTTGCACCTGCACTCACTCTTGTACAAAATAAATGTTTGTGTGATTTTAAAGTAAAATAAAGTTTATAATCTTTAAATATCATTTGTTGCCATTTTTTAATGTGCCCCTCTTGTTAAACACTGGCCCCTCCTTGGCCCCCCTAGTAAAATGTGTCTAGAACCGCCACTCTATCTATCTATCTATCTATCTATCTACAGAAGTAGTATATTAGTAATAATCACACATATTTTGGAAAACAGTCAGTTGAACACGGGTGGGTACCTATGACTCGCCTCTGCGCTCCACTCAATGTGTCCCCTTTCTCAGGTGCAGTCAATCAGGGGAAAGAGGTGACAAAATACACAACTAACAAACATTTAACATGAATGAGAGAAATCTATCTATCTAAAGGAGGAAAAGCACTTATTATGACAGATGTGTAGCACTGTAAGACACGTGTTTCTCTGTTGATTGTATTAAACATGTTTTATTCTCAGGACCATGACTATAACATTGAGTGTTGGGACACAGAGCAACAACATATCCTGGTCTCTTCTATATAATAACACAATTTTATATTTTTAAATTGATATATGATCAAAAATATGAATATGCAATCAGCTATGTAAAACAAAAGAAACATGAAACCACATTCCAGATGTATGATGTCACTGAAATTATTCCAACCAAAGGAGAGAGACTTTTAGATTTCTTTAAAACAATTCAACTTTATTATTTAATTATTGCAATAATGGAGCGGTCAGCGGCCACCCGGAGGTGATCACTGAGAACCCAACGAGCAGAGTTGGGTTACAACCTTTATAGACTGAGCACATCCTTATGAGTACGTGACAAACAACAGATGTGTGGAATGTGTCAAGAGGTGAGGTTTTATATGGAAGAAAGGAGTGTCCCCCAGACAGATAGCATGAAGATAATTCTATTTGTATAGAAACCAGAGTTTGGCCCCCAAGACAAGGATCTTCTTATCAGCTGTTTATACCCGAGACATCTCCTCCATGGTACCTCATAGACACTGACACTAATTCAATCTATGGAATGAAGGCTCAGAGAGAGGAAAAGACCATCATAAATCAGTTGCTATCCCAAACCCCAAAGGCTAACTCAGTTCACACAGACGAGACAGTACTGAGAAACCTTATTCCATGAAAAAACACTATTTAAAACAGAATCTTGTTATTTTTCTACCATAATGTTTTAAAATGACATTTACATGCAAGCATTTGTTCCGAGTAACAAGTCACCAATAAAAAGTAGAAGAAAAAGTATGTGGTTGACACGACCTATAAGTACTGATGGGCAGAGCTGACTTCCTGCTCCCATGATGCCTCTTCCTAACAACCAACACATCATTCTTTTTGGAGCACACTTAATATACAATAAGGAAAGTGTAACGATATCCCTATTAAAATCCTTTAAAATAAATGCAACAACATAATTTGACCACACTAATAGTCCTATGTCTTCTGTACTTCTGTATGTTTTACTATAAATATGTGAACATCTTTAGGTCCAAACTAATTATACAAGAGGCCTATGATCCTTATAGACTGTTATTATAGATTTTAAAAACATAACTAATGTGATAAGCAGATGTTGTTGAGCACATAATGGATTTAATTGTTTGATCTATTGAATACATGAATACACACCTAGTATTGTTGAAACATTCTACAATTACTTAATGGATAATAGGAGTTAATGATGTAAGATACAGCTCTGATGTTTTTTCAGTGAATGAGAAAAGTTCTTTCCACATAGACAGGAGTAAGGTTTCTCTCCTGTGTGTATGAGTTGATGTGTAATCAGGTCTTCTGATTGATTGAAGCTCTTCCCACACTGATCACAGCTATAAGGCTTCTCTCCTGTGTGTATGCGTTGGTGTTTAGTCAGCTGTCCTGAAATCCTGAAACTTTTCCCACAATGATCACAGCTATAAGGCTTCTCTCCTGTGTGTATGCGTTGGTGTATAGTCAGGGCTCCTGATTGATTGAAACTCTTCCCACACTGATGACAGCTATAAGGCTTCTCTCCTGTGTGTATGCGTTGGTGTTTAATCAGGTCTCCTGAATGATTGAAACTCTTCCCACACTGATCACAGCTATAAGGCTTCTCTCCTGTGTGTACGCGTTGGTGTAAAGTCAGCTGTCCTGAAATCCTGAAACTTTTCCCACAATGATCACAGCTATAAGGCTTGTCTCCTGTGTGTATGCGTTGGTGTATAGTCAGGGTGGAACCTCGAGCAAAACTCTTCCCACACTGATCACAGCTATAAGGCTTCTCTCCTGTGTGTATGCGTTGGTGTATAGTCAGGTGTCCTGATTGATTGAAGCTCTTCCCACACTGATCACAGCTATAAGCCTTCTCTCCTGTGTGTATGCGTTGGTGTCTAGTCAGGTCTCCTGAATGATTGAAGCTCTTCCCACACTGATCACAGCTATAAGCCTTCTCTCCTGTGTGTATGTGTTGGTGTGTAGTCTGGGCTCCTGATTGATTGAAGTACTTCCCACAATCAAAGCAGGGGTAAGGTCTCTCCCCTGTATGAATTCGCTGATGAGATTTTAAGGTTTTAGATGCAGCAAAACTCTTCCCACACTGAGAGCAGTGGTACGGTTTCTCTCCGGTGTGAATCAGCAGGTGAATTATCAATTCCTTCTGTTTAGCAAAACTCTTCCCACAGTCAGAGCAGCAGTGGTGAGGTTGCTTCCCTATATGTCTCTGCTGGTGTTTCTTGAGGTGTTCTGATCTGGAGAGACTCTTCTCTTTCTTGTCAGCATCATGTTGTTGAGGCTCACCAGATGATAAGCCCCTCCCACTGAGAGAGCAACAATTAGGGATGTCCCCTGTGAAACACAGACATTGAATAATTAAGATAAACAGAAGTTCTTCCCGTGAAATTAATGCTTTTTGCATCCCTTCGATATTTTATCCATTAATAATTGTGCACTAATATTCAATTACTTGTGCAGCACATGTACATTACATCAGTGCCTCGTTTTAAGTTCAACCCTGTTACATGAAATTAACACTTATTTTAATATGGTGAAACAGTTCAAAAAGAAACATTGAACATCTAATAGTCAAATCATATTGTAAAAGGTGGTTCTACTCTTTTTGTAAATGTACTGATGTTTTGTGGAGGAAACTCAACTATTTTATCCATACATGCATTCAACTCCCTGTAACACAAAACAACCTTCCATTCCCCAGTCATAAGAGCATTCATGGCTGATTTAAAGGACTATTTTACTAATATAAATGAGTGTTTTTGTTGTTTTAAGTAGCCCCGTTACTGTCAACCCTGTTACTTTATTTGGCACATAGGCACTTACTATAGTATTTATTTTTTATTTAACCTCAAAATGGATAAAATGCTCTTTATGACAGAATGTTAAAATTTGAAATAAAAGTTTTTTTTTGACCAAGTTATACTTCTTAAAATTGTGTGTAACGACCAGATATTTTCATCAATATATAATTGATAATTTAAATTGTAACAGAAGGAGACTGTAGTCTAATCCACACACCATGGTTCTTACTTAATGAAATCAAATCTCCATGTTCCTCTTCTCCTCTCTCAGTTCCACTCTGCCCCGGTGTTTTCCTGCAGTCAACCAGAACCAGCAGTAAAGTACTGAGAGGTGGTCGACCTATGGACTCCTGGAGGGTGGAGGTGGACGGGCTAGCTTTGTCCTGTTGGCCGCAAGAAGTATTCTATATAGATTAACACTACACCAAATACCTTATTAATATAGTCTAAACTTCTGATTGATTTGGATGAATCTAAATAAATAACGATACGATATAGACATTTGACTCTATGACTGTGGTAACTAGTGGAAACACACATCTACCCTCTCATTACTATAATGGTCCCATCTGATCTTGCCTCTTTCCCGACAGCCTTCCATTTTTGAAGACATTTATTTTCTTTGTTAGAACGGCCACTTGAGTATCTGGTCAAATAATGGCTAATGTGTTAGAAATCAGTGAAGGAATGTGAACACTTTGGGAGGAAGGAGAGATAATTAGGTCATAGTTACAGATTCCTAAACATGATATAGTAGTAGGCTACTTTGTTGAAGAATAAAAAATCCCAACAAGTTTTACAGTCATGTTGTTTTTTGTCCAGACGTTTAAATCGAAGACAGGAATGTGGAGGATCAAAGACGATGAAAACTAGGTCTAGACATTTTATACAACACAGCAGGCTTATACTGTTAAAAACAGACTTACCCGATCCATTGTGGAAGATATTGTTTCTTTGTATGGCATGATATGTTGTAGGCTACAGTACAGTTAGACTACTTTGTTGTAGTGTTCGGATAATGACTAGGAAGTTGGCGAGAGAAAATTCGATTCTCAAGTCTGCAACTGATTCGCCCCTAGACCAGAGCAATCAAACATCTATTTAAATATCAAAAAGGAATTAAGTTAGGTCTCGTGTAGCCTAATATTACTTCAGAAAGTTCCTGGATAACCTTACATGATCTACAAAAGTCGAGTAAAGTCAAGAAAATGTTAAACAACACCGACTTCAACTATGAATCCTGTTGTCTGCTATCGTCAACTTCTACCTGGCAGCCACTTGGAACACGTGCAAAGATGGAGAATCTCAACAGGCTTTTCTCTCCTGAGGGAGTGTCTGGGAATTACTGCTTCCGGTCTTACAAGTTCTATTTGTGCTGCTGCGGTATTTTTTATATTATCCATTTAATTACGGGTGATGACGTCACCAGCCCCCCCACTAATCTTAATCACATGCTCAGAATTAACCCACAATAGTGTCAATAGTTGGTGCTCCGTTTTTGCTGGTTTGTGCCTTTACAAGTTCTGTTTGTGCTGCTGCTGTATTTTTTTATATTAGACATTTACTCATGGCCGAGACGTAACCCGCCCTCACCGACTGCTCCAAATTAACTCCAAATACTGCTGGTAAAAGTTTTGTTTTTGCGATTGTGTTTTTGACTAATACAGTTGAAGACGTAACATGGTAAGGGCCAAACGCCAAACCAAACCCGTTACCTAATCCACTGTGCCTTTTCAACTGGCAACGGACACAGCGAGGCTCACAGAATGTGTGGAATGTAACGCGAACTCCAAGGTAAATGTTTTTACTTGTGATGTTGTTTATGTGAATATTTCCCAGCACAAAACATGCAGTTATCAACGTTATGTCGTAAACACACTTGTTATGTTTTCCCCCATACATTTAAATCATCTAATTACCTAACGTTTCTCACCAACGTGTTTAACTAAGTGCACTTTAGGTTACAGTGTTAGCTAATTGTTGGTGCATAAATGTAACTATACAGGTAAGTATTTTATGTCATGTATATAGTTAAATGTATTAATTTGATACATGTTATTATGCTGCCTACTGAGTCCATGCACAGATTATGCCCCATTTCATGTTTTCTGTAGCTGAGTGTTAATACATACGTATATGTACTATATATATATATATATATATATATATATATATGTGGAAACGAATGACTCCAGGAATTAACTAAACATTTGTTTAATTGTGCAATTGAATTACTGTGTGCAATTAAATCCATTTACACAAACAATGAACCTTTTTCAAAGAGGACAACTGCACATTGAACAACAACATCCACATCTTCATCAACCACACAATTATGATTTTGTGTATAACACAGCATGTGGGCATATTTTGTTTTTTTTCTGATGCTCCCATCACTCCACTTCTCAGGTCATCATACATCTCCCAGACACATGGAGACCTCCTGCAGTAGGCCACATAATGACCAAGAGCATCCTGGGTTAAGCCTCCTTGGAAAGCAATGACTGCCCTTAAGGTAAATGTCTCTCCTTGGAGCACCAGACTGGAGGGAAATTCACACAATGGAAATTCTCTTGGGCAGGAATTCCTTTGAGTTGGAGTTGCTGTGGAATCGTTTCCAAGGTCAGTATCGATCCACAGAAGTTCTCCTAGACTGTAACTGTGAGAAACTTTCCCTGCACAGAGCACTTTTCCTGAGGTAGATTCTGTCTTGAATGCAGAGGGACACTGGGACGGACTTTGGATTGGCCTGAGGCAGGGGGACTCTGGAAGGTTAAGTCCTTGTTCCACTGCGGTCTGAAGATGAGCCAAAATCCTGCAGTACAGCAATAGAAGTAGAAACAAATGGAATTTCCCTTGTGACTTGTGTGTTGAGGCTGCAATACTGTGAGGAGCCTGTTTAGTGAAGTAAACACTTGCAAGTTTTTCTCATTGTCTTTTCAATGATAGCAGAGATGTGGCACTGTGCATCGATTTGGAGAGCACCAGACTTCAATTGGACAGCTTTGAATGTTCCACTTAGCAGCTCTGCCCTCTGAATGTAGGCCTGTGGGGTAAGACCCTTTGTGGTGATGCTTTTCACTAGCTGGAGGAGGTTGTTGGAGTCTTCACTGTGAACAATATTTCCAAAAGTGTTACTGTCGCAGAAAGCAAAACATAAGCATTGACAAAAAGCATCAAATGCACATGTGTTAAGAACAGAGACTCTTGACTTGCTGAGTTTAACAGGCTGTTGATAGTTTTTCCCCTCACAGAGGATCTGCATGGAGCCATTCAGGACAAGGAGAAAGGTATGAATTCATCTTCCTCCTTTTTGGTGGAACAGCTAGGCCTCTCTAGTTTTCAACAACGTCTTTGTTTGTTGAATGGATGTTTGTGACAGTGTCAGACGACTCCCCAGAACAGGAGGCATCCATTTTTTTTTCATCTACACTGCAGGTCACAGTGGGTAGTGGATTGTTTCCTGTGACATCACTGTTTCAACATTAGCATTTTCTGTACCTTTTTGTTTTGCAGAACAAATGCGCATGTTGCCTTCAATGTAGGAAAGATGTCGAGCAATGAATCGATCCACCCGAATAGGTAAGTTTTCATGCTTGAAAAGGCAGTGTTTGATGTTTTTAAACTCTGCTTCAACATTAGCTGAACTTGCGGTGATGTTGGTGCTACGGAAGTGAGGGATCATTACCCCTGTCCAGAGTGGTAAGTAACTTGCAAGTCTGATAATATTGGGAACAATCTTTGGGAGGAAGTGCATGTTATCTCGATCACCGTTGGCCACGGCAAGTGACCTGCTCTCATCACATGTCTGTCACCCACTGCCGTAGGTCAGTGTGTATTTCTTCACATGGATCCACTCCTTCCATGTCCTCACCCTCTTCATCTGGAACGATGACACACTCTTCTGCAATTTGGGCTTTCAGGTAGTTCTTGCAACATTCTGATATGAGGGGGGCTCCAGAGCTGTCATTGCCCTCTGCTTCGCTGAGAGCCACAATGGTAACAGTGCGGAGTGTAAATAACCAGGAAGGAAATATAAATGGATATTACAATGTTGGCAGAATTTATTTGTGAATCTAAAAGTTCTTCTTTTCTTTTTGTATAAATACACATTGTGAAGAACCTTTTGTTTTGAAGGCCAAAAAATGGTATATTGTTTGGGGCTTATGGGTAATCAATGCGGTGGACGATTTATGTGCAAGAAGATAAAGGATGTACAAAATGGTTAATTTAGCGCCCTATGTTGAGTAAGGAGAACAAGGTTGGTAGAACTAGTTCTTACTAAGAAGCATTCCTTTGTAACAAGTACTTCTTTAATTTGTTGCGGGCCAGATATGTCTAGTCCTTTAGCGTGGATGTCATGCTAGCATGTGGCTGAATAGACAGCAATGCGTACCTTTGATGTTTATTTTATTTATTTCAGCTCTTACGGTGTGTTTATGTAAATGGCACCAGAATTAAACATTACATGAACCATCAGTTATAAGAGACCATCCTTTCAACTGGGACCGCTACAGTAAGAGCTTGACCCTCATCAATCCTGCCGCCCTGCTGCTTTCAACGAACAAGGCTACGAAGAGGATCAGTCGCTGTGCTACACGTGTTCTCCGGCGGCCGACGACAGACTTTCAATGACGAAGCAATGCTGCCCTCGAGCCGTCGATGTAAAGTAGGACTGTGAATTCCGCAACAACACGGGCAGTGCGCTTATGGATCTGGTGTGATGGTCTGAAAATTACAATTATATAGTTTACACATTCAAGATGAAAGTACGGTAATGCTTGTAATTACTTGTAATTACATGGGTATAACTAAAGGGTAACTTAGCCCGTATACAGTGTTTGAACAAACGGAGGTTAAGAATACATACATGTATATGAGTGTAAGGATGTATTACCTTTGTATATTCGTGAGGAATGTGGTTTAATTGATACATTTATGGTCTACATATCAGTTTCTGCATTTACAAATATTATTGTAAAGCACATTGAAAATGGCTGAGTCCAATATTAACTCAAGTTTAGGAGAGTTAGAAAATCAAATTGATAATTTACAAACTGAAAGGCACAAGCCTGAGGATATTCTTACAAGTGAACAGGAGAATATAGATACTCACCTCCCACCAGAGGTCACAGAACAGGCTCTAAGCGACGCAAGAGGTAAAGAAGTTTGTGAAGAACCCCAGGGTCCTCGACGCTCTGTCCGCAATAAGAACCAAACACCCAGAATGCTCGCTTTACGAACAGAGGAGGCACACAAAAAGGAAACAGAACTTGTAGTAATGTATGACCAATGGAAAGCCCAAGCCCGCCAGGCCAGAGAACTTAAATCAGACATTACAGAGATGCAGCTTGCGTTTCTGAGCGACACTCTAGAAAAGGGAAAAAAATCAATGTAATGGACATTTATGTTGAAATTCGACACTGCATTACTCCTTCAACAGAGTTAAGACGACGTGTTGGCGCATGTGATGCAGTTACAGCAGACATTATCAAGATTATTTACGAAAGGATGACAGGCGTTGATGGAGACTATGATGTGAAAACTGTAAAGCACCGTCTACGTGATCTACTTGATCATGACTACGCCTATTCTATTTATGGATCTACTGCCTCAAATTTACGCCACAAGTCTAGTATTCACTTCAGCAATCTCTCTATATCCTCAAGCATGGCAGCCAAACGTGCCGACGCAGCAGACGAATTGGCCGTAAAGGAAGTAGAATATACCGTGTTGCTAGAGGAGAAGAAACAGGAGGAGAGAATACAACAACAAAGGAATGATCTTGAAGCTCAGCAACGCGAGTTAGAACAACTACAGGCAGAGAAAGATCTAAGAGTGGCAAGAGCAAGGCTTGACGCCTACACCCAGGAGGTAGCACGGGAAGCTAACGGTTCCTTCCCAAGTCATGATGCTGTAAATCTAGAGCAAACATCACCAACAGTCACAAACCAACCGTCCAACATCCGACCACCATCAACACAAATAGATGTGTCTCAGCTCGCTCAGGCCTTTCACGACAGCATGGCTCTAAATAGACTACCAATGCCAGAGCCCTTTGTGTTCAATGGTGACCCCATGCGGCTTTCCACTCGAGGTACTGCATTTGTGTCTCTCATCGACCGTAAAGGCATTTCTTCAGCTGACAAGCTCTACTATCTGAAAAGGTACGTGAGTGGCCCAGCTCGAAAGACCCTGGAGGGAGCTTTCTTCAGAAACGATGACGAAGCATATAAGGACGCTTGGAGCAAATTTAATCACCGATATGGTCAGCCATTTATCATACAGAAGGCATTCAGAGACAAGCTGGCAAACTGGCCAAAAATACAGCCCAAGGATGCCGAAGGTCTCAGGAACCTTTCTGATTTTTTTGAACGCCTGTCAGGATGCTATGCCTCATGTTACGGGCATCCAGATATTGAATGATTGTGGGGAGAACCAAAGGATAGTTCAAAAACTCCCTGACTGGCTAGCCTCTCGTTGGAACCGAAAGGTTACACAAACCCTCAATGAGATCTGATTCTACATATAGTATGTTGTAGACGGAGGGCCGACAGGCAGGCTGGGCTAGATGTCCTGTAGAGGAGACTGCTGAGAGAGGCGTCACACCTTTTCACTCTTTCTGGTGGGGCTGGCGAGTAAAGTCAAGATAAGGTTCAACACCCCTTTCAATAAGAATCCTGTTGTCTACTTTTACCTGACAGCAACTTGGAACAGAGTTCTATTTGAGTCCAGATGTTCTCAAGGCTATTGTTGCATCTCCTTCCCTGCAGCCTTAGAAACATCAAGATAGAAAACACACTTTATAAATGGTTAATAAATACACCTGATACTTCAATTAAGCAGGAAAAAGCACTTATTATAACAGATGTGTAGCACTGTAAGACACGTGTTTCTCTGTTGATTGTTTTATTCTCAGGAACATGACTATAACATTGAGTGTTGGGACACAGAGCAAAAACATGTTTTAGCAATGTAAAACAAAACAGGAACAGGAAAACACATTCCACATGTATGTTTTACAATGACATTTACATGCAAGCATTCGTTCTGTTTAACAAATCACCAATAAAAAGTGGAATGGTAAGGTATAAGATATTAAGTGTATTTCTAGAGTGAAGAGAGAGAAGTTTGGTAGGAGACCTTAATGGCTGTGAGAAAACAGAAGAGTGTGAGGTCTGTGGTTGACGCGACCTATAAGTACTGATGGACAGAGCTGACTTCCTAACAACCAACACATCATTCACTTCACAATAAACTTTTTTTTGGAGGACACTTAATATACAATAAGGAAAGTGTAAGCATATCACTATTAAAATCCTTTAAAATAAATGGAACATAATTTGCACACACTAATAGTCCTATGTCTTCTGTACATCTGTATGTCCCATCAGCTACATTATAACCTGGTGAAGGGTTTTACAATAAATATGTGAACATCTTTTAGGACCAAACTAATTATGCAAGAGACCTATGATCCTTATAGATTTTAAAAACATATAATTAAAGTGATAAGCAGATGTTGAGCAGATAATGGATTTAATTTATTTATTGAATACATGAATACACACCTAGTAATGTTATTCTACATTATTTAATGGATAATAGGAGTTAATTAAATAAGATAGAGATCTGAACATCCCCACCACACACACAACACTCCTACTCTGAGACTTGATTCATATGGATCCAGAGCTACATTTTACGCTACACAGGTTACCATGGTAATCAGTAAACTGTTAGAGAATGGGAGATGGATGACTCTTTACAAGATAGTTTCTATGGAAAATGTATTTAGGGATCTGGAACCGGTGAGGGAGATAAAAGACGACATTTTTGTTCTTTCTGGTGTTTTTTTCAGTGACCCTGAATGTGCAAAGCTCTTTCCACATAGACAGGAGTAAGATTTCTCTCCTGTGTGTATGAGTTGGTGTGTAGTCAGGTTTCCTGAATGATTGAAGCTCTTACCACACTGATCACTGCTATAAGGCTTCTCTCCTGTGTGAATGCGCTGGTGTTTAGTCAGGACACTTAAATCATTGAAGCTTTTTCTACACTGACCGCAGCTAAAAGGCTTCTCTCCTGTGTATATGCGTTGGTGTATAGTCAGCTGTCCTGACAACCTGAAACTTTTCCCACAATGATCACAGCTATAAAGCTTCTATCCTGTGTGTATGCGTTGGTGTATAGTCAGCTGTCCTGATTGATTGAAGCTCTTTCCACACTGACCACAGCTATATGGCTTCACCCCTGTGTGTGTGCGTTGGTGTGAAATCAGGTTCCCTGAATAATTGAAGCTCTTCCCACACTGATCACAGCTATAAGGCTTCTCTCCTGTGTGTGTGCGTTGGTGTATAGTCAGCATTCCTGACATGCTGAAGCTTTTCCCACACTCATCACAGCTATAAGGCTTCTCTCCTGTGTGTGTGCGTTGGTGTATAGTCAGGTTTCCTGACATGCTGAAGCTCTTCCCACACTCATCACAGCTATAAGGCTTCTCTCCTGTGTGTATGCGTTGGTGTTGAGTCAGGTGTCCTGATTGATAGAAGCTCTTTCCACACTGATCACAGCTATAAGGCTTCTCTCCTGTGTGGATGCGTTGGTGTATAGTCAGGTGTCCTGATTGATTGAAGCTCTTCCCACACTGATCACAGCTATAAGGCTTCTCTCCTGTGTGTATGCGTTGGTGTGTAATCAGTTGTCCTGATCGACTGAAGCTCTTTCCACACTGATCACAGCTATAAGGCTTCTCTCCTGTGTGTATTCGCTGGTGTTTAGTCAGGTCTCCTGATCGAATGAAGCTCTTTCCACACTGATCACAGCTATATGGCTTCACCCCTGTGTGTATGCGTTGGTGTATAGTCAGGTGTCCTGATTGATTGAAGCTCTTTCCACACTGATCACAGCTATATGGCTTCACCCCTGTGTGTATGTGTTGGTGTGTAATCAGGGACCATGAATCATGGAAACTCTTTCCACACTGATCACAGCTATAAGGCTTCTCTCCTGAGTGTATGCGCTGGTGTATAGTCAGTGATTCTAACCGACTGAAGCTCTTCCCACACTGATCACAGCTATAAGGCTTCTCTCCTGTGTGTATGCGTTGGTGTATAGTCAGGTGTCCTGATTGATTGAAGCTCTTTCCACACTGATCACAGCTATATGGCTTCACCCCTGTGTGTATGCGTTGGTGTGTAATCAGGGACCATGAATGATTTAAGCTCTTTCCACACTGATCACAGCTATATTGCTTCAGTCCTGTGTGTATGCGTTGGTGTGTAATCAGGGATCCTGAACTAATAAAGCTCTTCCCACACTGACCGCAGTAATAAGGCTTCACTCCTGTGTGTATACGCTGGTGTGTGGTAAGGTTTCCAGATAAAGAAAAGCCCTTCCCACACTGATCACAGCTATAAGGCTTCACTCCTGTGTGTATACGCTGGTGTGTGGTAAGGTTTCCGGATAAAGCAAAGCTCTTCCCACACTGATCACAGCTATAAGGCTTCTCTTCTGTGTGTATACGCTGGTGTTTAGTCAGGGATCCTGAACTAATAAAGCTCTTCCCACAATGATCACAGCTATAAGGCTTCTCTTCTGTGTGTATGCGATAGTGTGTAGTCAGGGTGGTATCTCGAGTAAAACTCTTTCCACATTGATCACAGCTATAAGGCTTCTCTCCTGTGTGTATGCGTTGGTGTATAGCCAGGTGTCCTGATCGATTTAAGCTCTTCCCACACTGATCACAGCTATAAGGCTTCTCTCCTGTGTGTATACGCTGGTGTTTAGTCAGGGATCCTGAACTAATAAAGCTCTTCCCACACTGATCGCAGCAATAAGGCTTCTCTCCTGTGTGTATACGCTGGTGTGTAGTCAGGTGTCCTGACATCCTGAAGCTCTTCCCACATTGATCACAGCTATAAGGCTTCTCTCCTGTGTGTATGCGCTGGTGTGTGGTCAGGTTTCCGGATAAAGCAAAGCTCTTCCCACACTGATCACAGCTATAAGGCTTCTCTCCTGTGTGTATACGCTGGTGTTTAGTCAGGGATCCTGATCCACTGAAGCTCTTCCCACACTGATCACAGCTATATGGCTTCAGTCCTGTGTGTACGCGTTGGTGTGTAATCAGGGACCATGAATGATTGAAGCTCTTCCCACACTGATCACAGCTATAAGGCTTCTCTCCTGTGTGTATGCGTTGGTGTGTAGTCAGTTGTCCTGATTGATTGAACCTCTTCCCACACTGATCACAGCTATAAGGCTTCTCTCCTGTGTGTATGCGTTGGTGTGTAGTCAGGTCTCCTGATTGATTGAAACTCTTTCCACACTGATCACAGCTATAAGGCTTCTCTCCTGTGTGTATGCGTTGGTGTATAGTCAGATGACTTGAATAACTGAACCTCTTTCCACACTGATCACAGCTATATGGCTTCAGTCCTGTGTGTATGCGTTGGTGTGTAATCAGGGACCATGAATGATTGAAGCTCTTTCCACACTGATCACAGCTATAAGGCTTCTCTCCTGTGTGTATGCGTTGGTGTGTAGTCAGTTGTCTTGATTGATTGAAGCTCTTTCCACACTGATCACAGCTATAAGGCTTCTCTCCTGTGTGTATGCGTTGGTGTGTAATCAGGGATCCTTGATGATTGAAGCATTTCCCACAATCATAGCAGGGGTAAGGTCTCTTTCCTGTATGAATTCTCTGATGAGATTGTAAAGTTTTAGATGCAGCAAAACTCTTCCCACAGTCAGAGCAGCAGTGGTGAGGTTTCTTTCTTATACATCTCTGCTGGTGTTTCTTGAGGTGTTCTGATCTGGAGAGACTCTTCTCTTTCTTGTCAGCATCATGTTGTTGAGGCTCCCCAGATGATAAGCCCCTCCCACTGAGAGAGCAACAATTAAGGCTGTCCCCTGTGAAACAAAGACATTGAATAGTTAGGTTTGGCAGATATGGGTCAATAAACAGATGTCTTCCCATGAAATGAATGCCTTTTGCATCCCTTTGAAATTTCTCCAGCAGAAATTGTGCACCAATATTCAATTGTAAGTCTCTGTTATACTAAATAAAGTGCCCTTTAATAGAGAACACATGGAGAATTCGATTAATCAGATTTTTATGAATAAAGACTCGCTAAAGTGACAAAGTTCTGCATTTTGACAGGTCCCTCTGTCAACCCTGTGTATCTTCTAGAAATATTTTAACCCACCTAATCCAATCATTTATCAAAGTTTTACCATTATTGAGTAAGGTTACATGGGCAGAATAATACGATTATTGTGAATAGTCAATTAGTATAAAGATTGATTTAAAATGTTGACATGCTTTGAAAGAAAAACAATTTCCCTAATAATCCTGTTTACATGGATACATCTGAAATCAGGCTACCTGATGGGACTTTGAGAAATGCAGAAAATTGGCAACCAAAATAAAATTTCTACAACAGCGACCAGGTTATTTTTTAGAAGCATATTTGATTCTGAGTTTAGACAAGTAAAGTTAGTATGTGAAAACTATTTCTAAGCTGCATACTTTCAGTTCTTCTGAACTCACTGCACTCGCTCAAAAGAATGAAGCTAAAGCCTCTCGTGCAGCACATGTACAGATCAACTACACCGCTATAACTCAGATTAAAGTGTTTACATGTCCTAATAATTCTAAAGATTGATCAGAAAACCAGGTGTTTTTAAAGGCTATGCTTACTTCAGTTATGACCTTCCACCAATTAAGATAAGTAGAGTAAGGTGTTTACATAAATAATGCCATAGTCGACCTACTACCATAACCAGTTTAATATGACATCATTAGTACTCATTACTTATTGGTACCTTTGACAGTCAATCATTAACATTATTTTATGTGATTAGTGATTAATTTAAGTCAGTCCCTCATTTTAAGGTCAACCCTGTTACATGAACTGAACACTTGTTTTAATAAAGGTGAAACTGTTCCTTACATTTTCTTTGTAAAATAAACATTGAACATCTAATAGTCAAATCATAGAGTAAAAGCAGGAAAGCTGGTTCTAATATTTTTGTAAATGTTCTGCTGTTTTGTGTTGGAAAACTGAGCATCTCAACCCTTTTATCCAAACATAGACATGCTAGAAATGTTTTAACTAACTTTTTGGGTGAAGACTGCATTCTATTGCCACTCCCTGTTGCACAATACTAGCTTCCATTCCCCCTGTCACAAGTGGATTCATGGCTGATTTAAAGGACTATTTAACTAATGTAAACTAGTGGTTTTGTTGTTTCCAGTTTTCCCCTGTTACGGTCAACCCTGTTACTTTATTAAACACATTGGAACTTACTATAGTATTTATTTTTCATATAACCTCTTCAGATGGAAAACATGTTTTTTATTAAGTTGAACATCTGCTCTTTATGACAGAATGTTAAAATTAGGTGAAATCAAATGTTTTTTTAAACAAGTTACACTTAGAATTGGGTGGAACGACCAGATAGTTTCACCAATATATAATTAATTGTAACAGAAGCAGACTGTAGTCTAATCCACACACCATGGTTCTTACTTAATGAAATCAAATCTCCATGTTCCTCTTCTCCTCTTTCAGTTCCACTCTGCCCGGGTGTTTTCCTGCAGTCGACCAGAACCAGCAGTAAAGTACGGAGAGGTGGTCGACCTGGGGACTCAAGGAGGGTGGAGGGGGAGGGGCTAGCTTTGTCCTGTTGGCCGCAAGAAGTATTCAACATAGATTAACACTACACCAAATATCGTATTCATCTAAATCTCTGATTGATTTGGCTGCATCCCTCGAATATCTCCTTATTCCAGAAATGTTCAATGATTCACTACAACCCACAAATATAAGAGCATTGGATTGTTGGAGGCATGAGCTAGTTTCCACCATATATCTTATATCAGTAATTTCCTTTCAAACAGCGAGGAAGAGGCAAAGCGAAAATGTAGCTTTTGCCTTATTTGATCTAATCAACATTTCGTAATGATTAGGTTGTTACGAGTGTATTGGTAAAAGTAGGACACTTTATATGGGAGTTATGCCTGGTCATCACTATTTACC
Organism: Thymallus thymallus; assembly: GCA_023634145.1. Taxonomy (NCBI): domain Eukaryota; kingdom Metazoa; phylum Chordata; class Actinopteri; order Salmoniformes; family Salmonidae; genus Thymallus; species Thymallus thymallus. Next base: position 22,253,342 of record CM042394.1, on the reverse strand, counting down.
GCAAAGAAAGCCATAAACCACGCCCATTTATACAAGTGATCTTAATACATCTGATTTTAAACTTAACCTAAAAAACACAACTTTATGCCCAACACTAAATAAAAATTAATTTAAAAACGATATAGGCATTTGACTCTATGACTGTGGTAACTAGTGGAAACACACATCTACCCTCTCATTACTATAATGGTCCCATCTGATCTTGCCTCTTTCCCGACAGCCTTCCATTTTTAAAGACATTTATTTTCTTTGTTAGAACGGCCACTTGAGTATCTGGTCAAATAATGGCTAATGTGTTTGAAATCTGTGAAGGAATGTGAACACTTTGGGAGGAAGGAGAGATAATTAGGTCATAGTTACAGATTCCTAAACATGATATAGTAGTAGGCTACTTTGTTGAAGACAAAAATAATTCCTAACAAAGTTTTACCGTCATGTTTTTATTTGTCCAGAAGTTTAAACCGAACACAGGAATGTGGAGGATCAAAGACGATGAAAACTAGGTCTAGACATTTTATACAACACAGCAGGCTTATACTGTTAAAACCAGACTTACCCGATCCATTGTGGAAGATATTGTTTCTTTGTATGACATGAAATGTTGTAGGCTACAGTACAGTTAGACTACTTTGTTGTAGTGTTCGGATAATGACTGGCGAGAGAAAATACCATTATCAAGGCTGCAACTGATGCGTCTCTAGACCAGAGCAATCGAACATTTATTTAAAAATCAAAACGGAAGAATGTTAGGACAAATAAAAGTATATGTAGCCTAATAATACTTCAGAAAGTTCCTGGATAACATTTTACGTGCTCTTTAAAAGTTGAGTAAAGCCAAGAAAACGTTCAACAATACCCCCTTTCACTATGAATCCTGTTGTCTGATATCGTCTACTTCTACCTGGCAGCCACTTGGAACACATGCTCAAAGATGGTGAATCTCAACAGGCCTTTCTCTCCTGAGGGAGTGTCTGGGAATTACTGCTTCCGGTCTTTCGCTGCTGCTGTAATGGCAGCTGCTGTACACAACCAGCACAACCTTACCAGCACAACCTAATACTGGTAATTCTCCGGTCAAAAATAAAGTCCAGTGGTGCAAAAAGTAACCAATTGTCACACTTGAGAAAAGCAAAGATACCATAACAGAAAAAATGATACTTGAGTAAAAGTCTTAAAGTATTTGGTTTTAGTTGATTGTAACATTGACACGTTCTGTGTGCTGACAACAGGTTTAACTAACGTTACTTGATTGTAACATTGACACTGTCTGTGCAGACTACAGGTTTAACTAACGTTAGTTGATTGATTGTAACATTGACACATTCTGTTATTATTATTCCCTCGCTCATATCACACGCATTTTTAGCTACTGAAGTATTTCTCTGCCATCGACCTGTATAGTATAGTTAACCATCCAACATCCACCAATGTATAGTGTACATATTCAGCCAACCACCCATACTATGCAATGTCTTTTTATAGCTATTTTATGTTTGTTTTTGTTTTCATTTTTTTTGTCTTTTTTTTCTTTTTTCATTTTTGCACTCCAGATATCTTGTATTTCTATACTTTTTCATACTGCCGCTCTATGTATCATGTGCCGTGTATCTGTCTTTTGTGTACTTTCGTTGTGGCATTTTGCACCTGCCCTGTGTTTTGTTGTAGCTGCTTGACAATGAAATTTCCCCCCCGGGGGATCAATAAAGTATCTATCTATCTATCTATCTATCTATCTATCTATCTATCTATCTATCTATCTATCTATCTATCTATCTATCTATCTATCTATCTATCTATCTATCTATCTATCTATCTATCTTCTGTGTGCTGACCACAGCTCCTAGTGTCCGGGGACTTTAATGCAGGAAAACTTAAATCAGTTTTACCTCATTTCTATCAGCATGTTAAATGTGTAACCAGAGGAAAACAAACTCTAGACCACCTTTACTGCACACACAGAGATATGTGTAAAAAGCTCTCCCTCAATTTGTCAAATCTGACCATAATTCCATCCTCCTGATTCCTGCTTATGTAACCAACTTCACATAGCCCCCCAGAAGAAAGGCACACAGACACCCACACTTCAGGTTGACTCGGTTTTTATCTGAAGTAAAAGATATCAAACAGTGATTACAGGCGTTGACAGGACGGTCACAGCCACACGTTCACTAGTTAGGTAGGACACAATATATTTTAGATAGGAGCAACAGTAGTAATACATACCCTCAATGTGAAGTGATTATAATCCATAAATACAGAGCACAAGTACAACACTTTTATATAAACCTTTTAAGGTAGTAAGAAAATAAACATTCACTTAATATTTCAATAAATCACCTGCTAGCAATAGCTAGCGTGACATTGTAGTGAGGTGACCAATGTTGCTAGTTAGCTCGTCATCAACATGGCTAGCTAAACCAGCAAAAACTTGGTTAACTTGATGAAATAGGTCTTCAATACCTTAACGGCAAAATAAATATATACATAGTCACATTCGCTATTGACTTTAGGATATATTAACCGTTTTCCAAAAACACTATTGCGTTATACAGTTTTAAACTGTTTTTTATATACAGAGGAAGGAGATACGAACCTACCCTCAGAATATCTCTCTCTGACTGAGGAGCAGGCAGACCAACTTCCCAAATAGGGGAGAAGCACTCAAAACCCACTAGTTGTACTTTCATGGAAAATAGTACAAAAATGGTAATTAGTTATAGCAATAACTAATATTATACACTACTATACCAATATACAAAGATATACTAATGGTATATCTTATGGTAATATTATAGCAATCTTATAGTGATACTACAGCAATAACTATAGTAGACTTTTGAAAAGGTTTTGTTCAGTGTACATTAAATAGTGGACAGATACGAGGACAACATATTATTTATATGAATCAATAATCAATTCAACAAATCAAAAAGTTAGACCTTTTGCCCCAAGTTACTTCATTTGAGTCAAACAAAAAAAGAGTAGTTCTGTTGTATTTAGTAAAAGTCTTATCTTTCAAAATTCTACATTTTATTGTACAGCATTTATAGTAAAAAATAACTAAGCAACTTACTGTAAAAGGCAGACACTTTGGTTCGGCACAGCTGTTTCTTTGCCTCCTGGTCCCGGAATGCATTAAAATATTTTCCCGTCAACGAAGAGACGGCCATCACCTCTGTGGGAAACAGAGCTGTCATGAGCTCAGAAATGCACTTCGATGGTTCTTTGCTCAGTCGAGTGATAATGTTCGCCTGGAGTTTAACACCCTCTGCCAGTTCCACCCTTAAAACATCATAAAACTTTAATGAAATACATTTTTAAAAAAATGTGGGCCTTAAGAAGCTACTCGTTTTACAGTACTGTAGTAGTTATCAACAATGTATTCAAACTTTCATTTGTGATGGACAGAAACTTTGTTTTTTGCATATTAGAATATATTTTTTAAATGATATCCGAAATTATTACAGTATTTTTATAGTAGGATTTGCTGTGGTAACTATACAACTATGATCTTCTTTCTTTCTCTCTCTGTCTCCCTCGCTTTGTCACTCTCCCCTTCTATCTTTCTCCCCCCTTTCTAAGTACAGTATTTTAGATTTGAATTTTGGACGTAGTCAAGCATATGTTCTCTGCCTGTCTCTTAGATTCATGTTTAGATAAATGCTTCGTTCATAAAGTATTATCTTGAAATGTAAACTGTTGTATTGCCTTATTTACTGTTTTCATCAACTATGTTAAAGGGGTGGTTCATTGAAAAATATGTTTAATCTCACTAGAACATTTTCCTAGGCATTAGCCTTCACCAGGGACAGTTTTTAGGTTGGTTGGATCAGTATTTAGTTGAGCTCATCAGCGAATTCTACTTCTCCCTCTCCCATAGAAACCACATTTAAGGTCAAAGTTTATCATTAATACCTTTGAAAGACACCACCGGTGCCTCCAAACACTGCAATAGCCCTTGTAGTTAAAATCTTGATAAGATTACTTTGCTAAAATATTTACCTAGCCTAATATTCCCCAATGATATCGGTAATTTTGACATTCAAATCCAGGAAGAAATGTTCGATTAATCCGCGCCGAGCTGCGACTTGGGTCAGGGTCAGAATTTACTTACAAATCTTTGAACCAAGAGGAAGAGTATCAACCAGGTGACACAAACTGAAGAAAACATTGGCAGATTGTTTTTGGGCAATTCAATGACGAGACAACATTTGTTGCATAAAGTGAGGATAAATACAAATCGTTTTTCATACATTCTAGATAAAATCGTAAATGTCGCATTTGAAATAAAATTGCAGAAGTCTAGATACGGATCCACCTAATCTAAAAACGGTCTCTGGTAAAGGCTAATGCCTCGGCAAATGTTCTGAGGTTAAAAGTATTTTTCCATGAACCACCCCTTTAAGTAAGTAAACGTATTAGAATTATAAAACCATTCTCGTAGTCCTTTCTGCCGTGACTCAAGTTGTTTGCTTGTTGTTCTCCGTTAGATAGTTTTAGAAGTTAACGAGAAATAGTTTAGTGAATACATTTAGCATAATCCTATATGGCGCTCTATGTTAAAACCGTTATAAGACAAATTATAATTGTACTACAATATGCATTAAACATTTACGTTAAATTAAGCAAAACTGCACATGCATACAGTATTTTTCTGCTTGCTGTAATGTTACAATGTTAATACACATGCTTTTGTATTTAAATTGTGACTAGTTTGCGTCCCCGCTTTACAGCTCAAGGTTTGAAGTCAGCCTACCATTACGTCTGGTAGGGTTGTGACGGCTATGTCTTGAGGTGCTGCTTTTGGGGGTTGGAGGAAGGGAGTGGATCCACCAGCCATGATGTCTGGGAACACACAGTATGACCGACAGTTAGAGAAAGTGAATACAGATTCATTCATCAACTGTAGTCTTAGAAACATAAAGATAGACAACAAACACACTTTATAACTGATGAAAAACTACACCTGATACTTCAATTAAGCAGGAAAAAGCACTTATTATAACAGATGTGTAGCACTGTAAGACACGTGTTTCTCTGTGGATTGTTTTAAACCTGTTTTATTCTCAGGACCATGACTATAACATTGAGTGTTGGGACACAGAGCAACAACATATCCTACATAATACAACTAAATCTATATGTAATCAGTAATGTAAAACAAAAGAAAACATGAAACCACATTCCAGATTTAAGTTGTCGCAGAAATTATTCCAACCAATTTCTTGAAAACAATTAAACGTTATTATTTAATTATTACAATAATGGAGCGGTCAGCGGCCACTCGGAGGTGATCACTGAGAACCCAACGAGCAGAGTTGGGTTACAACCTTTATAGACTGAGCACATCCTTATGAGTACGTGACAAACAACAGATGTGTGGAATGTGTCAAGAGGTGAGGTTTTATATGGAAGAAAGGAGTGTCCCTCAGACAGATAGCATTTGCTGTGAAGATAATTCTATTTGTATAGAAACCAGAGTTTGGCCTCCAAGACAAGGATCTTCTTATCAGCTGTTTATACCAGACATCTCCTTCCTGGTACCTCATAGACACTGACACTAATTCAATCTATGGAATGAAGGCTCAGAGAGAGGACAAGACCATCATAAATCAGTTGCTATCCCAAACCCCAAAGGCTAACTCAGTTCACACAGACACAGATGAGACAGTACTGAGAAACCTTATTCCAAGCAAAAACACTATTTACATTTTTCTACCATAATGTTTTACAATGACATTTACATGCAAGCATTTGTTCCGCAAAACAAGTCACCAATAAAAAGTGGAATGGTAAGTTATCAGATATTATCAAGTGTATTTCCAGAGTGAAGAGAGAGAAGTTTGGTAGGAGACCTTACTGGCCGTGAGAAAACAGAAGAGTGTGAGGTCTGTGGTTGACAAGACCTGATGGGTAGAGCTGACTTCCTGACTCCATGATGACTATTACTAAAAACCAACACATCATTCGCTTCACAATAAAAATGTGTGAACATATTTTTATAGCACACTTAATATACAATAAAGGAAAGTTGAAAGATATCACTATTAAAATCCTTTAAAATAAACGCAACAAAAATAAATTTACAACTGTCACAAATATTTTTATTCCAATTTTCTAAATGAACTTTTTAACTCTATCTGTATCCTGAAGGTTGTAAATTCTTCAGTTTGTTTAAATAATACAGAGAGAGCTCCAGCTTTACAATGGTCAGGTTTTATTCAGAGAACGTTCTACAGAAAGAAATAACAAAAAGCTTTTATACCATCCAGTCACAGTCAAGCCCCCACCCTGTTTTGTGTCCTCAGTCTGCCTTCAAAGACACTGTCCTGTTATCTCAGGTCACTCCCCTCAAAGGCATCCCTCAGTTGCTAATGTTTACTCACACCTCGAAGACCAGACCCCAATTCTGATGGATGGGGCCCTGTGAACTTTTATGGCCGCATAATCTCCTGCAGGACTAACAGCCTTCACAAATGGTCTGTCTCCCCCTTTATTTGTCTTTAACCACATCCTGACTCATTTACCAAAATGGTAACATTCTAACCTGGTGGGAACATTGTCTATGTTCCCACATTCTTAGAATCATAATCTTGTAATTCTAATACATCTCACACATTACACCGTTTCAGGGTGAAACATCTTAGTCATTAACATTAAACATACACATTTCTTTATCAACAACACTAATAGTCTTATGTCTTCTGTACATCTGTATGTCCCATCAGCTACATTATAACCTGGTGAAGGGATTTACAATAAATATGTGAATATCTTTAAGGAGAAAACTAATTATACAAGAGGCCTATGCTCCTTATAAATATAGATCATTATTACAGATTTAAAAAATTATAATAATTATATTCACACATTGAGCAGATCATGGATTTAATATATTGAATACATGAATAAACACCTAGTAATCTTGAAACATTATTCTACATTATAAAATTATTTAATGGATAAAAGGAGTTATTGAAATAAGATACATATTGAGCGAAGCTCTTCCCACACTGATCACAGCTATAAGGCTTCTCTCCTGTGTGTATACGCTGGTGTCTAGCCAGGAGTCCTGACATCCTGAAGCTCTTCCCACACTGATCACAGCTATAAGGCTTCTCTTCTGTGTGTATGCGCTGGTGTGTAGTCAGGTTGGAATCTCGAGCAAAACTCTTTCCACATTGATCACAGCTATAAGGCTTCTCTCCTGTGTGTATACGCTGGTGTTTAGTCAGGGATCCTGAACTAATAAAGCTCTTCCCACACTGATCACAGCAATAAGGCTTCACTCCTGTGTGTATACGCTGGTGTGTGGTAAGGTTTCCAGATAAAGAAAAGCTCTTCCCATACTGATCACAGCTATAAGGCTTCTCTCCTGTGTGTATACGCTGGTGACTGGTCAGGTTTCCGGATAAAGCAAAGCTCTTCCCACACTGATCACAGCTATAAGGCTTCTCTCCTGTGTGTATACGCTGGTGTTTAGTCAGGGATCCTGAACTAATAAAGCTCTTCCCACACTGATCGCAGCAATAAGGCTTCTCTCCTGTGTGTATGCGTTGGTGTGCAGTCAAGTGTACTGAAATCCTGAAACCCTTCCCACAAAGATGACAGCTATAAGGCTTCTCTCCTGTGTGTATGCGTTGGTGTATAGTCAGAACTCCTGATCCATTGAAGCTCTTCCCACACTGATCACAGCTATAACACTTCTCTATGTGTGTTTGCGTTGGTGTCTAGTCAGGTGTCCTGACATCCTGAAGCTCTTCCCACACTGATCACAGCTATAAGGCTTCTCTTCTGTGTGTATGCGCTGGTGTGTAGTCAGGGTGGAATCTCGAGCAAAACTCTTTCCACATTGATCACAGCTATAAGGCTTCTCTCCTGTGTGTATGCGCTGGTGTGTGGTCAGGTTTCCTGATAAAGCAAAGCTCTTCCCACACTGATCACAGCTATAAGGCTTCTCTCCTGTGTGTATACGCTGGTGTTTAGTCAGGGATCCTGATCCACTGAAGCTCTTCCCACACTGATCACAGCTATATGGCTTCAGTCCTGTGTGTATGCGTTGGTGTGTAATCAGGGACCATGAATGATTGAAGCTCTTTCCACACTGATCACAGCTATAAGGCTTCTCTCCTGTGTGTATGAGTTGGTGTGTAATCAGGGACCTTGAATGATTGAAGCTCTTTCCACACTGATCACAGCTATAAGGCTTCTCTCCTGTGTGTATGCGTTGGTGTGTAGTCAGTTGTCCTGATTGATTGAAGCTCTTTCCACAATGATCACAGCTATAAGGCTTCTCTCCTGTGTGTATTCGTTGGTGTATAGTCAGGGATCCTGAATGATTGAACCTCCTTCCACACTGATCACAGCTATAAGGCTTCTCTCCTGTGTGTATGCGTTGGTGTATAGTCAGACTTCCTGATGCAATGAAACTCTTCCCACACTGATCACAGCTATAAGGCTTCCCTCCTGTGTGTATGCGTTGGTGTGCAGTCAGGGATACTGAATGATTGAAGCTCTTCCCACATTGATAACAGCTATAAGGCTTCTCTCCTGTGTGTATGCGTTGGTGTATAGTCAGGGATCCTGATTGATTGAAGCTCTTCCCACATTGATAACAGCTATAAGGCTTCTCTCCTGTGTGTATGCGTTGGTGTGTAACCAGGGACCATGAACAATTGAAGCTCTTTCCACAATGATCACAGCTATAAGGCTTCTCTCCTGTGTGTATGCGTTGGTGTGTAACCAGGGACCCTGAACAATTGAAGCTCTTTCCACAATGATCACAGCTATAAGGCTTCTCTCCTGTGTGTATGCGTTGGTGTGTAACCAGGGACCCTGAACAATTGAAGCTCTTTCCACAATGATCACAGCTTTAAGGCTTCTCTCCTGTGTGTATTCGTTGGTGTGTAGTCAGGTTTCCTGATTGATTGAAGCTCTTCCCACACTGATCACAGCTATAAGGCTTCTCTCCTGTGTGTATGCGTTGGTGTGTAATCAGGGATCCTTGATGATTGAAGCATTTCCCACAATCATAGCAGGGGTAAGGTCTCTTTCCTGTATGAATTCTCTGATGAGATTTTAAAGTAGTATATGCCGCAAAACTCTTCCCACAGTCAGAGCAGCAGTGGTGAGGTTTCTTTTTCTTTCTTATACGTCTCTGCTGGTGTTGCTTGAGTTGTTCTGATCTGGAGAGACTCTTCTCTTTCTTGTCAGCATCATGATGTTGTTGAGGCTCCCCAGAAGATAAGCCCCTCCCACTGAGAGAGCAACAATTATGGCTGTCCCCTGTGAAACAAAGACATTGAATAGTTAGGTTTTGCAGATATGGGTCAATAAACAGATGTCTTCCCATGAAATTAATGCCTTTTGCATCCCTTTGAAATTTCTCCAGCAGAAATTGTGCACCAATATTCAATTGTAAGTCTCTGTTATACTAAATAAAGTGCCCTTTAATAGAGAACACATGGAGAATTCGATGAATCAGATTTTTATGAATAAAGACTCGCTAAAGTGACAAAGTTCTGCATTTTGACAGGTCCCTCTGTCAACCCTGTGTATGCATTCTATTGCCAATCCCTGTTGCACAATACTAGCTTCCATTCCCCCTGTCACAAGTGGATTCATGGCTGATTTAAAGGACTATTTAACTAATGTAAACTAGTGGTTTTGTTTTTTTCAGTTTTCCCCTGTTACGGTCAACCCTGTTACTTTATTTGGCACATTGGCACTTACTATAGTATTTATTTTTCATATAACCTTTTCAGATGGGAAAACGTGTTTTTTAATAAGTTGAACATCTGCTCTTTATGACAGAATGTTAAAATTAGGTGAAATCAAATGTTATGGGGGACAAAGTTACATCAAACGTTGTTGTTTTTTAACAAGTTACACTTAGAATTGGGTGGAACGACCAGATAGTTTCAGCAATATCTAATTAATTAATTGTAACAGAAGCAGACTGTAGTCTAATCCACACACCATGGTTCTTACTTAATGAAATCAAATCTCCATGTTCCTCTTCTCCTTCTCCTCTCTCAGTTCCACTCTGCCCCGGTGTTTTCCTGCAGTCGACCAGAACCAGCAGTAAAGTCCGGAGAGGCGGTCGACCTGGGGACTCCAGGAGGGTGGAGGGGCTAGCTTTGTCCTGTTGGCCGCAAGAAGTATTCAACATAGATTAACACTACACCAAATATCTTATTCATCTAAATCTCTGATTGATTTGGCTGCATCCCTCGAATATCTCCTTATTCCGGAAATGTTCAATGCTTCACTACAACCCACAAATATAAGAGCATTGGATTGGTGGAGGCATGAGCTAGTTTCCACCATATATCTTATACCAGTAATTTCCTTTCAAACAGCGAGGAAGAGGAGAAGTGAGAGGGATAACTGGGCCCAAAATGGCCTTATTTGATCTAATATACATTTCGTAATGATTAGGTTGTTACGAGTGTATTGTTAAAAGTAGGACACTTTATATGGGAGTTATGCCTGGTCTTCACTAGTTACCGCAAACAAAGCCATAAACCACGCCCATTTATACAAGTGATCTTAATACATCTGATTTTAAACTAAACCTAAAAAACACAACTTTAAGTTCAGTCCGTACGGAACGTGTGGCTGACGTTCGTCCATTACAATTTGGACTCGACTGAAGCAACATCTTGTCCGTGTGGTACTTTCTATTTCCCCTTTTACAGGTAAGAACGAAGGTTGTATTATGTTTGAATGATTTATATATGTGTTTAATACTGTAAGGAAAATGCGGGGAGTAAATGTTAAGGATTGTAGTAATTTATGTAGGCGCATTTAGCAGGCTAAACATGAAGTGTTGTTTCAGTGTAGCCTGTGTGCTAGCTGTGTTGTGGATCGAGGTTAAAGAGTGGCGGGAATGAAACACCGTTGCCGCCGTTTTTCCTGTGTGTATTAGCTTTATATAATAGGGATAAGGTAAAAGTGCTATTGTTGAAGTTTAAGAAAAAGGAGTGTTTAATGTGAAGAGGCAAGATAGTTTATATGTTTAAGTGCAACGTTACTGAGGGTAAAATGTTAAGAGTATTCTGAATTAATAATAACTATAAACAGCAGTAATTGGCATTACAGAATATCTTCTATGGTGTTTTTATTGTTCTAAACACTTTACAGGGTTAAGTTAAATCTATTTCTGTTTAAATAATCTGTTTTATTAAATGTACTGTTTCGAGGTTATTTGCCAATACTGTTTTAAGATGCTGTAAATATGTTTTGATATCTCTTTGGTAACTCACTCTAAAGGTTAACTCAGGTATTTTAGTAATATGGAGTTATAACTGACCAGCTGATATTTTTCCTGATTGTGTAGTTTCTTAGAGGGACATTTATGTTGTGCAAAGGGAAAATAACATGTTTAATTGTGATATTGTGTAAACATGTTATTATGCTGTTAATGGTAAATGCATTACAATTTGGACTTGACTGAAGCAACATCGTGTCCGTGTGGTACTTTGTATATCCCCTTTTACAGGGGGCGCAACATTTGGAGGCTCCGCTGAGATGGTGTGCAGCGTGGTTCAGCGTCTACAACAGATGTCCCCAGCCGTCACACATCTCTTTTAACCAATCGCGAATCAGCGACAGTGGGATTCCGATTGTCTTGGGCAGCTTGCATGTGATCTGAGGTATTTCTGCATACCAGGAGAGCTGCTACTACTACCCAAAGATTGAAAGGTACCATTTCACTGCTAGCACACACACTCAGCTGAGAAGATGGAGTCGACAGGGTTAGAGGAGTTACAGCTTGAAGTAATAAGGGCGTTGTGTCTGTTGCCCCGAGAAAGTTTGGTGGAGCTATGTGACTATCTAATCATTGCCGGAGCAGAGTTTGAACATGTTACCAACAAGGGCCGAACTGCTCTCATCACACTAATTTCAAACCACATACAGAGAGGAGAGCTAGAAGTGCTTGAGGATAAAGGTATTGCTGACTTACTCCATCTTCAAGACACAATTTCTGAGCTCCAGGTAGCTGGTAAAGCTGGCACATCAAAACAAGTAGGCAAGCAACAGGACGGGGAGGAGAAAAGAATATTGGAGGGAATTGAGGCCTTGCAGCTTCAGTTAGCAAACGCACAGAAACAGAAGGAGAACAATAAGCCAGAGACAAAAGGAATTGAAAGCATTACCCCAACCAGGCAGTCACCACAGAGTGCAGTCCACAGTCCTGCACCTCACCCATGGCACAAGGACTTTAAGATAGCTGGCCAAATCGGTGAGCCCGGTCAGAAAGACAAGCTGACTTTTTCAAGCTTAGCACGTCAAACTTGAGCTTGAGATAGTAGATGCAGTGATAAGAGCGATATCCCCAGGCATGCAACTCTGCAGCTATTTAGAGGGCAAAACCAACCTGACGTTACCCACACTGAGGCGACTACTCCGATGTCATTATCAAGAGAAAAGTGCAACCGACCTTTATAAGCAGCTGACCTCAGAGGTGCAGGGCATCAAAGAAACCCCACAGAACTTCCTAATTCGCACTTTCGACCTGAGACAAAAAAAATACGTTCGCTTCGCAGGAATCTGAGTCAGGTCTCCAATATGACCCTGAGTTAGTGCAGAAGATGTTTCTTCACACTGTGTTAACTGGCCTGCAGAATGACAACATCAGGCGGGACCTTCAGCCTTATTTGGCGCAAGCTGACATCTCTGATGAACTATTGCTGGAGCGAGTGAATATAGCATGTGCTGATGAGACCGAGAGGCAGAACAAGAGAAAATTGTCAGGACAACAAAGACCTGTTACCATCCATTCAGTCCAGTCCAGCGATGCTCCTGCGGAAATGAGTGAAAATCCACCAACTCAACAAAAGTCAAAAGTTTCCCCAGCTGTTCTTTCCCAGCTTGAGGAAATTAAATCTGAGATGGCTCTGTTGAAAGATCTTAAAGCTGAGGTGTCTCACATTAGGGAGTCCATGCAACAGCCCCAGCACATGCCTAGACAACCACCGCCAGCAGGGGGGGCCGATGGCGCATCAGGACTGCAATTCGCAGGTCAGCAGGTGCAGGATCCGGCACAGGGATAATGGTTTACTGCGGGCGCCAGACACAGAGGAGGAGCTGCTCAGTATCAGCAAAGGTTTGCCCCACAGCCCAGCTTCCCCCCATCAAATCGTGGCCAAAGGAGAAAATGTTTTGGTTGTCAACAGAGTGGAGCCGAAGATTATTGCACGCACTGTTATAGGTGTGGCAGTAGCGAGCACTTTCTGGCTGGTTGTCGAGCAAGGGGACAGAGACAGTTTGGAGGGCAGTCTTTAAACGGGGAAAGGTCACTCGCACGGGGCAGGGAGTGACCAGTAACGCAGCAATGTCCCAGCAAGGTGCACATTTGAAGAAGATGGACAACAGGGCTAAAAGGGCGCCATTGGTAGGAGGAAAGCACATGGTTGATTGCTTCATCCAAGGTCAAAGTGTTCGGGCTTTGTGGGACTCAGGCTCCCAAGTGACCATAATTGATGAGCGATGGAAAGAAACACACCTGCCATACGCAAGACTAAGAGACATAACAGAAATTCTGGATATAACACAGACTTTTGACATACAGGCAGCAAATGGGGAGAACATGCCATACACAGGTTGGATCGAGGTAACCTTTAGATTAGCTTCAGGGGCTGCATCCAACACAGAAGTTATTGTCCCCACACTGGTAATGAAGGGTGGTAAGCTTGTTCAACCTATCATTGGGTCTAATGTCATTGGGATTATTATAGACAGTGAACTGAAACAGTCAAATGCTACTGACAGGGAAGGGTTAAGTAGAACAGTAAGGGCAGCCTTTCCAGGTCAAGCAGCGGCTTTTGTAGAGCAGGTAACTGCTGTTGTAGAGCAAGTTAGCACCACACCAGTGGATGAGTATATCGTCAAGACAAAAAGGGAAAGGATTAACGTACCAAAACGCACATCAGTCAGAGTTGAGTGTCATGTAAATATGGATTCCCCACATGAAGACAACATACTTCTCTTCAAGCCGGATGTGAACCCCCGCTGGACAGAGGGACTTGAACTATGTGACATGCTCATAAAAGTGAATAAGGGCAGAAAAAACCCTTCTATTACTGTAAGCGTGCAGAATAGTACAGATCATGACATAATGTTAGCAGGGAAAACCGTAATGGGGACTGTCCAGCAGGTCCAAGCAGTCTACCCCGCCTCCATACTAGAGGGGTCCCGCCCTCCACCTTCAGCTACAACAAATCACATCAGAGCTGAAAAGGATCAGACTACAGGCAATGGTTGGGATCCACCTGTGGATCTGGGCCACCTCAGTGAGCCAGAACGTGAGGTAGTTAATAAGATGTTACGAGAGGAGTGCGCCTCCTTTTCAAGAACAGAGGACGATATCGGTTGTATAGAAAAACTTCAACTCAGCATCTCCCTGAAAGACACAGAGCCTGTCGCAAAAGCATACCTCTCTGTGCCTAAGCCACTTTACCGGGAAATGAAGGACTACTTGATTGACCTCATCGCTCAGGGTTGGGTGGAGAAGTCTAACTCACCATACGCATCACCAGTCGTGTGCGTTCGAAAAAAGGATGGAAGTCTCAGACTGTGTATAGATTTTAGTGAAGTGAACAGAAAGACCCTCCCTGACCGCCAGCCTATCCCCAGAGTGCAAGATATAATGGATGGCCTAGGAGGAAACTCGTGGTTCTCTCTTTTGGATCAAGGGAAAGCGTACCATCAGGGCTTTATGGCAAAGGAGAGCAGACCCATAACCGCTTTCGTCACACCATGGGGTCTCTATGAGTGGATCAGAATCCCCTTTGGCCTGATGAATGCTCCAGCCGCCTTTCAGCGCTGTATGGAAGAATGCTTGGAGGGGCTGAGGGATGAGATCTGTATCCCATATTTAGACGATACCCTGGTCTTCAGTAGAACCTTCGAGGATCACGTTGAGAATGTGAGGACAGTGCTACAGCGGCTACGGCAGCACGGGATAAAGTTGAAACCAAGTAAGTGTGAAGTGTTCAAGCGTGAAGTCCGCTACTTGGGGCGCATTGTGTCTGCTGAGGGCAGTAAGATGGATCCAGCTGATACTGCAGCTGTTAGGGCTTTAAAGGAAAAGAGGCCACGGACTGTGGGAGAATTGAGAACAGTCATGGGGCTACTGAGCTATTACAGACAGTATATTAGGGACTTCTCCTGCATGGCCAACCCTCTTTATGCCCTAATGGAATTAGACCCTGGCCCAGATAAGCAGAAGGACCGGAACGCCAGGACAAAAAGAGTGAAAGGAAAGTATAAAGGGACACCATCACACAAGCCAATCACATGGACTGAAAAACATCAACACATATTGGAGGGATTGATTGACTGTCTGGTTGAGCCGCCAATACTTGGATTTCCAGACTTCAACAAATCGTTCACCCTACACACAGACGCTTCACAGCAAGGCCTGGGTGCAGTGCTATATCAACAACAGGAGGGGAAGCTTTGTGTAATAGCCTATGCATCTCGCACACTGACCAAAGCAGAAAAAAACTACCATCTGCATTCAGGGAAACTTGAATTTCTGGCTTTGAAGTGGGCCGTTACAGAGCGCTTTCGAGACTACCTAATCAGCTCATCTTGCACTGTATATACGGACAACAACCCACTAACCTACGTGTTATCGACGGCCAAGCTGAACGCAACAGGACAGAGGTGGGTTGCTGAATTGGCAGACTTCGACCTAACAATAAAATATCGCCCGGGCAGAGAGAACGGTGATGCTGATGGCCTTTCAAGAATGCCCTGTGACATTGAGACGATGATTGAAGAATGTTCAGAGGAAATGTCCTCCCCTTCTGTGCAAACTACAGTACAAGCTGTGGAAATGAATGTTTCACACACTGTGTGGTCCATTATGGCTACTGGGTGTGCGGAAACGGATGACGACATGCCTACGCCCCTTTCAAGAGCAGCTCTCTGTCAAGCTCAAAAAGATGATAAAGATATTGGTCCCATCATCGCCTGTAAACAGTCAAATGAAAGACCTGTAGGACAGCAGTTAAAATCATTCGGTGCAGGGAGCAGGTGTCTCCTCCGTGACTGGGAGAAACTCAGCTTTGATGGAGATGGGATACTTCATAGAAAGACTGTAACCAGGACACAACTTGTTCTCCCTGAAATATACAAGTCAACAGTTATGAGACAGCTCCACAATGACATGGGACACCAAGGTGTGGAACGCACAACATCACTTGTTCGGGATCGCTTCTTCTGGCCACACATGCAGAGAGAGATTGAACACTATGTCACTCAAAACTGTACCTGCCTTAAACAGAAAAAACCCTGTCGAGAAACAAAAGCGCCACTCACAACGATTGTCACCACTCAGCCATTCGAGCTTGTATCCATTGACTTTCTGCATCTAGACAAGTGTAAAGGTGGATATGAATACATATTGGTAATCGTAGATCATTACACACGCTTTGCACAAGCCTACCCCACCACATCGAAATCTGCCAAAACTGTAGCTGATAAGATATTTAATGATTATGCGCTAAAGTTTGGGTTCCCCCTGAGGATTCATCATGATCAGGGAGGGGAATTCGAAAACCAGTTGTTTGCACAGCTGAAGAAGAACTGTGGAGTGATGGGCTCAAGAACAACACCGTACCACCCACAAGGTAACGGGCAGGTGGAGCGCCTAAACAGAACACTGCTGCAAATGCTGAGAACGCTCACAGAGAGGCAGAAGTCAGATTGGAGAGAGTCGTTGCCCAAGCTTATCTACGCATACAACAGCACTCGATGTGAAGTCACAGGTTTCTCCCCCTTCTACCTCCTGTTTGGAAGATCACCGAGATTACCTGTGGACTTATTATTTGGCTTGACACCAGAGGCTGGGACTGCTGATCATAAGGAGTATATGAGAAGGTGGAAAGAACAGATGCAAGAGGCATATGAGATCACAACGGCAAACGCAAAAAAATGTGCTGAAAAGAGTAAGAGGAATCATGACAGCAAAGTGAGGAGTTCTGTATTGCACGAGGGTGACCGGGTTCTCGTCAGGAATTTGACACCCAGGGGCGGAACAGGGAAGCTCAGAAATCACTGGGAAGATTGCATTCACAAAGTTGTCCGTCAGGTGGGAAAAGACATGCCCATATATGAAGTAATACCAGAACAAGGCAAAGCGAGAGGACGTAGGATACTGCATCGTAACCTGCTGTTGCCGTGTGACCATCTGCCACTGGAAATACAATTGAAACCAGCTAAAGCAAAAAGCAAATCACAGCATGGACCCGCAAAGGAAGGGAGCAACAAAACCAAGAAGCAGATGTTGAGGATAGTGATGAAGATGACTATGGATACTATCCGACCAGGGATCAGCCTCTCCCTGTGATACAGCCCGAAGTAGACACAGACAGTCAGGATGCTGACAAGGAAGTTGAACAACCTTTACAGGAAGCTGAGCCTCAGCAAAAGGACAGTTGCCAGCTGGAGCAGGATGGTGGAGATACACTGACAGTGAGGGACACATCAGGACAACAGGAGATTATTGCTCAAGAGGACACTGCTCTGGAGGAGAGACCGTCCGTAGTGCAGTCACCTGTTCAGAGTGGAACTCACCGTGGACATGAACAGCGATACCAGCGACCAGTAAGGGAGAGACGACCTCCAAGAGTCTTCACATATGACCAATTGGGCAATCCTGGTTGTTACAGCACTGGACTCACAAGTAACACCATGCAGTGGTACCCACCAGCACCTTATAGAGCCATGCAAGCGGCAAGAGCATGGATGACTCCAGTACAGCGCTTTGGCTACCAGCCTGTTGTTGTACCAGGGTACTGAATGTGGAACACACACACACACACACACACACCCACATACTCACCCATCATACACTCACGAATGGCCTGTTGAACAATCTGAGTGTTAACGCACCTACCCATA